>JAEQBH010000035.1:1200000-1800000 GCA_016808115.1 Tetrastigma voinierianum | reverse complement strand
TTCCAAGACAATTAAAAGAATGATATTATTCGTGCGTACTAGTGATTTTGGTTAGGTTGATTTTCTAACTTCAATATCAGATTTTAATCTCATTAGCAAATAAGGGCAAGATACAAGCAATTTTATGGTTGCGTGGTTTCCTAACTTTAATCCATCATATAACCAAATACTAAAATTTCTTTTTTCCCGCTTTAATCATTTTCCAACAGTACTCTTGATCAATTAAACCATCCCCAAAGGAAGATTAAGTCAAAAACCTCAAACAAACACTAACACCACATGCAAGGACCGTTATTTTCCAGTTTTGTACTTTCTGGACTTTATTACCCAAAAATTATTCAAATGGTCTTCAAAATTATGAAACTTCCAGTTTATCCTTTATATATCCACGAAATATCTGAAAATTTTCAATTTAAAATTCCTTCCTCTAAGGTCCTCAACCACATAACATTAAACAGGAAATATAAGAGCAAAGCTGAGCAGCAAGATCTTTTAAAATGTCTCACCAAAAACCAATCCTAATGTTGTCCAAAATTAACTTCAATCATTGATTTGCTAGCTTAGACCAAGGTTCAACCAACCCGTTACACCCAAAATCATATGCAAACCAATTGGTCCAGTTTTTAACTTTACATCTCAAAACCCAACTGCCTACTTTGACAAACTTGTAACAAAATTCCAAACACACTTAGCCAAAACAGCCCCAACTCAAGTTACGCATTTTAATGCCAAATTGGTTAGCTCACTGATCACCTACTATTATTCGATTTCTGGGATCTTAACTCCATAAATTGGCAATGGTTCCTTCACCATTTGAATCTATGGTTCTGGGTTTCTTCACTGAATCACCCAATTTGGATCACCAAAACTCGTTGCATTTTATACCTGTACTCACTCTAATTTGCAAAACAGAATCTGCATATAGCTCCACTTTGATAGATTTTGGGACACTTTGGGGTTACAATTTGCATACACTTCCTTCAAGTAACTTATTCCCTTAGAAGTCTAGTTTATTCAGAATTTTGAATCACTCAAATTTGATGAGTGAAACTTATTTTATGGCCAAAGCACCACAACTACACCCAAAACAAGGCATACCCGTGAGCTACCCGAGCTCACCTTTAAACCCATATTCGAGAGCCTTAGAGCTATAATTTGCTCTTGGTCCCTTCTATAAATTTGTAGCCCTCTCTCTTATGGTTCTTTACCATTTAGAATCACTTCATTTGGATGATTATAACTTAATCTATTGCCAAAACAAAGACAGTTTTTCTTTGAAAACCCAACATTTCCCTTTTACAAACATTACACAAAACCAATCCAACCAACAATACTGATTAGTGCCCAAAAAGTGCTATTTTGAGCCCTATTCAAGATAGGTTTTGAGTGCTTTTTGCGCACTAATCATATCAATTGAGCCAATTGACGTGTGTAGGTCCACTTAGTATCACGATGCCATTTCGAGTTTGTTTTTGTAATTTTGGTGTCTTTGCGCACTCACCATTTAGTTCGTAACTGATGTTAAGATACGTGTCATCACCGGAGATTTACGATACCATCCATCCAAAAATGAGGGAATGTGAAGGAAGGAGGATGCAGTAGCAAAGCAGAAGGTGGGCAATCCCAGATCTTCACAGATTAAGTAAATTTCACTGGATATGTAAAATTTCAGAATTAGAGAATTGGTACATAGGTTGCTTTAAATTTCGCTTAGCTAGCTTAAATATCATGCCTAGCTAAATTAACCAATTTATCTCACACACCAAGAGGTTGTTTAAATTTCGCTTAGTTAGCGAAATTCACCGTTGATAGCTGAATTTCAATTTCATGATCTTGTGAATTTCGCTTTAGGCTAGCTAAATTCTCTTGCATAGCCAAATTCCCGCCTCGTGATTTTGGTACTTTGATCCCAAACGACCTCGCTTTGTGATGTGTATTACCATTTTGACCCCGGTGTAATTTCATGCTTGTGTATTTTAGTATTAACACTTCGTGGTACCATATAAACCTCACAAACTCTTGTAACTCCCAAGCAATTTTTCATTTTATAAAGCTCTCAAGAGCTTCATTTTAGTGTTTCTGTATTTTTCTTCTCTCTCCTCTTCTTTCATTTTCAGGTCGCCAAACACCACCCTCGAGTGATGACAACTCAAGGGATGCTTCGCCAAGTCTCACAGCCACAGGAGGGTTGCTAGCTTGCTTTGGGGTCAGCAAAGGTCCTCATGTTTTGAATAATAGCGCCCATCGGCAGATTTATGGTTCACCTTTCCAAACTAGGGTTTAATGCCATTTAATGTTGTTCTTTGGTCAATACTGCTGCATGTTTTTTGTGGTTCAAAGGCATGCTTAATACTGTAGACGCAATCTATTATCCTTTAGATTATCATTGACAGTCATGGAAACGAAGGTTAAATGCTAGGGTTTCAACCGAATGGGACTTTAAATGCTTAGTATTTGGTTTAACTCAAATAGGAGCGGTTCTAGTGGTTAGGTTTTATAGCTAAATAGAGATCCGCTTTGGGCTTCACTATACGTTTCATTTCGTCAATGCGAGGAAATAACCCCGAGATACCTGTAATACCCCATGTTGTTAAGCTTAGCCACCCAAACCTTCAAGGTTACCATTTCTCACACTTTCATTTAGTTTTGCCAGCTGGACCGAACAAACAACCCTCGCTTTTTAACCAAATCCACAAATCCAAACAAAGCCTCTACCCATTTTCCAAACACCGATTTAGAATCTGACAATCTGTGGGATGAAACTCCATCCCCATGGTTCAATTTAGATCGCTATACCGCAAGAGCTGATCACGCGAGGAACATAGGAAACAAATTTGTTGATTCCACACACTCTACCGTGGCACGTAATCAATGGCGCCGCTGTTTCGGGATGGTGCCAAACTACGCATGATGAGTCATGTACTGTAATCCAATTACAAGTGTAGGTGACCTTAGATCCTTGAATTGTATTAGCAATAACTCATAGATTCTACCATTAGTGCCATCGCATCTATTTAGCTTGGCACGCTTTTTATTTTAACTAACACCGACCCCAGTAAGTCGTTTGGTGTTCTTTCGTTGTGCCCACTCGTAGAACAAAAAGCTTATTGAAGATTTGGGACGTAGGATATCAGGTAGATTGCAAAGAATCAGTACACCAGTTGAGCAAAGTTGCGTAAATCGTTGTACACAAAGAAAATATGGATTCTACCGAAGAACATTAGGGTCACTGCAATTCATTGAATCCAACAGCCACAGTCAATGAGGACCATATACACTCTCCGAGTTAGTGCTCCTTCCCGCATCATACCTCCAATTCGATATGTAGCAAAATGAGACCTCTACCTAGTGCCTCGCTTCCCACATATTTCATGGTATGGAGAATGAGAATCCATATTCACACATACGGGATTTTGAGGAAGTATGCATAACTTTATGAAGGTATAATCGATTAATGATTTGCTCAAGCTGAAAGCATTTCACCCCGATGACTAAAGACAAAGCCGTAACATGGCCTTGACCAATCGAGGCTGAGAAACGATTTAAATCGGGTCGATCTTCAAGCTGAATTTTTGAAGAAATTCTTCAAGGCAACCAAGACCATCAGCTTGAAGAGGTGATCTACACTTACACAAAATATGACAATGAAAAATTTTATCTGTCGAAAGATTCACGGATACCATCGCTGCTTGTCCACATCATGGGTTTGACACTGATGTTAGTAGAACCACTCTATAATGGTATGTCCCCGCCATGAAGCAATTCAAACCATGTGTGAGGTGATTTTTAAGTAAAATCCGGACGGCTATGGATTTCGAGTTATGTGGCTTAGAAACTTCCATGGGTTGGACGAGCCAAACCCCAGAGAGGTAGAAAAAATGAGGTGCCCTCAGCCCACTAAAGGGAGGAATTTTACACCTTCAAGGACATAGAAATGAAAGCAAAAATTTTGACCCCTAGCTAGGAAGTGGAGGAGTTAGAAGGAAAAGCTCCGATGAAGGCAGCAAGGATCAAAACACCGCACAGCCAACCCATTCACCAGTTTTCAACTCCACCGCAACCAGAGAACATCATCCGAGAGTGCCCCATCGTTGAAGGATTTGATGTCAGAGCACGCTAATGCCCGTGATGGGCAATACCCACCCAATTGAAAATCAACCCTAACCTCTCCCGAAACCCAATCCTCGCCTATGCTCGTGCCAAACAAATGCTTTGTCTCATCTCAACCACAGCCGACATCATCCTCTTCACCTGTTGAACAAGCTATACTGAATTTGAGCAAGGTGGTGGGCAATTTTGTGGAAGAACAAAAAGGGATCAATGCACAATTGGCACAAAGATCAATTAATCGTAGAGTACACCGAACAAAAAAGAATAGATGAGCCTGAAAGAGTAATCTTAATCAAAATAGACAATCATAGCTAATCACAAGATCAACAATATTCTGAGATACAGGAGAAAGAGGAAGGTTCCCTTCCCCAAACACCGCCAACCGAAAGGAGTCCATGAGGTAGGTTCATCCAAAGAATCGTGAATGGATGAGGTGAAGGCTATATCACTCGAGAGTTGAAGAGAAATGTAGGCAACCAAAGGCTCAAGGTTGTTGAAGAAACATGCAAGGAACAGGAAGCTGAGCCTGAGAGAGTAATCATCAGTGAGGACTCAATGGAAGCACTGCATGCCACCTCCATTTCTCGCACTAAGAAGCAAGAAGAAGGCATCCCAGCCAGCTAGGCATCCTAAGTCCCAAGGCGTAAAGGTCAATATACCTTTGATATTATCAAACAAGTCCCTCGCCATGCAAAGTTTTCGAAGGATCTTTGCAATAACTAAAAGGTTGGGCATTGAGAAAAGTATTTTTAACTGAGCAGTTTCATATGCATGAACCAGCAAGAACCTGGGCCAAATACAAGGATCCCGGATTCCCACAATTTCAAATAACATCGTGGGACTTGCATAGACAAAGCACCGTCAGATTTAAGGGCTGCTGTGAACCCACTCGCCATACCATGTATAAGCAGTTAGGGTTTTGGGAGAGTTTCTAAGCCTACCAACATCACTTTATCACACGATCGATTTCCAGTGAAGATCCCTAAGGAATAGTTGAGGATGTGTTGGTGAAGGTAGACAAATCTCTACTATCCAAAGAGACTTGTAGTGCTTCGGACACCGAGCCAATTGCAAGTGGGCTCAATCATGTGCCAATTATCCTGGAAGACCATTTTTGGCCACTGCCAATGCACTCATCAATTGCCGAAATGAGTCATGCACCACCACATTTGGCAACATGACATCGAGCCGACATTTTCATCTAAATACAAGCACAAACCAGTGGAAGGTGAAAAGGAAGGAAACAATGAAGTCTGCTCAGTTGATCAGAGTTCAGGGAAGCCAAATGTCCATGAATTGCAAGGAATAGCTAACCAAGGTGAAGCAGGTGTTTGGGAGTTGCCATCAGTCATCACTACAGAGAAATTGGTCACCAAATTCAAGATGTGAGAAGTGGAATCAACAATGAGGAATTTGCGGCATAAAGGCAAAGAGCACAAACATCATTTTGAGCGGGCGAGCTCCTCCTTGACCTCCATGAGTATATTTTAGTGGCTTTAATTTGAGTTTGATTCAACAAAATGAAGCAGTGCGACCAAAATTTTGGATTTTGAACTTTAATTTAAGATCAATTTTAATAGTTTCTATTTTTAGTAACTTTCTATTTTAAGTAATTTTATTTTAATATTATTTATTAGATTTTAGATATATTTTATTTAATATAATAATTTTTATTTTTATTATTATTATATTTTAATCTTTGAAAATTGATTTGCAGAGTACAGGTTCGCTATACTAAAAATTGGGCTGATGGCTCTTCGGCTCCCCTTCAAAGCTCTATTTAACAAGGGAAATATGATGATGCGGCTTGTTCAGCCATTCCCCCCGGACCCGGCCTGCTAAGCCCGGCTCGTTCGGCGTAGAGGCCATTCTCGAGCTGTACGGATCTCGGAGGATGCAGTTCGGTCCCTCCCAGTTGGTGATGACCACATTCGCATTTCGAAGATAAGGTCCACCGCGAGGGCTGGCTCGGCGGTCCTGCTGTTGATCTGCATTTCATTTGGCCAGGGTCTGGGCATGGGCTTTCGGAGAACCAGCATCGAGAGGAGAATTGAGGTGCCCTCGGGTGCGTCTTTGGGTGAGCTATGGTGATGCCTATTTCTTTTCTCCAGCGGTGGGGACCCGGCGGGAGGAGTCTGGGATGGAGCGGAGTTCCCGACGGAGATGATCCTGCTCCCGAGGTAGAGATGGAGAGAGTCCCGATTGGATATATCTCCTCATTTCCTCCTCCACACCCTTCCAGCCACGGCCACTGGCGACACTCAGGCCCATCATATACGGCCGACACTTTCAGATCGCGTTCATGTCGATTACCGGGAGCTAGCGGGTGTTGGATGTTGTGCGATTCGTTAGCCTCTACGAGCATCGATGGACCCGGAGATTGACGGCCCAGAGACCACTTTGGGAGCGGTGTCATACCATGCTCCAACGGATCATGAGTCACCTCGGTCTCCGTGTTCCCATTATAGAGATGAGCCGGCGTGACCTCACGGGCAGTAACACTAGCCACGGTAGTGACGTTCGGATCCACCGCGCCTGAGATTGAGATGGTCACCTCCTGTCTAACCTATCCTGGCCGTGTAGCAGCCTTCTGGGAGGAAAGTTAGGAGTGTCTTATGTTTTGTATAGTTTTGACATTATCATGCTGCAATTTTTGTTTAGGTTCATGTATTGTGATAGTAGGCGTGATATTTTTATTATCATTTAGCTATATTTCTTGTATTAGCCATTTTGGTTATATAAAAAGCTTTACAGCACTATTTACAGTTTACTATACTTGTGCAAAGTACTTTTGTGTCTTTATTTTGTGTATCTACTTTTGCTTTCAATTGGACAATTGAATTGCCTTTAATTGAAGAATTGAAACCTTGTTTGTTACCTTAATGTTAGGACAACTCCATGCATGATTAAGTTTTTAGTCAATTGAAGTTTTAGCGTTTTCAGCTTGAACATTCCCCCTTGAGCTAATTCCACACACTTTTGCTGCAGTTGTACAATAGGTTGTGAGAGTGTATGCAGCTTTTTACGCCTTGCAAAGCCGGCCTTAGACATGTTGTGACCCGATAATAGGTTAGTGTTACCGCGTGAAGACCCGATGTAGTCTTCTGAGAAAGAAAAGCAAAAGAAAAAGAAAGAGGAAAAGAAGAATAAAAGCCGTGTGGCAGCTTTGCCTTAGGCGAACACGGTCCGAGGGGTATATGGTGAAAGCCTTTAAAACCCGATGCCCTGAACCTTGATTGGTTGGGAGCCATCGACTTAGTGTTCGTTACACGGGTGAATGGGTAGAGTTTTGCGCGTTGTAGGTGCTTAATTCTCGAAGTCATTCGGAGTCCGGGGTGAAGCCTGAAGAGTTTGTGGTCAAGTGATCCTTTTGGCTTGATGCCCTAAACCTTAATTGGTTGGGAGTCATCGGTGGACCCCCATTACACGGACTTTGGTGAAGTCGAGTTTTTGGCATTGCACCTACTGATTTGGTGAGAATAAGAAATAAGAGTGTAGCTAATCCTGCTGAGTTGTTCGACGATTTAAGGCCATGGCGTTAGCTAGGTTGGTTGGGGGAGGTAATGGCTGTTATTGGCTCGGTAGTTGCCTTAGGAACAATTAGATTTTGGTGGAAATTCAGGTTGACATTCTTGGAACAGATGTTGTCCTAAAACCTGTTCTTATATGGTTGTTGTTCTCTCATGTCGGTTTTCTAACAGGGTGTATATTGTTCATTTTAAAGGTAATGTTTATACATTACACACTTTTTGAACCATATATGCTTTTTGAGTAAAATCACGGCGCCGCATCTCTGACTATTGTTTTTAGCATTGCTAAGGGACTAGCAACGTGTCGGTTGGGGGAGGTGTGATTAGTGCCCGAAAAAGTGCCTTTGAATACTATTCAAGATAGGTTTTGAGTGCTTTTTGCGCACTAATCATATCAATTAGGCAATTGGCGATGTGTAGGTCCACTTATTGCCAGTCACCATTCGAGTTTGTTTTTGGTAATTTGCAGTGCTGCGTACCTGACCATTTGGTTCGTCGATGCATTTAAAGATACGATACCGAATCTCTGGAGATTTACGATGACTTCATCCATCCAAAATGAGGGAATGTGAAGGGAATTAAAGAAGAAGTATGCAACAAAGTAAAAGCAGAAGCGCAATCCTGTGATTTTGATATGATTGCGGTACTCATAATCCCATGAATTAGAAATTACATAGGCTAGCTTAAATTTCGCTTAGTTAACAAATGCTATTAGCTAAATTTATCGTGCCTAGCTAAATTAACTGACTCGCTGATTCACAGCATTCTCGCTAGGCTATTAGAGCCTCGCCAATAGCACCATCAGCGACAGCTACCAATTTCGCTTATCTCAGAGAATGCCAGTTAGCGAAATTCTTCGCTTATGCTATAAACCTCCCGTATAGCATAAATTCTCGCCCCGTGATTTTGGTATTCTGATCCCAAACTATCTGCTTGATGTGTGACACTACTTTCAAATTTTCCAGACTTCATTTTAGGTATTTTAGTATTTTCACACTTTGTGGAAAATATAAACCCCAAACTTGTAATCTTACAATTTTCATTTTATAAAAGTTTCCTGTTAATACCTTAGGTTTCTGATATTTTCTTCTCTCCTCTTTCTTCTATTTTTCTAGGCTGCCAAACAACTCCCTTGAGGATGACAACTAAGGACAGTTTTTCATGCCCTTATAGCTTAAGAGGAGGTTTGCTGGCTTGGTTTCTGGGGCTACTGAAATGGTCTTCATGCTAATGTTACAACATCGATTTATGAAGTCTCTACCTTTCCAACTCAGTATTAATGCCATTTAATGTTGTTCAACAATACTCTCACATGTTTTTGGTGGTTCAGCAATGTTAATACTGATGCACCACTTTTAGATGTCACACAGTCGTGGGAAACGAGGTTAAATGTTAGTGGTTTCAAACTGATAGACTGAATGCTGAGATTATTAACCCAAATAGGAGGGTTTGTGTTGGTTTGATAGCTGAAATAGAGATCCCGCTTTGTCTTACTTTATAATACGTTGTTCTTACAGAAAATAACCTGAGACACCAGAATGTTCTATGTTGTCGTTTAGTGACCAACCTTCTGGTGTTACCATTTCATACCATTTGGTGTTTTTATACTGGACTGAACAAATTAACTTCCTCATTTAATCAAATCCACAACTGTAAACAAAGCTCTACCATTTTCCAAATGATCATAAACTATTCGTGGAGAAAAACCATCTCATAGAAATAATCAGACCGCTATATCAGAGGCTGATCACGTGAGAGAATGATATAATAATTTGAAGATTTCGCCACCTCACTGCGGGCATCGAATCAAATACTTTC
Source organism: Tetrastigma voinierianum (assembly GCA_016808115.1). Taxonomy (NCBI): domain Eukaryota; kingdom Viridiplantae; phylum Streptophyta; class Magnoliopsida; order Vitales; family Vitaceae; genus Tetrastigma; species Tetrastigma voinierianum. Next base: position 1,790,542 of record JAEQBH010000035.1, on the reverse strand, counting down.
AAACCAACCAACACAATCTAAAACTGAATGTTAACCAAACAAAATCTTTTTATCCACATTTAGTTTTCCTAACTCAAACAGACAAATAAAGGGGCCAGGCTTTGAGTCTTACCTTCAAATCTCTTCAGCCTTCACTACTGTGTTCCTTCCTTGTTTTTATCAATTTTGAGTCTTTGATTTTCATATAACCAAAATCTCCCATTCAAAACCCAGCCCCCTTTTTCAATACACTTGACTCAACACATCTAAGATCCAAATGTGGTCCAAGCTGCCAAACTCTACATACTTGTTCAGCTCTACAAATCCATTTTGGACTCAGGTTCTCTAATTTTACTATAGCCTACTTTTCTCTATTTGTACTCTAACTATACATTTATACCCATATGGCCTTGTAACTGCAGACCCTTAGGTCCTTCTTTTTCGCCACTCATTTTGATTTTCTACTGGAATTATTTGCCCCATCATTTGATAATGAAGATTTGATCACTGAATCACATACTCATTTTAAATCATACAACACTAACATTTCATTTAATCATTATCAATTCCCTGAAAATTCCACTTATTTCCATCTATAAATTCTAAACATATAAAGAAAACTCAGGTATTTTAAGTTACAACTCTCCCCACTTAAGAAAATTGTCCCTCAATTAACTTCATTGAACAATAAGATTGTCACTCATTCGCTTCTTCCACTTTCCAAATTAGCCTCATCTTAGTACTTTTCCACAATCACTTAGATCATTTGACCTTCTTCGTTCATAATTTTTTCACTTTTGTAGTTTCAAAACTCCAATCGGCCTTCTTTAGTCAAATTTGGTCTCAAATTTGAACTATCTCCGAAGAGACTTTATGCCGATGGTCCCATCTAGACTTCTTAAATATCAAACATAGAAAACATTGTGATATTTTCCAAGTCCCAGTAAGGCTAAAGTTCAGTATGCTATCGGACCACTTTCTCTATTACCATACTGGAATAAATCAGTGGTCCAACTCTGGCCTTTTCCCAAACTGTACCACCTTCCTTCCAAGGCGACACTTTCGAAAAATGACTTTTCGCCGAATCTCATACTGAATGATCTTTCTTCAAGGTCACACATCTCTATCAGCCACTTAACTTTCTAATCCATTTTCAATTTTTCTTCAAATTCAGATCAAGCCTGTCCAATCACTTTTTCACTGATCTCATTCACACAACGGTATTCTACATTTTCTTCCATATGAAACCTCATAAGGCGCCATTCCAATACTCCGATCGAAACCTAAGCAGCCAGCACAAATTCAAACTAGTGGATGTGCTCCATCCCCAACCACCCTCATTGTCATCACACACCTCAGATGTCTTCCTGAATCTCAATTATCCTTTCCATTGTCCATCCATCTCAGGTGGAAATATTGTGCTTGAAATTCCAGTCTAGTGCTCAAAGTTCTTTCACCTGCACCCTGAGAAACTGGATCTCGATCCAAATAGCTGATATTGGGAACTCATAACTAAACTATTTCGATGTGATAGCTGTCAGCTTATGGCTAATAACTTGCCTCAACAGAGAAGTGAGTCGACTTGGTCTAATCTACCTGACTTACGTCCCAACCAGCCGCGCTTCTCCCGCATGCGCACCCACCACAAAATCCATGCGATCTCGATCCCATTTCCACTCCAGATTTTCGATAAATAAGAACCCGGCGAACGATGTTTCGGTTTTCACTTTTGACACACTGGGAACACTTGGTCACGAATTCTTAAACATCTCTTTTCATTCCGGACCACCAGTACGAAACCTTTAAATCTTGATTCATCTTTGTGCTACCTAGATGCATAGCAAAAGATCCACTATGTGCCTCTTCAACTATGGCTTTCCTCAAATCATTATCATCGAGTACACAAACCCGATCTTTATAATACAAAACCCCATCTTCATTCTCTATAAACTCGCTTTCTTCCATCGAACTGACTTATTATGGATAGCAATTTTCGCTTTTCTTTGTGCTCCTAGCACTCGATTCAACAAATTCGGTCTCGCTATCAATTCTGCTACCACTGCATCTAACGCCTCTGTAATGACAATTGAGCATTCAACGCTGAAGCGCGCACTATCTTTCTACTTAAAGGCCGGCCAACAGCATTGGCCTTTCCTCGTGGTAATCAATCACGCAATATAGTCCTTATCAACTCCATCCATCTACGTTGTCTCGCTGCTTCCTAGTGAGGGCAAAATACTTAAGACTCTGCGATCATGTAGATGAAACTAATTTTTTCCATACAAATAATAACGATATTTTTACCGCAATTGCAATTGCACATAATTCCAAATCATGCGTAGGGTGTTTGCTTCTGATTATAAACTAAAACCCCTCAAAATTAACATAATTACAGGAGCCTTACACTCTTATGCATCTATGTTAAAATTGATAGACTTGCTTTAACGGAATAAAAGTTCCTTTGTGTCGATTCAAAATTTTTGGGTTAAGTCTATGACACTGCAGTGCACAGTCATACAAGAAAATCGGATGTGTCAAGATATCATTCCACGTAGATTGACAAGAATTGGAAATCAACTACCCAACTAATAAGTCCTTACTTATTTGAACTTAAATGATAGTGAGAGCTGAGGTAGAAATTAATGATCATCATTTAAACTATTATGTAAACTGGTAATAAATGATAACAACTAGTAAGAACAAAACACGAATTAACTGCCTGCTAGAAATGGACACTACTAAAGAAATATCAGAAACAAACATCTTACAAATGCATTGCTCGTTTCACTGATGGCTCACTCATCCAAGATTGCCTAATACCGGATTTCCATGTTCACCGTTAAGGGTCTCCTCGCTCTTCAAAGACAAGATTTAACCAAACATTTGTATTTTTGAGCTTCTTTGTAAGACCGTATTTTTTTCTCAATACTTTATACTTCAGCTTCTTGAGATCGTATATCTTTCTTCCTTCGTACACAGGAAATGCCAATGTATCTAATTGATGACTCATCCTTTAAATCTAAATGGTTCTTCCTTCCTCGATCGTATCTCTCAACTAACATTTAGGCTGGGAATTCCCTTAGATTAAGGTGGAAATCTCTTATTATTTATATTGATAAATGCTCCTCCAACATCAATTATGAGGAAAAGGGAATTTATCAAATGAACCTCGTAGCTTAGTAGTTCATCAATGGTAGTTCAGCATACTCATATGGAATGTTCTGTAAGCTCGTGACCTAACTCGTGTCACGCAGAGGGCCTCGAAATCAAAGCAAGAAACACCTTGAACTGTATTCGTACCATCATTGGGATCTAATTCGTTCAACAACATCAATCAAATAACCTAATCCAAGTATTTCTCTAAATTAAGCATAAAAGACTGTAACTAATGGTAAATCCAATTTTAGCGAGCTACTTAACACGTATTACAACCAATAATAGATCATTGATCGATACACCTAATTTAATTGTAATATACCGAGAAAACGAATTCTTAAATTTGTCTAAAATCGTTAATTTCGTGCAAAGATTGGTATAAAGAAAATCGTAAATTAAACTAAATTTCTTCGCATTTCACACTGGGCTCGCGATTCGCATCCAAAAAAAATAAAAAAATAAAAGAAAAGAAAAGAAAATCTACTCTAAAATATACACGAGGTCCTCTCCTCTCCATTTCGGGTATCGAAGACAAGTTACTTTTACTATCCTCAAAAAGTCTATTTATAACCTGGCTAAAAGAAAATGGCCTAATTCAAAAAGCTCCAAGTGGATTTTACTAAAGAAAAAGCCTAGTCTATCATCCCATGTCAGCAATTTTAAATCAAGGTCACACCTTGATTTCTCTGACACTTGTTCGCTTATGACTGGGATAACTTTCAGCTTGCAACTTGGTTTCGCGACCGCTTTTGAATTAGTGAGTCACGACATCAATTATAGTCGCTAATTTTGTCAAGCCTTCAAGAGCTTCATAAAAATTGATGTCACAATTATAGTTCCACATGTGGCGAATTGTCCTCCTTCCTTCTTCTACTACATTCTCATGTCGCTAACCCCAATTTGCCGCGACCTCGTTTTTTGTTATCACCATCAGCTTCCAGTTATGACTTCTTTCCTTGTCGCATTGTACGCCACGACCTCAGCTTTAGGTCACACTGATATTTATGTTTCTACCGCCTTAACTTCAGTCGTGACTTCCTTTTCCGTTGCACTGATTGACCGCTAAGATTTCTTCAGTCGTGACTTGAATGATTGGTCGCGACTTCCTTTATTGGTTTTCCGTCAGCTACGTTCCGACTTGCTGCGACCCACAATCGGGTCGTGACCGCTTTTGATATTCCTGCCTTTCTCTAGTCGCAACCTCAACGAAGGTAAACTAGCTTCATTCACCTCTATTCTAGGTCACGACCTCAAGATGATGTCGCAACCTCCTGTGGTGTCGCGACCTAAGATTCTGCCTTGAATATTTCTCGCTGCCTCACCACTATTTCTCGGGCCGCAACTTATTATCAGCGCCTTGAGAATTTCCGGGTCGTAACCTCGATTTCCAAATAATGTACTAGTTTTGATAAAGTTTCTATTTATCTCTCAAGACTAGTCTTGTGATGTCGTGAATTGAACGATCCTATTTAACTTCTGTCACTTCTACCCAAGCTGCACCTCATTTTGCTTTACACCATTTTCCATTTTTATTGACCTTCGACTTCGCTTATAATTTTCTACAAAATTTAATTTTGAGAAGATATCCCTATGTTTCATATGAGTCAATACTACCTGCAAAATACTTGTGGCGATTAAAATCAATGAGTTTTGACTCATCAAGATAGTTTTTTCATATGGCTTCAACTGCCTCACATATGCGCCATACCTTACCTCGTGATTAGGAATATATCAAAGTCCATTTTAGTGAAACATCACTAAAAATCACATATTCCTTACCAACGGAGCCATTCGGTACGGTGTAATGGATGCCAGCGTGGCACCTGATACAACGTTGATAGCAAACTCAATCTTCTCTTAGAGGCAATCCTAGAAACTCTTCCGGAAACATGCCCGGAAAGTCACTAACGATAAGGATATCGGATACATTAGGCCTTGCCTTTACCGTATCAATCATAAGCTGGCGAGGTTTCAAGATCCTATCCATACCATTTTCTCAGCAATGGCTGGGCCGAGCATCACATTGTGAGTAGGCATCCACCTCCTCACGACGAAAACAACCTCATCGGGCCATCTCGTCCCAAGGTCTCTTTCATTCTACAATCAACTATCGCAGGTCGAGACAAATCAACCATCCTCCAAAATCACATCAAACTCCTTAAAGGATAACTCAATCAAATCTCCCAAATATTCATACTCTCGTATTTTGATGGGACAATCTATACACCTCCCTTGGTCACCTCGACCCTAAGGACTTTATACCATCCATTTGTCCTATTAAGACCAACAAGATCCGTGTTATCATGCTCGATCCTTTATATGCAAATGCAATATGTCAAACATCACTAAAAATCTTGAGAAACTGTTGAGTCTTTTCCAGTAAAATGCCTAAACCTAGTTCTGATACCACCACTAGATCATTCGCTAACCCACTGGAAGTAGATCCACCAGAGTCCGTTATAGGGCTGAATCATTTTAATAAAACATGATAAAACAAAATGATCCGTTAGCCTCTATTATCTCATTTCTTTATAAACACTTTCAAATATGTGCTGGGTTATCAATCGAGCAGGCTCCATAAACATTTACATTTTAAAATAATGTGATTACAGTGGGAAGATGACTCCATGCTCATCAAAAAACAAATACAAAATCATTCATTTTGAACTTTTCGATCACAAAACATCAATTGTTCAAAAGTAGGATGGATGCATATGACGGAGTATATACTTTTACTCTGCAGCTTTCTTGATGACTCTGCGCTCCTCGATCTTGTCCTCCGTTCCTGTTCACTCGGTACCTATGCATAGATAAAAACTACGCCGCTACATTTTCTACGCTAGTGGTTTTACAATATTCTTTCTTTATTTCGCTTAAATCAAATCATGTAAATTTATAAGACAATGCTTCATACTTTTTAAATGACCAATGCAAGACAATACATACATAAAGATATATTTCCATTTAATCACATAACTATCGTCATTTCAAACTATGCATTTTTATGTGCAACAAATCATTCATAGATCATAAATCATGCACTTTTTTTCATTCTCATTATCATTTTTCATTTAGCCCTTGTCGATCTAACTGGCAAAGCTAAAGGTACGTAATAACGAATCACCCAAGACTACCCTAGGTCAAGCAGTCGGCAGTAAACACCTGGCTTTATAAAAATATGTACTGGCCGTGTACACTACTGATATCGTCCCGTTGGCCACGGATCGGTATGCCATAATAGGACATTTGTTCGACTCTTTGGTATACCTACACCTCAACCCGAATTTAATCTAAGCACATTCTATTAAGGGCATTCAAATCATTTATAGGAAAATATAATATAGTATGTATTTTTATACAAACAAATCATTTCAATACTCATGCAATTTTCATGTCATTCATTTCGCAATCATTCAATTTCTTAAATTTCTTAACTTAAATCAACTTGCAATTCATTTCACAATTTATTTGCATTAAATCAATTAATAAAATTTTAATATGTAATTCAAACATTTTGGAGATAGAGATTCGAAATAATGAGAGAAAGGTGTAGAACAAACCCAAAAAGCTTTGCAATTTGATTCTAATCCTTGGAATCTCGATCTCAGTTCGGGCTTTCCTCCTTGTCAGCCCCTATTCTAATACAATTAAATAACGATATTATTCATGCGTACTAGTGATTTTGGTTAGGGTTGATTTTTGGAACTTAATATCATATTCTTAATCTCATTAGCAAATAAGGGCAAGATACAAGCCAAGTATGGTTGTTAGTTTCCCAACTTTAATCCATCACATAACCAAAATACTAAAAATTTCCCCTGCCTTTTAATCCTTTTCCAACAGTACTCTTGATCAATTAAACCATCCCCAAAGGAAGATTTCAAGTCAAACCTCAAATGATAAGAACAACACCCACATGCAATGACCAAGTATTTTCCACCACCCTTGTGCCCACTCTGGACTTTATTACTCCAAAAAATTATTCAAATGGTCTTAAAAATTATGAAACTCTCCAGTTTAGTCCTTTATATATCCAATGACATATCTGAAAATTTTCAATTTAAAATTCCTTCTCTAAGGCCCTCAATCACATAACACAAACAGGGAAAAACATGCTGTTTTTTTTTTAGACAGCAGTACCTTTAAAACGTCTCACCAAAACCAATCCTAAGTTGTCCAAAATTAACTTCAATCATTGATTTGGTTAGATTAGACCAAGGTCTAACCAAACCGCAAAGCACCCAAAATCATATTATAAAACAATTGGTCCAGTTTTTAACTTTAACATCTCAAAACCCTAACCTATCCACTTTGACAGCTTGAATGTTACTTTAAAACAACAAATTCCCCAAAATAAATTTGTCCAGCAGAAAGTTAATATTTCCCAAGACCATATATTCCTTCCCAAGACCCTTAATCACCCCAATCTATTTTCATAAATTCAATCATGACTTAGCCAAAACAATCCCAAACTCAAGTTACGGCATTTTAATGCCAAATTGGTTAGCTCACTGGATCACCTACTATTATTCTCGATTTCTAGGGTCTTAACTCCATAAATTGGTAATGGTTCCTTCACTCATTTGAATCTATGGTTCTAAGGTTTCTTCTCCAATTGGAATCACCCAATTTGGATCACCAAAACTCAAGTTATTGCATTTTACATCTAGACTACTCTAATTTGCAAAACAGAATCTGCATATAGCTCCACTTTGATAGATTTCGGGACACTTTAGGATTACAATTTGCATACACGTCCTTCAAGTAAATTATTCCCCTAAGCTCCAGCCTATCCGAGAATTTTGAATCACCTGCACCTGATGAGTGAAACTCATTTGGCCAAAGCACCACACCACCCAAAAACAGCAGCAGCATACCCGTGAGCTACCCAAGCTCACCTTTTGCAACCCATATTCGGTTTTAGAGCTACAATTTGCTCCTGGTCCCTTCTATACATTTGTATCCTCTTATGGTTCTTTACCAATTAGAATCACTCATTCTCCGATGATTATAACTTCTTAATCATAGTCAAAAACAAGAATGAGTGGGCTTCTTCTTTGAAAACCCAACATTTCCTTTTTACAAACATTACACAAACCAATCCAACCAACAATACTATTCAAAAATCAACCCAACACAACCCCAAAACTCATTTACAACCAAAACAAAACTCTTTTTATCCATATTTAGGGTTTTCCACAACTTAAACACAAATAAAAGGGTTTAGGGTTTGAGTCTTACCTCAAATCTCTTTCTAAACTTCAATACCATGTCCCCTCCTGTTTTTATCACTTTAGCCTTTGATTTTCAAGTGGAGCAAACCCTAAAATCTCCCATTCAAAAAACCCTAGCTCTCTCCCTTTTTCTCTTCTCAAATACAGTTTTGAAGCCCCAATGGGCATTCTAAGACCAATGTGTCTGTTATTAAATCTCATACAAAGATTGCTTTATGAAAATCCATTTTGGACTTAAGTTCTCCCAGACTTACTATATAGCCTATACTTTTCTCATTTGCACTTCGAATCCCCATATATATTTACACCTAGACATGTATTATGTATAACTTATGACCCTTAGGTCCTCTTTTTCACAAATTTTCATTTTTGCCCTTTCTCACTTGGGTTAATTCCCGGGTTCTATCATTTGACATTTAGCATTTATCACTCAATCACATATACTCATTTTCGATCATATAACATTTAACATTTTCATTTAATCATTTATCAATTCTCGAAAAATCCCAATTTGGCTCGATCTATACCCTAAACATATAATAAAAATTCTAGGGTATTTTTTGGGCGTTACAGTTAAACCTAAAAGTAGAACCACATCCAAATCCTTTTAGAGTAGCGTGGGTGAATGACCATACTTTGCTTGTCACTCAAAGGTGTCTAGTCTCTATTCAAATGGGGGATTGTAAGGATGAAATCTATTGTAATGTGCTACCCATGGATGTTGCCCATGTTCTTTTAGGTTGCCCTTGGCTTTATGATCTTAATGTTACCAATTTTGGTAAAGATAACATTTATGCATTTAAGTATAAGGGTAAGAGCATTATTTTGAGACCTACTAAGCCTAAAGGTTGCAATGGTAAACGTGACATCTCTAAACTTCCTGAACGAAATTTGCATATTTTAAAATGTAAGAAGTTTGAGAGAGAGGGAATTAGGACTGGTTTGTGCTTAGCATTAGTGGCAAAAGAAGTTTCATGTGATTCTTCGATTGTCGATGTTCCTTTACCACTTCACATGTGTGTATTTGAACCTGCAGAAAACTTTGCAAAACACATCCATGACTTACATGCTGAGATTAGGCAAAAGATTTTTCTAAGTAATGAAGAGTATTAACTGGCTGCTGATGTGCATCATAGATATAAGGAATTTAATGTTGGTGAATATGTCATGGTTCGCATTCGTCCTGAAAGAATTCCAAAAACGTTTTCAAAAAAACTTTATGCAAGAGCCATGGGCCCTTATTCTATTATTTGTAAACTGGGATCTAATGCATATCTTCTTGATTTGCCTAATGACATGGATATTAGCCCTGTTTTCAATGTAGAGGATTTGCTACCTTATCGAGGCACTTTTGAGCCTTCTACTTTGCCTTCTAGTGTGTCTGCAGGTGAAGCTAGCAAAGGTGCACCCATTATGCCTTCATTGCAGTATTATAAGGAGACGATAGATATTATCCTTGATGATGAGTTCGTGACTCTTAGAGATGGTGAGTTTCGTCGTTTCCTTGTCAAATGGCATGGTCGTCCTAATTCTGATGCTACTTGGATACAGGAGGATGATCTTCGCCATTCGATCCTTCGTCATTGATTGCTACGCCTCTTTCAATTTTCTGAGTCGAAGTTCTTTCAACTTAGAGTAAATAGATGGGGGCATGGGGCGCTAGCCTATATCTGTGCCTAAACGATGCTAGAAGCCCAAGTCCAATGATGAATTTTATTACTATTAGTTATTTATTTAATTGTATTTTTGGATTTATTTGTTAGGATTTTTGGATTTATCCGTTAGATTTTCTATTGGTGCCTATAAATAGCACCTTATGTTATTGTTTTTAGCAGACTTGATATAATATTGAAAAACTCGAGAATTTCGTTTTATTTATTTGTTTGCTTTCTTCTTAATTTTATAGTTCTTCGTAGCCGAGCTACATTAGAAGGATTGTGGGATCCATCTTATACACTCCGAAGAGCATCAACATAACCAAGATGATGATGAAGACAACCATGTATATGCCCATGTTCTCGAATCTTCCTAGAATTCTAGTGGCAACATATCAACAACAGAAGATGCTAAGAGAAGGCATGATGATGCAGAACATAACCAAGCAGAGGAACCACAACATAAAAGATTGAGAGAACCCAACATATCAACAACAGAAGATGCTAAGAGAAGGCATGATGATGCAGAACATAACCAAGCAGAGGAACCACAACATAAAAGATCGAGGAAACCCAACACCGAATTTAATCTCTAAACTCATTCATTGGCCAACAGGTACCATCACAAAACTTCTTTCATTTATATATATGTTCAACCATTTCTTTACATGGTGATTTTGATCATATTTTCAAAGACTTTTTGAAAATCCAGTTTCGAAAACCTGACCAATTTTCAACTTCTGACTTTATTTGGACAAAAAATGTCCTTATTTTCTTATAAAAATAACATTTTTTTTTCATAGAATACATATAAATACATTAAATGGAAAAATAGAATTTTTGGCCAAGATAGGTTATTTTTAAAGAAAAACGGGGGAAAGATTAGATTTACTACTTTAGATTATTTGAGGTTTTTAAACCAATTTTTTTTATAGTGATTTTGCTCTTGATGGCACTGATAGCTGAAGTAAGATACATGGTAAATGACCCTTTCTTTGGTTGGGGCTCTTCTACCTTTTCAAATATTACAAATTGTTAGTTGGCTAAGACTTGGTTGTTTGTTTATTGCTTCAACAAAAATGCTGATTTTTAGAAATTTGGAATAATGGTTCTACTAAAATTTTCAATAACATGAACCAAACATACCCTAAAGCACAAATCCCAAGTGGATAGCAGATGTGGTGCTCCCTAAGGTTGAAGACCTAAAATGGATAGCATGTGTGGCACCCTAGCACAGTGGTGCCCCAACACATGAAATCCTAGAAAGGATAGAGTGTGTGGCATCCTGACGCTTGAAGAATGATGCCCGACGCATCGACCACTTTAATCCAAGTCTAGAAATTTTCGAATTTGGCCCATTTGAAGCCTACAAGAGAAGACTATAAATAGATACTCTTAGGATTTCAAAAGGGGTGTTTTGGGTGGTTGGACACTCATTGCTCTGTTTTTAGATAAAGAAACAAGCTTGAGAAGAGAAGATTCCTACTCCATCTCTAGTTCTTTCTCTCTCATTATGACTCTTTACATTTATGTTTTTATTAAATTTTAGGATGTTTTAGATTTTCTTTTTTCGGCAACAATGTAATTGGATCATGAATGCTTGAATTTCATTTAGTTTTTTTATAAGCTTTATTTAGTTTTCATTTATTGATGTTTTATTCCATATCTATATTTGTTGAGTGCTCTGGCTCTTCTTAATGTTTGTGGGTAATTGACCATTATTCATATGATTTGTGATTCAATTTAAGATTAAGAAGTGATGATCGAATTAACTTTGAATAAGATACCATATGATTTGTCATGGAATAGAGATATTTATGAAAGTATATGTGATTTTATGATTTTTCTGTACTTAATGGGTTCCATAGATTCATTGTTATCATTATCAACTTATCTGTGGAATATGTTATTAATGCACGAGAAATATTAATAATTACAATTGAGAAATCCACCATCAACGTATAGGGGATAAACATTTAAACTAGGTGATTCAAATTGGATTGATCTTGATGAAAATGGTGTCTTAAAGCTTAATTTCATCTATTAAGTTTTCATTTTATAGTTTATAATTTAGATTCCATTTAGTTTAATTAAATTTTATACCAATTCTTTTATTTCACTTAAGGATTCTTTTTACGCTTACATGACTAATCCAAATCTCTCATTCAAGTAAAATATAGGTCCCTATAAATTTGTACGAGGATAACAACTTCGGATTTACTTTCTTTTATCTTTATCAAAAAGTAAATGATTCTGGGGAATAATTTTCTTCTATTCCTACGTCTTTGGATCTTCTCATGAATTTTGGTGACGTACATGTATCAATTGATTCAATACCATAGAGAACACTAATCAATCTCAAGCTTTTCGACCCAAACATTGCCACGATTTTGTTTAATAGATGAAAGCAAAAGCTTGTTGGGTATTGATTTTGAAAATGGAATAAAGGATAAGAGAACAATTATTTTTTTTATTTTAATAACTAAAGGCTATTACAAATAACATTTTTCCTCACGGGGAATCGAACTCCTGCGGATGCCTATGACATAAGGCGCTCTAACCAACTGAGCTACGCGTCATTGGCAGAACAAAAATCTTTTAAAAGACAGTTAAATTCCAACTGCCCATCAATTAAAAGCATTGACACGTTCTTTAATTTTCCATTTTCAAGCAATTAAAATAGGTAGCCTCATATAAATAGGGATATCCAAAAACCTGAATCCCATGGCCTAGCCCAAGATAGTCTTGGCCTGAAGGGTTAAAGCCCGACTGAGCTTGTTTTGGATGGGTCGAGCCATAGGCTTCATTTTAGGCCCAACCTAGCCAGTGAATTCAAGCCTACCCATATGCTCGATTATAGGCTCGTCCATAAGCCCGCCTTGTATTAAAAAATTAGATAAAATAAAAGGTAAGCTTATAGAATAATTTAAAATAAAAAATGCATCTTCTAAAAATTTTATTCATTGAATATGTTATACATCATACATGATTACATTTGAAAATGGAGAAAAAGTTTACATCACTATAAAATAATTACATCCAAACTATGTTGAACCCACTTATTTATCAATTATATGTACTTTTCAATCACATGAAAAAAGAAATACAATATACATTTAATAAAAAAAAATAATTACATCCTCCATTCATGTCTTAATAATTTTAATTTCTCCATAGTGGCTTCTCAAATCAAATCATGCAATCTCTTTTTCATTAACTTTCAATCTTTTTAATATCTTTATGTTTCTATTACTTCAGGTGACAAATTGCATTGCCTTTCGTTAACCACTTTTTCACACGCATCAAAAAGAAATTTTCGACGCGACCAGAATTCACGCACGGTTATTCACATGCAATAATAAATAACACTTAGTATTTTATTCATTGTGTTTTCCACTATGTTAAAATATCAAAAAAATTTGTTGTCTCCGTTGTTTTCCACTTTTTAATATTTGTAAAGCATCTTTATAAAAATTTAAGGAGCTTAATTGTAGTAGATAATAATGCAATAGAACTAATATCATTACTATATATTTCTTTATAATTATTATATAAATTATGTAATGAATTTAGTTCATTTTTTATTTTTGTTTGATCATCAAAATAAATAACTTACAACCATTTATCCAAAGCTTCAAATTTTAATTTAGGGTCTACAATTAAACCAATATAATTAATTTGAACGTATTTTCCTTTAATCGTCCTCTGAATGGAAAGAAGTGCATGATGTAAACTCAGAGGCCCGTTAGGCCTACCCGTGATGGGCCATGGGCCTCTTTTCGTGGTCGATCGATTTACCCAATTCGTTGGAAATCCCTACCCCTAAGTAGTCATCATTAATGTTAAACGATAACTTTCCAAATCAAACATTACCCTTGTTTCATACTTGTGGGGCCTATGGTCGCGCCCGCCAAACAATTTCCTTGCTTTTGCATTTTTGTCAATCATGAGTTGCTCAACGTAGCTCACAGATATATAAAAACGCCTTGCCTATATCATACTCGTACTCAATTTCCATTCGAGCTCGATAAGGTTATGGGCTGACGATGTAAAACTCTTTACTATAAACACCACTTTATTCTCGGGATATGAATTTGAGACCACTAATTAAATTAAGAGAGATCCATCATCTCACTTACATGTTTCATGATATTTTATTTAGAAAATTAAAACATTGACTTGTTAATTGGTTTTTGATTTTGAAAACAAAATAAAGGATAAGAGTACAAAAATATTTTCCTAAGAACTTTAAATTCCACAAAGTGCCCATCAATTAAAAATGGATGAAATTCAAAATTTTCAAAATTTTCCATTTTCAAGATGTTGAAATAGGTAGACCCACATAAGTTGTAATCATAAATTTTAAAGGAGAACTTTCATCATCATACATTGCCCTTGTTTCACGCTTGGGAAGCTATGGGTAAAAATGATTTTGGGATAACCAAAAACTCCTTTATTAGAAATGTAGTAACCGTTAGATCCGAACCGATACCTTTCCCCCGTCTGGATATCCTATCTTTTAAACATTTAACCCTCAAACAGTTGGTCCTTTTCTTGGCTGCCACGACTCTCTTTATTCTCATATAACCCCAATTAGATTGAAGGGTCCACGGGACCCAAAGGTTGGCATCTATCATCAATGACACTTGCAATTTTTTATTTATTCTCAAAAAAAAAAAAAAAATGTAGCAGGTGTGATTAATGATCGATGCCAAATTTTGGGTCCTATGAACCGTTCGATCTAAAGGGGTTGTTTGAGAATATAAAGACAGCTGTGGCAACTAGCTGGCTAGAAAAGGACTGTCGAAAGCCATCCTTTTTTTAATAAAAGAAAAAATGAATAAATAAAGATAAAAAGAAAGAATGCGAAGACAAAAATAAATAAATAGTAGGAGTACTAATTAGTAGTAGAATGCGATATTAGTGAAAACCCAAAGGAAGGTTTACTTTTTCATGTGAGACCAGGAATTGGTCAATGCGAAAATTCATTCTTAATGGCTTCTGGGCGTGATTGGTGTGAAATGGACTAGACAATAAATAAAACAAAATAAAACAATATGATTCAGGAACTCCTGACGACTGGAAATGACCAATTTAGGGTCTTGCTGAATCCTATCCTTCCTTCCCTTCTGTCCTCAGAACCAAAGATATTTACTCCTATGAGAAGAACAGTCAGTTTCTTCTTCTTCCAAAAAAAAAAAAAAAACAAGGAGAAGAAGAACAGTCAGTTATGTTCCGGAAGACTCTTCTTTCTTTCTAAGAATTTACGATTTTATCATTTTCCAGAAACGGCTGATCCAGATTCTACAGAAATGGCTGGTCCAGATTCTACAGAAATGAAGCCCCTTTCCCTCCAGCACTTTACAAGCGTCATCTTCTACTTCTGGCCCTCATAGTTATAGTTATGATGTGTTCTTGAGTTTCAGAGGTGAAGATACCCGCAAGAACTTTTACCTCGATTCACTTTTATAACACTTTGGTTGCTTATGGATTCGCAAAAATTTCAGAGACGACGAAGAACTCCAGAAAGGAGATTACATCAAATCGGGTCTCTCAACAGCTATCCAAGACTCTAAGATTTTTCTTATCATTTTATCGGAAAACTATGCTACCTCCAAGTGGTGTTTGAATGAATTGGTAAAGATCGTTGAGTGTACGACAGCTGATGATCAGGACAAAAGAGTCATACCAGTGTTCTACCATGTCCAGCCAAGAGATGTTGGACACCAATCGGGAAGTTTTCAAGACGCATTTCTCAACCACGAGAAATATGCAAATCAAGAGAAGAAGGAGATGATTAAAAAGTGGAGGATTGCCTTGGAGAAAGTTGCTAAGCTCTCTGATGTTCACGGATAAATCAGTAACAGATTCTTATCTTTACCTAGCTATATTTCATAAATTATATTTCTTCGCTTATACCAAATCTTACTTAATGATATCAATTATCCACTTGGAATGTAAAATAGATAACTGGTAGAGAAATTCCCTAGCTACTATTGGTGTTTGCTTCTTATTTGTTTGTTTGTATTATTAATTTATTTGATGTATATGTAACATGATATCGATAATTTTTTTTTAATTCAAAATAATAAAAAAAATTAAATTGAGATTATATTAATATATAACAATATTTAACATTTTATATATATTCATCCTAATTTCATATTAACTGATAAAAAAGATTTACTAAAATTAAATATATAGTGCCTATAAAAATAAATTGATTTTATTTTTAATTTTATCTATATTATCTTTATTATATGAAATAATAGTAATTGAATCAAGATTTCTTGATCCATGACAATGCTACACTTTTACTTCTTTATTTTTATCTTTTAAATTCCATTGATTACTATGATTCAATATGAAGTTTATTTCCTGATCTCAATCATGATGTTACAATATTTTAGCAAATGCAACGCTATTATGATTATTATATATTGTTTTGCATGTACCTATACTAGCATTCAAGTTATGAGTTCTGATTCCATGGAGTGATCTACCGGTAAATTGGGAGAAATCATGATTTTTTAAAAGTGCTCCACACACGCTATCCAAAGAAGTTGAATCATGGATTAAGATATTAATTTGTTGTAAAAATATCTGGTAGTTGAGTGAGAATTACCATGCATTTGACCTTTGATCAATAAAAAACAAAAAACACCAAGTTCAGAGAACGAAAACAGTTTTTAGAAAACACGACAATGATGTTTTACTGTATTTCAAAACTCTTCCCAAGAACAGTTTCAAAAACAAACAATCCACATGCCTTGTCTTTTTGTCCTACTTTCCTATTTTATATCGTTTCATATATTTTTTTCTATCATCATTTGGTTGTTGTTGTTGTTGGCAATTCTCCAGCTTAGCTATTATTTTAATGATACAGACATGTATGAAAGTTATTAAAAGACTAAGGGTTATTAGTACAAGATTGAAGCGTAGTTTTTATATGTAAGTGACAACATCGCTGGGATGGACTTTCATTTGAAGGAATTAAAATCATTGATGAAAATTGAGAGAGATGATGTTTATATGATTGGCATATATGGAATGAAGGGATTGGTAAAACTACAAAGGGTTATGGCTATATATAATGATATCTCATCTCAATTTGACATAGTTTTATTAGAGTTGAGAGACCCCCACTAGTGGTCTCCATGAATTACAAAAATTCTGAGACACCTGCAAGCTTCAAAGTCCAACAATCCAAGATCGCACAAGGGATCAATGTGATAAAGAAAGACTTTTGCTCAAAAAAGAGTCCTAATTGTTCTCGATGATGTGGACGAAATAGAGCAATTAAATAATTTATCTGGAAAGATGGTTGGTATGGTCCTAAAAGTATAGCATACAAGTAACAACTAAAGATATAAATTTGTTGAACCAACATGAGTCGATCAATTTTACGAGGTAAAGGAATTGAATCACAAGCAAGCCATCGCTTTTGAATTGGTGGCCTTAAACAAAATATCCCAAATATGAGGATTTTAAAAAACTTTCAAATCGTGTGGTAGAATATGCATAAGGACTTCCTTTGGCACTAAAAGTCTTAGGTGGCTTTCTTTGTGATAAAAGCATGGATGAATGGAAAGTGAATTGAAAAACTAAAAGAATACCCAACATGAAAGTCCAAGATATTCTTCGAAAGTTATAAATAAATTGATGATATAAATCGCAAATATTCTCGATATTGCATGTTTTTTTGTGAGGAGAAGAGCAAAGATTTTGTTTCAAGAATATTGTGAAGCGATGCAAACATTTGAATAAGAGTTCTTCAATAGAGATGTCTCATTACTATTTTTGAAAATAAGTTAGATATGCAATGACTTATTACAAACAAATCTGGGGTCGAGAAATCGTTCGTAAGGAATGTCCTAAGGAGGCTGGAGAAAGGAGTAGACTTTGGGATCCTACTGATGTTCAGAGTGTGCTAACAAGAAATTCGGTAAGATTCAAGTATGCTTTTAAGAAATTATATATCTTTATAATTAAGTTTATTTTTTTATACATTTTATACTTAGCTTATTCTTGAAATTTACTTTTTCAGGGGACTAAAACAATTGAAGGACTATTCATAGAAATACCTACATCATGTCAAATACAATTTGCTAGAGATTCTTTTCACAAAGCGAATAGATGATTGCTCAAAGTCTTTTGCTCGGGAGAGTGGAACTATTATAATGTTAACCGTCCCGCGGTTCCTGTGGACTTTGAACTTTGTTCTTCTGAGTTGAAATTTCTCCATTTTGAGAAGTACCCTTTAAAGTCCCTACCAAAAAACTTTCATGCAAATAATCTTGTTGAACTCAATTTACGAGGTAGCAACATCAAGCAACTTTGGAAAGAGAATGAGGTATATATTATTATTGTTGTTGTTGTTGCTGCTACATCAATAATCTTTTATATTAACTGTTTAATAAAATCACTGCTAACATATTTTGTTCTGTTATAGGTTCTTAAAAACTTAAAAGTCATCGACCTCAGTAATTCAAGCAATCTCGTGGAAATGCTAGACTTTGCTAGTATGCCAAATTTAGAGATCCTCATTCTAAGAGGTTGAATAAATCTAGTTAGTTAAAGATTCATATCCATCACTTCTAACAATAAGTGGTTAGAGTTACATAACAGTTTCTAGACTTACCAGGTGTGTAAGGCTTGAGAGTCTTCCACGGAACTTCCATAAGTCGGGAACATCTTCTCGAACCCCCTTGTTTTTGTGTCTGGGAAATAAGAGTTTTCTAGAAATCCATATGGCAATATGAGCAAGCTTCAAGAAAGATTGATTTGAGAAGCACTGCTATAGTCGTATACCATCATCAAATTCACATCTTAAACGAGCTTGAATATTTGAATTTACGCTTGTGTAAAAACCTCGTGGAGTCTTCCGTAAAGTATTTTGCACCGAGGTCTCTTCAAACACTCATCAGGGCAGTCGCTCAATTAAAAGGCTTCCCAAATTTGAAGGATGATATGGAAAATCTAGAAACGCTGATTTGAGTGGAACTATTTATAAAGGAGCTTCCATCTTCAATCGACGCCCAGTCTCTTCAAATCCTTGATTTGTCAAAGTGTGAAAACATTGTGAATCTTCCAGAGAGCATTCGGGATCTAAGGCCCTTGAAAACTCCCATGGCCTCGTTTCTAATCTAAAGGGCTCGCATCTGAAGGACTCCATATGGAAAAATCTAAAAATGCTTAATTCGAGGGGGACAAATATAAAGGGAGTTTCCATCTCACCGACATCTAAAGGCTCTTCAACGCCTTGATTTGGATGGGAACAAGAACTTTAAAGGAGCTTCCGGCTTTCACTGAGATTCAAAGGCCTTCAATCGCCTTGATTTGAGGGAAACGGGTATAAAAGAGCTTCCATCTTCAATTGGAGATCTAAAGGGTCTTCAAAGCCTTTATTTGAGTGTTACGGCTATAAAGGAGCTCCATCTTCAATTTGGGACATCTAAAGGCTCTGCAAAAGCCTTGATTTGAGTGGAATGGTTATGATAAAGGAGCTTCCATCTTCAATTGGACATCTGAAGGCTCTTCAAAGCCTTGATTTGTCAGATTGTAAAAACCTTGTGAATCTTCCAGAGAGCATTTGGGATTTGAGGTAGCTCGATACTATCCGTGTGAAGGGGTGTTCAAAACTGGAGAGATTGAAGGTGAAACTAAAAGAAGAACTCTTGCCCATCAGAATCTCTTGTAGTCTTGTTCTAAAGAGAGGAGTAATTGGAGCAATCATCGCTTCTCTTCATTACAAACATTGAATATACAGTGCATTAATCAAATGGAAGGTAAGGTAGGCCTCATAATCCTAATCAGATCATATTCTCCCCTAATGCCACGTAGAATTGTCCCTAAGAAATTCCATATACAAGGGAAGTGAATTCTTCACAGATGGTTTCCACTTATCATCATTGAAAATATTATCCCTAGGAAACTTCAATCCCATGGCAAGAGGAATCCTCGGTGATATTTGCCATCAATCTTCTTTGGAAAGGTTATCTCTTCATATTCGTAATTGCAGTCTAATGGAAGAGGGAATTCCTACGAATAATATTCGGAACCTATCTCCTCTGGCAAGTTTATCTTTAGAATATTGCAATCTATGGGAAGGAGATGATCTGGATCATATTTGTTGTTTTCCATCATTAAAAAAATTATCTCTGGAAGGGAACCATTTTAGTAGCATACCAACTCAAAGATCAACCGACTTTCCAATCTAAGAGGCCTAACTCAGCCGCAGCGCCAACATACACCGCCGAGCTTCCATCAAAAGCCCATTATTTCTCACGCTCACTGTTCGGACGGTATTTCATCAAGCCCCTCATTGCTGTCCGTTCATTCTCTATTTAATCGCTTTGAATCTAAATTGATTCAGGTATGATTTCATGCATGGCAGACTGTCTTTATTTTCATTTTTATTTTTAATTTTTCCATGGAGTAATCAAATAGTATAATTAATATTTGCTTAGGAAACTACTGTCAAAGTTGGTGCTTCCTGCTTCACGGGCAAGGGAAAGAGTATTGTTATTCCTAGTAGTAGATTAAATCAGGAGATGATGATATGAATGGATAATTAGTATGGAGTTACTCACAAGTAACAATAAAGTTCTGGAGAATTGGTATGAAAATAATAATGACTTGTTGGGATTTGCTTTATATCAGGTATATGTTCCAATATCATAATGGAGAAGACTGAGAATGAATCTCGCTTGGAATTTGAATTAGATGGAGCGCTGGGGCATTTGGTAAAGTGTAATCTGAAAGGTCTCTAAAATAACGATGAAGCTGTAAGTCAGAGACGCACTCTCATTTAGTTCTCGTGAGTTGCAGCAAGATGATAGATGATGGTGGTTTATCAGATCAAATGTGGGTAATATATTATCCTAAGGGTGCTATCCAGGAGAATACTCTCTCCAATCAATGGACACAACATTTTATGGCTTCCTCTACCTCCGGGAACCCTAGAAGGTTGAATGTGGGTTCCATCTATATACTCCTAATAAAGATCAACGTAACCAAGATGATGATCAAGACAACGGTCCGTTTCTGCTCATGTTCTCAAATCTTCAGAAGATGCGCAAGAGAATGCGGATGACGCAGCATAACCTGCATTTAACCACAAACTTAAAAAGATCGGGTAAAACCCAAACACCGATTTGAATCTCTAAACTCATTCATCACCCACCTGCATGTACCATCACCAACACTTTCTTAGTTTATATATGTTCAACCATATATATATATATATATATATATATATATATATATATATATATATATATATATATATATATGCTCATGCATGTTCTCGAATCTTCTGAGAATTCTCGTGGACAGCACAAATTATCACAATCAAAAGATGTTAACCAAGAGAAGGCGTGATGCGTAACATAACCAAGGTAGGAACTCAAACAACTCGTTTGAAGCTCTAAACTCATTCATCAGCCAACAGGTACATCATCAAATTCAAATTCACACCTTACTTTGACAAAAAATTCCTTATTTTCTTATAAAAATAACCATTTTCATAAAACACGATAACATACGAACAAAAAAAGTGGCATCTTGGGGCTTAAGATATGTTATTTTTCAAGAAAATGAAGGAAATATTAGATTTACAAATTTGATTATTTGGAGGTTTCTAAACCGTATATTCTTCCTTTATATAATTATGCACGCTTTCTTGCAATACAAGATTCATCATATGAGTTTCTTCTTCTGCTTTTAATAAAAAAATAAAATTTGTTTTTTTTTATTTAAATGTAAGAATATAATAAGATTAGTATTTCTATTTTTTTTTCCACACTGAATCTTCGTATAAATCTACCACTATCATTATAAAAATATACATAATACCTGAGATATAAAATCTAGAATTCATTTAAGAACAATATATTATAGATGTTAAACATTGTAATACAAGGAAATGTCAAAATTTATAAAACCTTTTAAATAAAGAATTTTAATGAGTTATAAAAGAAACTTTTTTTGTATTTGAGATATGAGTTGGCAAAAGAATTTAATTTATAAAGTTTCCATACATTTTCCCATTTTTCTAATACAAATTCTTTTGATCTTCATCAGAATTAATCACGCATCGCACTATTGAAATAATTAATGGGTGCAACCGTATTATTTTTATTTTGGGGAATTTAAATAAATAATGAAAATACAAATATATTTCATGCTAAAAAAATTCTCATTGTAAAAATCATTTGATTATATTGTGAAACAGTATTAACTTGAGGTTTCGGGCTGAAGAAACAAATGCCTATAATCCCATTCTATCAACTATTAAAGACAGCACAAAAATCCGGGCTTGAGCACTCAGATGTGGGATCGTATTTCAGTGGAAACCCAAATTTATTTGTCATTGATGCAACTTTTCCGCTTGCAAAATGAAGGTCAATTTTCTATAACCATCAATGCTATTTTATCAATCTAGGTTCAGTTGTAATAAGATCAAACAATAACTTGAGTAATTTAGGTTATAGAAAGCATCGTATGGGAAAAAAGAAAATTGTTTTTAGTATATCACTTCAAAAGTGAAATATCTTCTTTAATTGCCCCAAATTAAATTTATAATCCAAGTAATGTTTCTCTTACCCAGTTGAATCAAGTCTTTAACATATTAATTTGATTGAAATCACTGGTGTACGTGTGTTTTATATGTTTGCCTATTGTTTATTTTGATTTAGCAAGGTCTCTTTTCAAATTAGATGTTGTTTTGCATATCTGATCAAATAATTCATGATTTGATGATATTAGTTTTTTTAGTATGTTATATATTCTGATAAATGAATTTCATACTCATTTTATGGATACTCTGTATTTGATATTTTGTAGTTAATTTTCTAGGGTTTTTTTATGAGTTTTTTTATTTTAATTTTGGTAGTTAGAATAATCTTGGACAGCAATGATACACAGTGGCGCAAAGAGGAGTATTGAAAGCACAAAACCCCAAAATGGATAGCAGATGTGTGGTGTCGTGGCACCTCAACATGCGCTAGGGCCTGAAGACACAAAATAATAGTTGGCTTTTTAGAGAAAGAAACAAGCTTGAGAAGAGAAGATTTATACTCTATTGTTGGTTCTTTATCTCTTCTTATGACTCTCTTTACATTTATGTTTTTATTCAATTTTAGTATATTTTATATTTTCTTTCTAGGGCTACATTAATGTAACTTGATCATGAATGTTTTGAATTTCTTTTAGTTTTAAAAGCTTTATTTAGTTTTAATTTGTTGATGTTTTATTCCATATCTATATATGTTGAGAATTTCATTCTTCTCTTAATGTTTTTAGATAATTAGTCGTCATTCATATGATTTGTGATTCAATTTGAGACTAAGAAATGATGATTGAATTAAGCTTGAATGAGACACCATATGATTATCATAGAATATAGATATTTATGAGATTATATGTGATTTTATGATTTTTTTTTTTTTTTTGTGCTTGTCAATTGGAATATGTTATTGATGCTTAAGAAATATTAATAATTACAATTCAAAAATCCATGCACCATCAACATAGAGAATAAACATTTAAACTAGTGATTCAAATTGGACTTATCTTGGTGAAATTGGTGTCTTAGAGCTTTCATTTATTAAGTTTTCATTTGTTTTATAATTTAGTGATTTCATTTAGTTTATTCAAATTTATTCAATTCTTTATTTCACTATTCCACTAACAAATCGAGCTGAATAATTTCGATATATACCGGATAAATACAATCCTATGGGGACGATATATAGTCAGCCATATTCATACTTTATTACTTGTTATATACAACATTACGCACTCCTTGCACTAGTTTTTACAAACATTATACAACATATTTTATCAATTACTCCATGCAAATTCCCTTAGAACCATACCATACCATACCTATTTCTTCCTATAACACACAAATGTTAATGATGGTTAAAGACAATAAGGAAAAGAGATCTCTGTCTTAACTCGATTTCCCGCCTCTTGGATTCTTCTTCGATCATTTTTGGTCCTTTCAAAAATATATGATTGTGAGAAACATTTAGAGAGGATAATTTTCCTTTATTGTACTCTTGGAGATTTCTTCGTGGATTTACAATGAAATGTATTAATACCATAGAGGATACTAATAAATCTCAAGCTTTTCGGACCAAACATTGCCCCCGCTTCACGTAAATACACGTTTCACACCGTATCAAAACGCATTTCCTTTCTTTAGAAGATGCTTTTACTGGACTTGTTGGGTATTATTGATTTTGAAAATGGAATAAACTATCAAGGATAAGAGAAAAAATAATATTTTCAAAGACCCTTAAATTCCATACCTAATCTCAAATAGAATCATAAAATCTTTTTCCGTTAACTATCAATCCTTTAAACATATTTATGCTTTTATTACTTCCGATGATAAAATTGCATTGTCTTTTGCTTATCACTTTTTCACCTATACTAAAAGTAGTTTCCAACCCGATTGTATTCATATGCATGATTAATACATCACATGAAATAATAGATAGCTCTAGGTATTTTATTCGTTCTGCTATCCACTATGTTAAAATATCAAAATGTTGTTGTTCGTTGTGTTCCACTTTTAAATATTTATAAAGCACCTTTATAAAAAAATTGAGCTTGTAGTAGATAATAATGTAATAGAACCACATTACGCTTCATATAAATTATGTAATAGTGAATTTAGTTCATTTTTTATTTCTTTAATTTTATTTGATCTTCAAAATAAATAACTTATAACCATTGATCAAAAGCTTCAAATTTTAATATAGGGTCCACAATTAAACCAATATAAAAATTAAATATATATTTTTCCAATACTTTAATTTTGCAAAGAATTGAAGTCATAAAATCATAGAGACCCATTAGGTCGACCTGCTAAAGGTCCATCAGGGTTGTCAGGTCCGCTCGTTTGAAGCTCACCAAGCCTACCCGTTTGAGGCCCATCAAGCATGCCTTTGATAAAATCCATGAATCAGGCCTCGAACTTTACACAGGTACATTAATAACTAATATTAAACGATAACTTTCCACGTCCAACATTGCCCTTGTTTCATACTCTTGGGCCCATGATCGTGCATTTTGACTAGGTTAAAACTATTTTGTTTTAGAAAAATTAAAGCATTGCCTTGTTGGGATTTGATTTTGAAAATGAAATAAAGGATAAAAGAGCAAAATCTTTCAAAGAACTTCAAATTCCACACAATTAAAAATGGATGAAATTCAAAGCATGAATGCATTTTCAAGTTTTCCTTTTTTCCTTCTTCAAGCAGTTAAATAGGTAGGCCCACATAAGTTGTAATCATAAATGTTAAAAGGGACAACCTTGTTTCATGTCCGGGGGCCATGGGCCACGCGTAAATCATAAATGAAAGCATAGACATGTTGGGTATTATTGATTTTGAAAGGAAATAAAGGATAAGAGAGAACAAAACGCTCATGGCCACATATTCCACGCTTTTTGACCAGGTCAAATTTGGATTTCTTTAGAAATTGGAACACATTTGAACTATTGGCTTTTCAAGAACCAGACATAACCTAGAAAAAAAATTCAATAATTAAACATATTATTAATGACACAATTGACTTATATGTTATATAATACAACATGATCTTTTTATTTGAACTTTAATATGCCAAATTCATTGGAAAAATTAAAAAATAGAAAATGCAACTATGCAAGAAAAATAGACATGAGTGAAAAATAGACATGAGTGGTAGTTGTTGGATGGGAAAGGAGAAAAGTGAAAGGAAAATTAAGAGAGGAAACAGCGCAGAAAATGAGTAATTGATTGATGCCAACTGTTGGTTCCTGTCCTTTCCGGTGAACCGTTCAATCTAAAGGGGTTGTTTGAGAATACAGACAGTCGGGAGTCAGGACAATCAACTGGCTAGAAAAGCGTTATCCTTTTTCTTTTTTAAATTTGGATAATAAATAAATGTAAAAAATTAAATAATTAAAGGTTAATAAATAAATAAAACATTAGTTTGCGAATAGTTTTAACTATATTAGTTATAGTTTTAATCCATTATGCTTATCTTGATTGATTAGAACACTTAACATCTAAATGAAAGATATAGAAAAAGGAGGGGTCTTGATTACATCATCGAATATCTAAGGGTTAAAAAACGTTTTTACCCTCAACTATACCCCGGGCCTCAACTTAGCCCATCAACTAATATTTTTTTTTATCATTTATACCCCTTAACTGTGTTTCACATGTCAATTTAGCCCTTGAACTATTCTTTTTTTGTCATTTTTTTTAGTATTTAAAACCAATAATTTTTGTCCTTCTATTATAGTAGAGATTTTTTATTGTAAAATTAAGCGTGATTTTTTTTCAATTTATTCTTGAAATTCTTTTAGGAATTAAATATGATGTTTTAAGAACATTATGAAAATAAGTAAAAAAAAATCGTGACATTGATGTAAAATTTAAATTTTAAATTAAATTAAATTAAAAATGGTTGCACTTCTTTTAAGTCTTAATAACAAAGACTTCTATATAAGTACTAAACAATTTAAAACATGTGAAATATTGAATAAATTTTAATATTCTTTGTGAAAATAACTATTAGAAAAATTATTGGTCTCAAATTATGGGAACCTATAATGTTTTTTTTTTTAAATTTCATGTAAGTAATAGCTAATACGTTTTTCAAAGAGGACCAAAATTTATTATTTTAAATATTGAAAAAGTAAAAATGACAAAAAAAACCTTAGTTAAAGGGCTAAATTTATATCTGAACTTTTGTTGAGAGACTAAATTGAACCATAGTTAAGGGATAAAATTGATAAAAAAAATAGTTGATGGGCTAAATTAAAACCTAGGCCATAGTTGAGAGGTAAAAATGTCCTTTAATCCATAGTTCAAGTCCAAATAAGGATAATTTAATATAAGTAACTAAAGCGATTATAATTAAAAAATAACTATTATTTATGATTATAAAATTTTTAAAAGGATTTGAATCAATGAATAAATGTATATTTATATTTGTATCAATAAAAACCTAAAATAATAGTTTGTATGATTGTCCAAAGAATAGGAAATGGGTGGTTTACACTACAAAAAGAAAAATAATTGTGATTTAAAATGAATGTACTATTAATATACTACCATAACCGGTAGTACATTTCCTAAATCACAATTATTTTTCTCACCCGTTTTCCTAAGAAAAAGGAATGGGAAGACAAAAATAAATAAATAGTATTAATTAGTAGTCGAATTCGATATCACTGAAGGCCCAAAGGAAGGTTTACTTTTTCTGTTTTTCATGTGAAACTAGCAATTGGTCAATGCGAAAATTCATGGTCAATGGCTTCTGGGCATGATTGTTCACATGTTCTGTGAAAAAGACTATTACCCATGTGAACCCTCTGGATTATGACGACGGGAAAAGACCAATTTAGGTCCTTGGCTATGAGTTTTAGATCAAAATAATTTGCTTAAAAAAAAAATTATTTAATTGGGCTTGTAAATCAAAATAAAGACGAACGTAATAAGGTGGTCATCAGCTTATCACGGACAAATGTATTAATCGGCTATGAAATTCTCAAATGTCCCCGTCCACGACAACTGGGACCGCAACAGCAATTTTCAACTAACGCCACGAACAGCACCAGACCGCTTTGAATTTTCAAACGTCGATGTCATAGCGTAATTGCTCAAATGCCGCCATCGCCGACAAATGGCTAATCGCAAGAATTGGAATTTTTTCCAAACATAGCACTCCGCAGGTTGCGGTTCAGATTGCCATTGCTTTACTCTCTGCAGCAAATCATTCCTCAGATATGCCGAAACTAAAACATCAATCGGTTAAAAATACGATCAATCGATTCTCATTCGATTCGATTAATAACCCATCCTTGTATTGGTTTCATTAACATTTTGGTGAATATCAAATTTCCCTAAAAGAGAGCCTCATTTATCTTTCAAAAGTGGCTACCATATTACGCATTCGTTTTAAACAAAGCAAGACACAAATACGTGTCTAGAAATGATGCCATAGAGCACTGTCATTTGATTTGTTTTTTTTTTTTTTATAAGCAAAAGGAGCTCTATGAAACAGGGCTGGCAAAGCAACCCCAAAAAGAGTATACAGGATGTATACAATAGGTGCCCCAAGACCTATACAAAAGAAACAAAAAACACCAGCCCCATAAACTAAGATCTAAATTAAAGACAACAACTTTCCGATTATCGTTAACTCATAACATAAATCATTACTCAAATCATTATGACCTCCATTCATAAACCAAATCATATAAATATATAAAAAATCAGATACAAATATCAATATATAAAAATATCAACATATATCAACGAAGTCCCACAAGATGGCGTTTTATATTTTTCTAGACGACGCTAGAATACAATAAATTAGTTGATCTATGTGTCCCGTGCAATATCAAACCTGAGTCGATGGAGCTGACACGGCGATTTCGACGATACGCGAGCACGAGACGCTTTAGGCCGGAAGTGCATCTTAACTCGATACAAGGTCAACTTATTGCCACCGACGATAATGTGTGGGATGATAAAGTAATGGACGATGGCGCGATATTTCCATCGGCTATGAAGTTAGCTTCGCTTCCGACGACACCTGGATACAGAAAGATGCTGCTGTAGGCTGCCCTGGAGCAGACGAAAAGCGCGATGCCAGAGTTTACGCAGATAAAAATATTCCGGGTGATGGGTAGCATGGTATTGAAGCGCAATGCCGGCCGTGTACCACGACCGCCTCACCATCTCAACCATGACCTACCACCATCTCGACCTCACAACCTCACCGATCAACTCTCCTTCCCTCACTCCTCAACGGGCCGCATACGCAGATCGATGGATGACACCTGAGGTCTAATAGATGGTCCATGCGGGATGTGATGCCTCCCGATCGTAATGATGATGTCGCCTTCCAACTGCGCTTTAACACCGATATACAATACGAGAATGCGAAATCGCACACCAAATCATGTAGCATAATACGAAATGCATCATTATGTCAGCCATGACAGAGATCTGAATGAACCAACCAAAGAATTATAAGTACATAATCTATCGGGATAAATTAAACACTTTAGAAACACAGTGAGACTTAACTTACTATTAAAACTCCGAAAGAAGACCGGGATCAGAAGATAATCCTCATATCATCCCTATGGAGGTGGTGTCATAGGGAAAACTGTGTCATCACGATACCACCGCATAAATGGATCATGAAGTCCATCATACCCACCATATACACAATGACCATGTTCGCTCCCATTCAAAAGGTGGCTCCATGAGCAACTCTTGGTCCCCCAAGGTCATCCATGCACCAAACATGTAAATAAAATTTATCAACATAAGGATAAGGCTCACAAGAAACAAACCCGCACAAGATCGTCCCATCATCATGTCTCTACACTAATATATAAAACACATCATCACGCATCTCTTAATCATTCATATTAAATAGACTTAATTCAGCCCAACTAACTTCCCATTTATGTCTGATACAGAACAGATTTGCATTTCACATCAAAACATCTATTAATAATATGAATGAAATTATTTATAGAACCATATACTTTACATGTATCATTACTAGATTCGTGAGCTCAGGCATCCTAAATTGATCTCGATATAGGAGGAGTACACCTGGGAGCGGGTTATGCACCCAGAGTCAAAGGTACTTCCACCTACACTTTAACGGAAGAGCCGGCTCGCTCCGCTCAATGGCGTGCTCAATTGCGTAATCCATCGCCGAGGGCCCCACATTCCATTGACGACATCAGCATCACCAAGGTGCAAGGCATGAGGGACTCCGGTGGTGTTGGATATGCCATCGATCGCCCGTAACCCGTCACCCCACGTGGAAGTCTTCCCAAGAATTCATACCAATATGAAATAAACATAAAGTAAGCAACCTAATGACGTGGTTGTGTATATGAATGTGTATGTAATAAAAATATATTACATACCCGTATTCGCTAATATAATCGCGCACACCGCTCTCCACGATCCAAGCCGGCTCGGCAGGCTAACCCTGCTGAGGCATAGAGGCAAGATCGCACCTCACCTCAACAATAAGTCGCAGTGATGTGTCAAATCGTAGTAGCGGAGCAGAGCACAGATGAACATGCACCTCTGTCCGGCAAACAAGGATCCCATCAACGCAAAGATGAAACCACGCGCACTCCACTCTAAAGTGATTCACTTGGCATTAGGTGTCAAGGTGGATAATCATCAAGCATAACCATCTGATGGAGATGAGGATCCTCTTAAGAGCATTCTGCAATACGGGGTGGTGACACCGGCGCCTCCTATGATAACTCCACATCGAAATTACAGTCCCTGGGCACTGGTCCGTCACTGGCGGAGGTGCGAAGGATGATATAATATCTTAACGAGATCGTACTATCTCTCCGACGAGCACATGAAACGTGTGTGTCTCGAGCCGACATCTCTCGACGAGACAAGTGATAAGTGGCCAATCGATCATGATGTGGCCCAAGCGATATACACCATAAAATCCCGCGCGGATCACGTATGGACGAACGCGTATATCCATCCTCCACATACGCATGAAGGCTTTCATCTGATATCGAGGGTAGAGTACTTCCTGAAACTATAAGCAACAAAGAAGCAAAATTTATAATTGATTATATATAAATTTCATGTTGCAAACGGAAATACACTGATAAGTAATAAATACATACCTGCTTTGTATCTACTAAGTGCGACCTATGTCTGTCTTGCAATACCAAGACAGATGGATCCAAAGCGACCTCAGATCATGAAGCTCTCCTCGAACGCCATATCTATAAATGTGTATAACACGAAGGTAAAGATAATTATTAATAAAACACATCGAGAAATAATATCAACATAATTAATGGGCAATAAATTTCATACGGCAATGAATTAAAATATTACACGCATACGATTGATGTGTCTCATCACTTAAATAAGGTACACAAGTATTTCATAATCCAAGAAATACACATTCGTACATAAGTGTTATACAAAGCAACTACAATTCCCCGAGGCAAACATGGGCTTATAGTGGATAAGTGGTATTAGACCACATTTGGTCTTAGAAACCTCCCATTTGAGCAAATCACGTTTTTGAGAGGGAGAGTTGGAGAAGAAGCTAGGGTTTTGGGAAGAAGTGAGGTTTGGTGCAAATCCCTCCATGTTTAGGCAAGATCTGTGCGGAGGAAGGAGTTAAGGAAGCTGTATTTCAAATGCAAAGTGATTAAAGCAAAGAACCAAACCTTATTTTTAAATGATATTTTCCAGTTAGAAACCCTAATCCATCCATGGGTTTTGTCGCCATGGTTGGTTTATGATGGTATTTGGATGTCATTGGGAGGATTCTATGTTTTAGTGTTTCCTTTGAGTTTTAAGTGATTTTTCGAGAAAATCGCAAATGAGCAAGGAGGAAAATCACAAAAATCGGGCCTTTGTCGTTAGCTGAAGGCACCTTCGCCGCCGCGAGGCCGAAGCACAAATTCACCTCCGGCTACACCGCGCGAAGGCATTTTTCACACGGGCCAAAATTTTTATTTTGTTTCCGAAAGTCCCGTATTCGTGCACCGATAGTTTGGGGACCCTAATAAATGATCAATGGGGGTTTAAATAAGGACAAAACTAAATGAAAAACGTGACGTACCTCGCCGCCTCGGCAAAGCGAAATAGTGTGATTAGTGCTAGTTCACTAAAAATATGATGTGTGTGATTTGCTAGGGGCCGGTGAAGATCACCTAACCTAGGACCGAAATTGACGACAAGGCAAAAAGAAAGAGATAGATTGGTTTGTTCTATCTTCTCCTATTCTCGTTTCAATATTTGAAATGTTTGTTCTAAATGCATAAGACAAGCATATTGATTTGTTTTGATTGATTTGAGGCAAATGATTATGAAATGTTTGCAGATGAAAATTGCATGAGTATTGAAAATGAACTGTTATACAAATGTATATATTGTACTGTATTTTCCTATAAAGGATTTGAAAGCCCTTAATAGAATGTTAACCGTTTAATTCGCATTAAGGATAGATTGGTATACCAATAGGAATCAAATTAGCAGTACTGCGAACAAATGTATTGATGTGTCACTCCGATCAAAGAGCTCCAAATTAAACAAAGACGTATAGTGTTCACTAATTGATTTTTAATAACCAGCTAGCAAATGGACCATACCGGTGGTTATAAACAAATGTTTTTATATTCAACCTGGCACCCCAATGTGACCATGGCTTGATTCGATATCTTGTAAAATTTAAAACAAAGGTTAAATTCGTTAAGGGCAGAATTTAATTGATATTGAATTGTCAACAAATTGTTATTGAAAAGCATGATTGCAATTGAATTGAAAAGAGCATTGTGAAATGCATGATTTGGTTATAAATGATTTATAACATATGAAAGTGTATATTTGGGATGATCAATGAACCGCAAATGATCATATATGAAATAAGTATATGTATTGCATTGAAATTGATCATCCAAAAAGATTTGAAAGTATTATTTAGTAAAATCTCATGATTTGACTTAAACTGAAACGTATAAAATGAATTAGATAGGAACTACTCAAGCATGAAAATGCGAAGGTGATTGTTTTTATCAATGCGTAGGTACCGAGTGAACGGGGACAAAAGGCAAGATAGAGGAGCGTCGAAGTCATAAAGAAGGAATTACGAGTATGCTTCGACATATGCATTCACTCCATTGTTTTTGAACTTTGAACATCTATTTTGTAACTCATTTTGAAGAGGCATGGAATGCCTTCATTGTAAATGTATTTTGTTAATTTGTAAATGTTTATGGGCTTGCCCTAAATTGAAACTGCTTCCGCAAATATTTGAAAACCCTAAAATGAAATGACATAAATAAATGTTTTGATAAGATAAATGAAAACGTCGGAGTAAACCGGGCTCCGGTTCGGATCCGCCATTCGGGTCGAGTCAGGGATTCGGGTCGCAACATTTTTAAAAATGAAAATTTAATAAAAAGGTAAATAAAAAGAATCAACCGGGCGTTCCCTCAGGTTTCAGTCTGGATCCGCCAACCGTATCGGACCGGGCTCGAAAAGGGGTGCCACACTTAAAGTGGTATCAAAGCATCCCAATCCAGTTCGGATCCGCCAATCGGGTTGGACCGGGAAGGGGTGTCACATCTTCATTGAATATTGGATGAAACAAGCTTGCCTATGTATCATAGTACGACTGTGTAGTGTAGTAGCCTTGAACAAATAACCGAAAATCAACACATCGATGCTCTGCTATGATATGGCTACATGGAAATCCATAGATCAGTGTCTTTCCACATGTGCATTTTTTGTCATGTAAGTTGAGGCGATGCGTTCGACCACTCCTTGACTTGACATGGAATCGGCCCTATATGTGATCATAAAGAACAATTTCATCGAATCCACTTCTTTAACAACACGACCCCGACCGAAAGCATCAACATATGGAGTGAACTCCGCTTCATCGATGTCAATCTATTAGCACTTGCTCCCTTCTTGCAACAAAGTAATTGTTAAGGCTAAGAAGGTCAACTGCATTTCAATGCAAAGTTGAATGGTAAGCTATGAGCTCCTTTAAGAACACTATTAAAATACCCCGGTTACGTTGTTTCATTATCCCATATCTTTCGACCTCTCCATCATGTGAAAGTGCCTACAATCAAAAGGGATTGGTTTCTAATCCATTGTTGTGCTTTAGAATTAATTCTCCCAATTGTAGCCATATGCTTATTGAATTTGCGTTCTGTACTCGCTAAAGCTGCTCTGCATACCAAATTCTTCAAGAGTTTATCTTTGAATCGGGTCATAAAATTGCTTCCAAGATGACGCATGCAAATCCCGCTGCGGATAAAGTGCATGGTGCGTACCCCAACCAAGATGAGGATCGCTCATTGCTGTCATAAAACCTGGATGTCTGTCATATATAACACAAATCCCCGTCCGTTGAGTTACTTTGTTTATGATACATGCCAAGAACCATCCCCAACTATCAATATTCTCTTCTTCTATAATAGCAAATGCCAATGGAAACAACTGATTATTTATGTCACACCTCATAGCAATCAATAACGTGCCTTTATACTTTCCATACAAATGTGTACCATCAATACTCGCACGTGGGACGAAGGAACAACTAACCCTTCAATAGATGGCTTGAATGACCGTAACACGCACGGAATATCTCAGTGTTTGGCATATTAGTGTCAAATGTTTTCCAAATTACAACACATCCAGGATTTGCTTGCTCTATGGCCAAGAACAAACGTGGAAGCTCTGTATATGACTGAGAAAAGTCACCAAATAACTGTCTAAGTGCTTTATGTTTTCCATCCAATGCCTTTTTGTATGATATTTCATATCACTGGATCAAATTTATGCTACTCTTACAAAAGAACTATTACTTGATCCCTAGTAAAGACACCAAAAACTTGTTCAAACCAACTAGAACTTGTATGCTCATAATAAAAATGACTTTATCAATGATTTTATTAAAAATTTAGTTTGGTCATAATTGTAAACCTTAAAAATTACATAATTTTTCTGGATAGTGGTAAAACTATGAATTCTGAAGTGGAAAATCAAATTTTTATACATCTCGGATGATGAAACGGATTTCACCGTTGAAATCATCTCATGAAATCTAGCTATCAAGTCGAATTTCGTTGAATTCAAAGACAGTCAAAATTTCACGTTGTTCGAGACACCGAGGGTACTACGAGACACTTGGAACGTGTAGAGAATCGATAATCGCACGCTTTCAAGTGTTAAGTCAAACAAAAGCCGTAGGGACGTATAAGAGACATGTGGCAACACATGATCGAGAGAAATCCAAGGTAGATGGATAAGGTGATAAGGTAATCCAAGGAGTCACGAGGTATCGACACGTAAAAGTACTCTCCAAACTTGACTTTAGACTAAACAATTCGGTAGGAAGAGAGAAAGGAAAAAGGAAAGGAAAAGGAGAGGAAGAAAGCTTCTAGTGAGAGAAGC
Source organism: Tetrastigma voinierianum (assembly GCA_016808115.1). Lineage (NCBI taxonomy): Eukaryota > Viridiplantae > Streptophyta > Magnoliopsida > Vitales > Vitaceae > Tetrastigma > Tetrastigma voinierianum. The sequence continues at coordinate 1,755,511 of JAEQBH010000035.1, read as the reverse complement.
TCCACCTTCTCTAGTTTTCCAGGCGATCGACGACTGCCTCCCAAGTAGATCAAGAAGAAAAGTGCTTCCCTGCGCAGAGAGTTTCCAGTAGAGACTGGAAACAGGGAGTTTCGACAAACTCAAAGAGGTAAGTCTTCTCCTACCTTGGTTATTTTCTACCCTAATGGCTATGTGGTGGTGTCTTTCCCCAAGGGGAATGTTTGGCTGCATTTTGAACCATGGGAAGCTGCCTTATTTTGATCATACGCATTAGCTGGACTTTAGGACTGGTTTTTGGGTGGGAAATAAAGGGAATTTGGCAGTGAGTCCCTCAGGAAAATTGTAACCTCATAAGTGAACTTGATGTTAGGCTTTTAAATTACCCAAATCGGACCACTATAGCCTGCCATGGTCCTGTTTTTCCCGAATAGTCTATGGAAAAGGTCGGCCAGCCCGCTGCATCAGAAGCTCTGGCTCTGCTGTGAGGTCACCGTCGTAGGTCACCCTGCTAGAGGTCGATCGGCCAGGTTGCCTGGCAGGTCAACCATTAGAGGTCGGCTCGGCCGTAGGTCAAATTCCGCTAGAGGTCGGCCGGCCGCAGGCCAGCCTGCACAGAGGCTCGCCCCCGCTAGGATGGCCGACTCATGCGAGGCCCCAACTCTGACGGCCATAACTTCTTCATCCGAACCCCCAAGCTGTAAGCAATGACTCTATGGAAAGTCCATTGAGTCAAGATTACAACCATGTTCCCATGGAGGACATTGGGTGATCATAACCTTGATGAAATATATGATTTAAACCAGGAGTGCAAGTTGCTTGGTTGTGTCGATGTGAATAGCCGGGCTTGGACATGACCATTACATGGCATGTTGTAGGCTATTGTATTAGGTATGAATTGCCATGAGTTAGCCTAAGAAAGGCTGTGTGACATCATTTGTTTAGTCATGGATTGATGGATGTTAATATGCTTGATATGATATATGTGTATATGTATATTGGCATGAAATATATGGAACTTATATGTGTGTAATATATGTTTGCATGGAAATTGACATGAAGTATAACCGATGTGAATGGTTCATGTAGTGTGCATCATACATGTAACATGAGAATTGCAGTGACATAATTACATTGCATATGCACTAGAACATCGTGATGATCTGAGTGAGCATGGTACGATAACATCGTGTTTGGTGTTCGATGGAAGGCCGAGGTACATGGTCGATCGACACTATGTTCGTGTCGATGGTGGATTCAGAATATGGACAAGTCCAAAATGAGTCGCACGGTTTTGGTAAAAAATGAAAACAGAAATGTGTGTTGAAGGAGCAGCAGCCAGTAGATCCCCTGCTGTGAAAGACCCAAATTTTATTCATGTTGACATATAAGTCCCCGCATGTAAGTTCGCGAAAATGTCGAAGGCATGCAAGGCCAGACTTGTAAACCCGAAAACCCATGGCCCACAAATGCATAAACACACACAACTTGGGAAATGCAAGTTGATATTGGGAACCGTCCAATGGTTTTGGTTTATAAAACAAAAAGCTTTTGTTTTGAAAAATGGTCATTGATGGAACAAAATGATGGTTGGTTTTTCACACTGCATTAGTACGTATGAGGGAGTCAAAGGAGGACTCGAGATTGACAGACAAAGGTGGAGTCACATTCTCATCCATGATTATTACAGACATCTCGAGTAGGAATGTGCATATTTTTACTTGAATGTGTGTATATGTTTGATTAACATCGCAAGTGAGCACTTAGGTGGGAATAGCCCTTGTAGAAGATTATCACTTCATCGGGCTTTGCTCACCCCGCCATGGGACCCCCATTTCAGAACAGTCCGCACGCTGGTAATCTCGCCAAGATATGGGATGAGAGCCACACACGAGCTTTGTTTTGTTTTGTTTTGTTTTTGGTCTTGTATTATATTCGAGCAGAACCAAAACATGTACTTTTTGGTATCAAAGGGACTGTATAGAGACTATGATTATAGTCTATCATATATTTTTGTATATTGTGATTTAAATATGCAAGAATGGGTCTCTATATATGAGACATGTGAATGTGATATCGGGGCACCTGGAGCATCCATGTTTTCTCGAAGGGCTGAGGGTTGTCAATTGCATTCCCCGGATAGGGGCATCACACACATCGCAAGTGCACAGGTCGTACAAGTAATAAAAGTGGACCTAGTAGTCCGAATATCGTTCCCACAGAGATTGAAAAGAATTCAAAGTTCAACTACCCCAACTACTCAAGTTTCATACTATTTGAACTTCCATTTCATAAAATTTTCAGTAACCTAACTAAGAATTCCACTATCTAAATTTCTACATCTGTAATAAAAGAAAAATTTTAAATCCTAGACTTAATGTATACCCCGAGTCCTCGGGTCCGTTTGACTAATTCACAACCTACGGACACTTCATGAATGCTCGTAACCCATTACTTTTAACAAAAATCGGCGTAGTCCCTTGTACGGAGCTCTACCCCAAATACAAAACCAAATATAACATGTCCCAAACATCAATATCATGAGTACAAATAGCCGCTTGGGCCTGAACATGTTCCCTACTTCATCAATATATATATCCAACTATATCCACAGCTTCTGTGAGTTCAATTGTTTTTACTTATACAACATATATTAAAAATTAAAACAATTCTAATACATGTAGAACCACTCAGCAGCCTACATTCCGGTCTCTTCAAAACCCCGCCTCTAGGATTCACTGGTCTCCCTCGCACGCTCCCGTGTGTCTGCAGTGCCAGTATCCTCGGTCAGGTGAGCTAATGCCCGCAAAGGGGAATCCACCTTGGCTGATACTCTCCACCCAAGTGTATATGCAATGTCTAAAGTAAACACACACAAACAAACGACGATCCAACCCTCAATGTCTAACTCACCATCTCATACCCCGAGTCCTCAATGACTCCCTGCATCTCTCGCCTAAGCCTCGTGATGAGAATTTTTATTATGTTTACTCAGATAATCCCATGTATATATATCAATTCAATGTGCCTCCGACGATTGATATTATTTATGGACTATCCTCCGATGTATATCAATTGGGCCGTCTCCGACGCCGATTGGATATTTTTGGTATGGATCAATTTCGATAATTATCATTTCCAGGACAACCCTCCGAAACCATTTCAGACTCATCTCATGCACTCACTCCTATCGTCCTGCGGATGTCCTGGACAGATACGAATTACGATGCCAATTCCATTACAGCCTATAACACATGCAAATATATAAACATACATATATTCACATAAAATGAAATCACACAATCATGTTATGTAATTTCGCATTTCATCACATCAAAATTAGCTCATGGCTATCGATTTAAACACGAGTAATTCTACTTGAATTACTCGACCAAACACATTAATTCACAAAATTTATTTTGTGAACACTATTCTCGGGAATAGTGAAACCCTCGGTTACTATTCCCGGCAAATCACCAATCATAGGTTCACTTTGTGAACCCGGGTTTCACGGCAATTTCCGGCCTCATACACATCAAAGCATCATTTATAGCATACAACAACATCACTAAGGATGTCGAAATGCATTTTCCTAACTCCCACGGGACGCATGAGAGGGCTCAAAAAATTTTCATTTCGGTCCCAAGTTTTGGTCTACCAAACGGCCACTCACTACCAATCAACTCAAACATCGTGAAATACACTTAAACAAAGTGTAAAACTCAAGCATGAAGAAACCTTCTACCTTCCTCGGAGTTTGACAAACCCCTAAACCGGAGTCCTAGGCCTCTCCACGCAGAGCAAATGTTTTGTCCCGACGACTGCCGACGGTCGGATCTCCCAAAAATTTAGAGAGAATGAGGTCCTTCTCTCTCTAAAACCTCCATTTTCCATTTCAAGTAACACGCCCTTTTCACGCTTTTGCCTCTTTTTAATTTGGAGAAGAAGCACTATTCCTTATTTTGGCATTTTCTCATTTAATCAAATCTAAAATGACCATTTTGTCCATTCTTCTTTCCCGCTTTTGATTCAAAAATTATCCCGGCCATCCATTTTCATCATTTACTCATGCCACTTATGGAACAAGTGAGCACAAGTGAAAGCATATGCGACTTTTGCACTAAAATCGCTTTTACTCCGCACCCGAAACGTTTAATGCCTCGTAAAACGGTAAATTCCGTCCCTGTCTCTCTAATTCACGAAATTCGACGTGCAGCGGATTTCCTGTGAGACGATTCCAACGATGAAATTCATTGGTTAGTATCCGAGATCTAAAGAATAAATTTCGGATTTTTAACCGAAATTACAATTTTGTAACCGAAATTACGATTTTGCCCTTTTTCCAGAAATTGGAATTTCTCGGGTCTTACATTCTCCCCTCCTTAAAAGGAATTTCGTCCCGAAATTCAGGACAATCACATCACTAACATGCATATGCAACGTGCACTCTACTATGCATGTAAACAGTCATTTAAATCTTAAACGACTAAACCACGTACCTTCATCCCTAAACAAGAAGGGATAGGTGGCCCGCATTGTGTCCTCGCGTTCCCATGTTGACTCCTCCACTCCATAATGCCGCCATAGCACCCTCACTAGCATCACAGTCTTGCGTCGCAAAACCTGATCACGGCTATCCAAAATACATACTGGTCCCTCCTCAAAGGTCCCATTAGTGTCAACCTTAATCTGTCCCCAATCCACCACATGAGTTGGATCTGGAGTATACTTCCGGAGCATGGAGACGTGAAACACCTCATGATTCGACATGTCGGGCTGCAGCCAACCTAGCACGCCATAACGCCATCATCCGAGTATCCTGAAAGGCCCAATAAATCTCGGCAATAGCTTCCCACGCTTGCCGAACCTGACCACTCCTCTCTTAGAAATCACCTTCAAGGAAACGTTTGATCCCTAACCTCGAACTCCCAAGGGCTCGACGTCGTACAATCCGCACAGATCTTCCGTCGGGCCCCAGCCGTGAGAAGACGCCCGGTCAGACAAGCTCACCCTCGGAGGTCTCTAATCAAATCAGGACCGATGGAGCCTCTCCCACCCTGGCCCAACATAACGGTGACTCACACTGCCTCCCATACGCTGGCCTTATACGGTACATTCGGGATACTCGCCCCGATAACCCGCTGTTGTAGGCGACCCCACCACGGCAAATGCTCCTCTACTCCTACGACTCCAGACGTGGTGCTCAGCAGATGTCCTCTAACACCGTGATATAATCCACACAACGGTAACCCTACACAACCCTTACTAAATCACGACCTTCCAAGGTCACAATCGCGACAATCCAAGGATCACAACCTAGTCCATGTCATGTATGACATCCATATACCAGCCCTTTACTACCAACAACACCCAATGCGATTTCCAAAGGGGTGTCAAAATCCCAGTCGCCTCTTACCCGATCACTCAACCCTAAGTCTACGCATAACCCTGGACCGCGGTGTTTTCATCTCGATTAACATAACTCTTCTACCACACTCTCGAGCCTCTTGAGATTTCTCCCCGAATCGAACTATGAGTCTCACTGGACGAGTCCCAAAGACAACCTTCAACCCACACTCAACAAGAGCGGTGAATGATCGCACTGCACCCACATCCGACTCCGACGACATAGCCACAATGTGCAACACCGAACACACAATGCCATACCGTGACACCCAATCCTGGTTCACTCACGAGCGTAATCCTGAGATCTCCCACTCATAATCCCGACCTATCAGATCGACTCTCACCCTACATCCTAGGGAAGAACATCTATCCGCTCCAAAGGCCTTAACCTCTCTAAGCCCAAATCCAAAGTCGTGGCTCTGCACAACCCGGCTAAGGTCCCACCATTGACAACTCGATGGCCGCCAACTCATCCATATCAGTTTCTACACTAAACCAATATGTCTACCAATTTAAGGTCCACTACACGCCCCGGGCCTGCAACTCCGATCCGTCCCCCGACTTCGACCTTGGCCACTCCGCCCTCCGGGCTTATCTCGCGGCCGGGCTGAAGTGCGAGATAGCACCCCGAAACTCGAAACCGGGTTCTCCACCCGTATCTAGTGGGAGAATGAATTATATACTCTCCTATTCTACAATTTAACTGGATCGGTCAGTCCCAAAGTCCCGGGATCCCCGTCTCCGGGCAATCCCGTCTCACGTGCCCAATCCCCGCCCTCGGGTCCCAAATCTGCAGGAAGCAGTAAGTCTTTCGCCTCTTCCCCCGAACTAGAAGGCCGATCCTCCCTCTGCTACTAACACCCGGTGATCTCGAGCATCCCGAGCATCCTCGATATCCCTCTCTATGGTTAGGGACGTCCCAACCATGGAGTCCATGGCCCGTGAGGCGGTTCCACGATCCCCGCCTCAATGGATAACGTCGCCCATTCTCGACCTCCCGTAATACCCTACCAATCCCAAGAAACTACGATTCAAGATCGACTCGCCCTCCCAACCCATCACGACCTCAACCTCTCTCCTATCCACCGACACGCCCGATGCCACATTCACGTGTCCTAAGAATCTCACCTCGCGAAGCTAAAACTCGGCGACTTAATTAACTTTTGGCGCGATACCGATGGTCTCAACAATTGTAATATTTATCTCAAATGGATACTCATGCTCCCACTTCCCGATCGGGAGGGATCAAGATGTCATCCACGAAGGCTACCACAACCGATCTAGATAGGGTCGAATACTCCTGTATGCATGAGATCCATGAATGCTACGAGCGCATTCGTCAATCTTAAAAGGCATCACCAAACTCAAAGTGCCCATAATCTAGTCCTAAACGTTGTCTTAGGATATCTCGTTCCTAACCCTCAACCGATGGTAACCAAGCATGAAGGTTCATTCCTTGAGTAGACTCGCGCTCCTCTCAATCCAACTCGACTAAACAAATCGTCGATCCCTCTGAATGGGCACCGAATCTTTAATCGTAACCCTCACTCAACTTCCCGAGTCACGTACACCAAAGGGTCTTGTCCTTCTTCTTCGCAAATAAAACCGAGAGCGTCCCATGGTGAAGTGCTCGGTCCGATGAACCCCTCATCCAATAGCTCCTCGTGAATCGGATTCCGAGTTCTTGCAACTCAACTGGTGCCATCCTATGCGGAGTCATAGAGATGGGTGAAGTACCAGGGTGTAAATCGATACCAAAGTCTACGACCCTCCGTGGAGGTAGTCCAGGTAGCTCATCTGGAAAAACATCTACATATTCTCAATTTACTCGAGGTAGATCTAATTCTGGTCTCTCCTAGTTTTCTAGGGTAAGGCTCGCTAGCCAACCTCGCTTAATCGTCCCCGATTAATTTGACTCGTGATACCGTCTCGGGGCAAACGTCATGTCATTCCCGAAATACCACACGTGCACCGTCCCGGCGGTAGCGGTAAATCCTCCTACGCCACGATCGATAACGACCTTGTAAGCCGGCCGCCCAATCCATCTCTGTGGGGATGACATCGACGTCGACATGTCCATGATCCTCAAGTCCACCAGGAGTAGAGTCCCCATGATTCCAACCTCGCAACCTCGACATATCATCCTACTCTCGCCTTAATCCCTAGGGGAGAACTCACATACAAAGGCTCCTCTAAGGTCTCTAGAGGTCCTTGCCCATTTCCACCGTATTTGGGCCTCACTCTCTAGTTGGAACATAGATAGTCTAATCCTGGTCGCATCAGATATAATCTCCACAGCCTCTAACACCTTCTCTATCTGCATGAACCAATGGTCTGCCACCATCGGATCTCCTCCCCCTGTGAATGTCGGAGGATGATGCGCCCTAAACCTCTGGAGGCTACTAGACCTCCGACCAATTCGCATACCAGCCCGTGATAGCGCCGCAATACCTACAACCTCGCAAAGCCCATAATCGTAAACACCGGTGGTGTCTCGACCGCACTCCTCTTGACGCCCCTATGTCCTCGCCCTCGACTCTAGCCATCTATACAGCTTCAATGGCAAGTTAATTCTCAATACATTCTAAGGCATAAAATACGCCCCAAGACACTAATCATACACATAAATCAGTGTATACACATTGTCCTTGCCTGTACAGGTAATGCAAGGCAATTAATTATACATTTAAAACATTTTTATCAACAAAAATTTCATTTTTGAAAATTTTTTTATTTTTCGAAAATTTTGTCTAATTTTTTTATTTGATTTTTTTTCCAATATATTTTTTTTCCAAAAATATATATATTTTTTCCAAAAATATATATTTTTTTTTTCGAAATTTTTTTTTTCCCAAAATTGACTCGTGAATGCACGAGTCAAAATCGGGTCAAAACCGAGTCAGGGACCGGGAGCTGTGCATTGCACCAATTTGGCTCAGCCTCGACCAAGATAGCCGCGCGCGCTTCGCTTCAGCTCTAGCGCATGTCGTAACGCTCTCGCTGCTAAGGCCGGCCAGAGCCGCGATACGTGTCACCACCTCTGTCTATCACCGTCATTACAATACACAAAGCAGTTGTATTGCAATACAATTTTTTTTTTTTTTGAACCCACCGTGACTCCACTCAGATTGCAACACAATCGAACCTCCGCAATACAATTTCCACTCTTAACCGCACTCTATCGCAACATTATAATCCTGTGCATTGCAACACAATTGGGCAGTAGCCTAATTCAAATTTCTGCACCAGTTTTATTTTATTTTTTTCTTATTTCCAGCTACTGGAAAATAAAAAATATACACCTATTTTTTTTTTCATTTTCCATAATACTCAAATAAATTTATAAAATTTATTACCTCATTTTCTCAATTACACTCAGAAAAACCTAGAAAATTATTTTCTTCACCTCATATTATTATTATTTTTTTTTTTCTTTCATTTTTAGTAGCCTCCTTGCTACTTCCATGATGCTGTGCTGGCTTGAACACTGAAATTCCTACACTCAATAATTTTATGAGTTCACTTTAAAATTCATTTAAAATTTTATTTCATTGTCCTTAAACCAAATAAATTTTGTAAAATTTATTTCTTTTATTTCCTTTGTTCTAGCTTTCATACACCGTGAACTCAAAATTATCTACACTTCATCCTATGCTATCAACCAAGCATATCAACCAAGAGGTACTTCAATCACATAACACCTAACCATTCATGTTATGCACAACCAAGCATGCAAGCACACTTCACAAAATCCAATCACACAAAACACACCAACACATGCATGCAGTGTCCTAGTCTTGTCCCGTGATTTCCTAGATAATCTCATACCTAAACCCGACATCGAACCACTCCTAGTGGTGATGTTCTTACACATCAAAGCACGTGGCGGCCTGCGCCAAACTCTAAAGCCCGTTTAGTAGTCAGATACTTATGCTCGATACACCAAGTCAGGACACCCCGATCCGGGGTCCGTTGACTACCCGTCAACTCATGGACATTGTGAATGCGCTGCAACCCGACATTTTCACGTAAAATCGCGTAGTCCCTTTCAGATGGGGAGCTCCTACCCAAATACAAAACCTCAGATATAACTCCGTCCCAAACATCAATATCATGAGGCCAAACAGCCGCTCGGGGCCCAATACAACTCTACATCAATATATATATCCAACTATATCCAATAGTTTCTAGAGTTCAATTGTTTTTACTCTTATACAACATATATTAAAATTAAACAATTTAATACATGAGGAACCACTCAAGCCAGATCCCATTTCCTCTTCTAAAACTCGCCTCCTAGTGATCTAGCCGGTCTCCTCGCACTCTCCCTGTACCAGAAAATAGTATCCCCGACAAAGGTGAGCTAATGCTCAAGAGTGGAATCACCCTGCCGGCTACTCTCCACCTAAGTGCATATGCAATGCTCCAGCAGTAAACACACATTCAAGCAAATACACATCCTACTAATGTCTAACCCGACCATCTCTTATGTCCCAGTCCTCACGGCCTCCTCACACGCCTAAGCCTCGTATGAGGAATTTATTATGTTTATTTGTGGACAACCCTCCGATGTATATATATCAATCTAGCCGCCTCCGACGATTGATATTATTTATGATCACCCTTCGATGTATATCAATTCGCCGCCTCCGACGATTGATATTTTTAGTTTGACTACTCCGATAATTATCATTTTTAGACAACCCTCCTAAAACCATTTTCTGGGACTCATCTCAAGCACTCACCCTATCGTCCTGTCAGTTCCCAAAGGCATATGGAATGGCTGATGCCAATTCCACATACTTCATAACATTATGCAAATATATAAATACAGATATATTCACATAAAAATTAAATCACACAATCATGTTATGTAATTTCGCATTTCATCACATCAAAAATTAAATACACGCCAATCACTTAAACACGGTTAATTCTTACTAATTACCTCGACCAAACACATTAATTCACAAAAATTTATTTTGTAAACACTATTCTCGTGAATGGTGAAACCCCTTGCTACTATTCCTTCTAAGAAATCACCAATCATAGGTTCCCTTTGTGAACCCGGGTTTCACGGCAATTTCCGGCCTCATACACATCAAAGCATCATTTATAGCATAGAACATCACCAAGGATGCCCAAACAGCCCCTAACTCCCATGGACTGCATAGAGAGGGCTCAAAAATTTTCATTCTGGTCCCAAGTTTCGATCGATCAAACGGCCACTCACGACCTTAATTAACTCAAACATCGTAAATACACTTAAACAAAGTGTAAAACTCAAGTAGGAAGAAACCCCTACCTCTCGGAGTTTGAAGAAACTCCCTAAAACCAGAGTCCACGTAGGCTCCCCTGTGATACTTGTTTGTCCCGACGACCCGACTACTGATTCTCCCGAATTCTTGAGAGATGATATCCTCCTCTCTAAACCTCCATTCTTCTCCTCCATCCCTCTCGCACTTACCCATTTCTTTTTCCTTTTTTGCAAGCTCCTTTAATTTGAGAAGAAGCACTATTTTTTATTTGGCATTTTCCCTTATTTAATCAAATTCAAATGACCATTTTGTCCTCCCTTCTTTTCCCAGCTTGACATTCTAGCACTATCTCGGCCGTCAATTTTCATCCTTTCTACTCCACGCTAATTTATGGAACATGAGTACGTGTTATATGACTTTGTAACATCGTACCGCTTTATCGCACCCGAAGGCGATGCCTCGAAACGTGTAAATTCCTAACGTTCTTAATTCAACGAAATTCGACGTAAGTTAGCTAGGATTTCCCCCGTGAGACGATTCCAACAGTTGAAACTGCTTATCATCTAAGATCCAAAGAATAAATTTTGGATTTTTAACCGAAATTACAATTTTATAACCGAAATTACGATTTTGCCCTTTTTCCAAAAATTGAAATTTCTGCCCACTTAAAATCACTCGAACCAAATTATCGCTAGAAGTAGACACTCGATTTCACCATTGCGGAAATTATCAATTCCTGCAACATAATCTAATTATATTCTATCATGAATTGGAATTTGGATTTGTCGAAGAGGCAAGGTAGTATAATTTGGATTTCTCCCTTAACCATACATTTCACTAGTTAGGGAGTCATGTTCATTTCTGAAACATGTGTCTAACCAATTACTTGTAATCAGATTTTCTTTATAAGATCTGGGTATTTTTCTTTTCCAATACTTCATACCCATTTCTCATAACTGCGGATTTCTTGCTTCCCAAGATAGGGCAATTGTCAGATTTCTACAAGATGAATGATGTCTCATCCTTGAGATCTTAAAGAGTTCTCCCTTTCCTTGATTAGATCTAAGCTAACACAGGATCAAGATCATTCCTCAAGACCAAGGAGAAATTCCTAATTGATTAAATTGATAGATCACTAAATTAATTCTCAAACCATGAGTAAATTTATGATTTATCTAAGTTATCTTTCAGAGCTCATTAGTTCTTCAATATTAGTCTAGCATACCCCTAAGTAATGCCTCATGCTCTTAGGAATCTGCAACTCTATGTCACTCAGAGGGCCTCCTGGAGATCAGAGCTAGAAAACAGTCATTTCATGTGTGTAAGTTCCTAATATTGGGAACAATTCACCTCATGAACAACACCATTCAAATAAACTCAAAATTCTCAATCCAATAAATCTCTTTCTAATTGCAGGAAAGACCATAACTAACATTTGATCTTTCCCAGCGAAAGTTGTGTTTCCCAAAAACTGAATCACAGTGAACACTGAAATACTGATCAAGAAATTTCCAATGTAAATGTAATCAACTGAAAGAAATGAATTCCATCTTTTATCTAGATTTCATTTTATTCAAACAATAATCATAATTGATCTTTAACAATTTAGCTAAACTTCGAAACTTCTTAACAATTCACTGTTTCAGGTCCAATAAACAAATTGAAATTCTACGCTAAATCTAATCTACGAAGAAAAGAAAAATAAAAGAAAAAAAAATACAAAAGAGTCCTCAGCTACCCAGATGCTCTGATTTTTTCGCCGACTGACTGCCTCACTTTCCTCATATTATTTCTATTTATACAGCCCCAGAAGTTTGAGCTCTAAATTCAAGGCTACATTGTGGATCCCTAAAATTATGGCCCAAATTGCATTCTTTGTGGCGACCTGAAAGTGTTGTTGCGATAGAGTTTTAATTCTTTATCGCAGGTCTCTATTGCAAAGATGCAATAACTGGTCGTGAGTCGTCCTGCATCCATCTCTGATTCAAATACACAAAGTTTCCTTAGCGCGACAAGATTTGATTCTTCAAGATGATCTATGGCACAGAGTTTCCTCTCATATGATGCATCATTCTTGGCTCTTTTAACAATTTGTCCTGTAAGGTCTGTCATCCTATCCATTCTATGTCGTGACAATCTTAGGTGTGTTTACTGGAATAGTTATGTTGCGACATCGACAATTATGTTGCGACATTATTTATGTGCAGCTTTTTAAAATTTGTGTCGCGACTCAGTTTGTATGTCAAGACAGCCTTTCTGTTGGTTCTTGTTGGAACAATGTTTCAAGTATTTTCAACATTTCTGTCGAGACCAAGAAAGTCTATCGCGACAAAGTCTTGTCGCCACTTAACCCAGTTTCTTGTTGCAACTTCATTTTGATGTTGCGACATAGTCTCTTGGTGTTGTAGATGTTTTTTGTCACAACCAAGTTTTTATGTCGTGACAGGAATTTTCTGTATTCAACTTATATTTGTGTCGGTCCCCAATTTGTTATGTCGTGACAAAACCTCTCTTCCCTTTGTGTTGAATCAAGAACGTATGACAGAAAAGTCCGTCGACTTTGTTTATCAATGCGTCTGCCTTATCTTGTGTTTCGACCTTAAGATCCTTGTCGCGACATAGAAACATCTCTTTAGCTTGAAGTATGTCGCAACATTGGATTCTTTATTTCGAACAGGTTAGTTCATTAAGCAAGCATCACATGTCGCGACTCATTTATCCGTCTTTTCAACCAACGCTCTCTTCTTCCTTCCTTTCCAAATAAGGCGGATAAACATCTTTTCGCGACAAATATTTCTTTGCGTTCGCGTCGCGGACAAAAGATCCTCGTCGCGACATAGCTTGCGCCTCCGCCCGTTTATTTGTTTCGCGACAGAGTTTCACGCCGGCAGACCTTCCCCGGTGTCGACATCCTCGGCCGAAAAACCTCGGCCGCAACATAAACTTTCTTTGTCTCAGTTGAGTTGTTAGATTCTTCCCATTTTTTATCGCGACACGCTGTCTTTTATCGCAATAGAGCTCCTTTTCTATTAGCTTGGATGTTTATCGTGACACACAAAACTATATTGCGACATAGACTGCTGTAATTGCTCTTTTTCTCTTCTTTCACACACCCTTTCATTTTGAATTAAAACTCCGCAAAACACTAAGGCAGACATTCACACTTGCATTAAAATGTATCTGAATATATTAAAAACAGTTTAAAAATGGATTAAAAATAGATTTAGGCTTAAGACTCATCACCCCCTTAAACTTAAACTTTTGCTTGTCCCAAGCAAAGAAAAGAAAATTTTGTTTGTCCTCAACAATTTAGCTTCTTTATTTTTAGGACATTTTTCGTTTTCTACGCAATCCTTTGAATCAGCCTTCCCGAATTGAAACTAGTTAGTTGCGTTATTGGTTTCAAATTTAGTTTCTAATTCACTTAGTGAAAAAATTTTCACCATCGGCCACAAAACAAACTAATGATTTCTAAAATGTAAACACCACTAATTCATCATGATCTGTGAGTGTAGGATGGTCTTCTTTCCCTTTCCTTGGCAAAATTAGCTAATATTCTCGGGGGCCCCGATTACGCTATCGTATATCATTTTAAGTTCCATATGCTTGTTTTTCATATTAGTCTCCACTCAATGTAGGCAAGTACAACTTCATGATCTAATTGAATCTTGTACTTGTAAAGTTTGGTCAGGTAATCAAGTAGATAATTGGAGAATTTAGGCTAAAAATTACCCAGATTCCAATCTTCACTTTTTGCATCTTTGTCTCTATCCTTCATCCCTTTTCTTTTCTACTGATGTCAGAAAGAAATTTTCCCCCCAAACTTGATCTTGATGTATCATACTGCATACTCTCATCTTGGTAATTTTATTTTCCACTGTCATTCTAATCAAGTCAGTCCCTTTAGATAGAAGCCCTTTTTTCTTTTCTTTTTACTTGTCAAAGATTTTTAGGAATAGTGCAATGTTTTGCCTTTTTAGGTTTTCTACCACTCTTAGAGAACTTTGGGTTAGCAGCTCCCATACCAGTTGACATTAGAGTACTAAGTGTTGAAACAACCCTATGAACTTAATTGTTCAAGAGAGGAAGGCCACAAGACAAAACTTATTCCAATTTGACAATTTACAATCTTTGACTTCTTCTTTGCATTCCTTTTCTTTCCTTCATTTGTTATTTTCTTTTCCATCCTTCATTCTTGTTTTTCCCTTCAAATCAAAATAACATTCCCCCAATCTTGTCCTTTTCTGCATTTTGAGGTTCTTTTCTTGAAACCTGGGCAATAAAGGGTTCTTTATTGTAGGATTAGAATAAAGGAAGGGTTTAAGGTTTCTAATTGCTAGTTTAATGAAGAAATTGGGCAATTTGGCTCAATTCTGGATCTAGAGTGTATACTTGTGCATATTATGAGGGTAGACTTGAAAGGCTCAAACTTCCAAGGATGGCCTATATCACTTCCTATTAGTAGTATTGCCTAGGATTTCGCCTTGACTAATAATCTAACAAGTTCTAGGACATTGACTATTTGACAAAGGAATGAACCTTAAGATGCCCCCTAATCTTTCACACCTGTTAGGACTCACTTTGACCATGTGCATTGTTTTTCAGATTTTACTCGACCTTTTATCATACACAAACAAATTTCAAAAGCCTTATTTGTTCTTCCTATTGAGTACATCTTCCTAAATCTTAAACATTCAACATCATTCCTCAAGCAACCGCAACTTCCTTTCAATTCAGCTAAGCCACCACAATGCATCTATCGCAAGTTATTTCGGCTTTGAAATTTGTTGTTGTGTTGTTTTAATCAAATAAAGAGTTTCATTTTGATCATGCATTCAACTCACAAGAAGACAACACAACCACAATTGTAATCAAGTATTTTCAACCAAACATGCTGCAACAATTTAAACAATTTGATCAAGGTAGTTGTTTTCTTCTTTATTCAACCAAGCAAATGGCAATCATGAAGCAAAGAAATGTAATCAAAACACACCAATCAAGCAAGAACACAAATGAACAAAAATTTTTGCAAAAATCTATATTTTATTCAGAGGAATGATTACGGATTTTGTTTGGAGAGAAAATAGAATACAAGGGTTTATCTTTTTCTTTTGTAGGATTTGGAAGTTTTCAGGTTTGGAGGTTCAAGGTTAAAGGTAGCTAAAGATTGAGGGAACTTGGGAATGGAGATGTCCGCCTTCTTTTGCTGTTCTTCTCTCTCGTAGTACTCATTTTTTACTCCACCGGTATGACCAATCGATCTTGTCTATGAGCCGTATTATTCACGTATCCTTCAAGTTCAAGTGAGTTATCGTGGTATGTTCAATACTAAATTTGAATTCACTTGGTCTAGACTATCATTCCATAATTTATGTCTGTAGTTATTATCCACCTTTGGCTCCTTGTCTCTCTTCTCCATGAGCTTTCCAAATTCCTTGAATTGTTATTTATAAAGATATTTGAACCCCTCTACCTTCTGTAGCATGCTAACTTCCATATTTTCCTCTCTTTTCTAAAAAGGTTAGCACATCTTCATCCCTTTTCAATTATTCATTGTAGAATGTATTTATTTTTTGAGTCCAAATTTTCAGATTAGTAGTTTTCTCTCCTTTCTTCTATTTCTTCTTCCATTCTCATCTCTTCGTTTCAGCATTTGTTCCCTGCATTGTTACTCTTCTTCTTCTGAAATCAAATTTCCGTAAATTCTTCTTCTCCGATCTTCTCACAGCTACTCCCATCTTTCCTCTCTCTCCTCCATTTCCTGCTGATACACCAAGATATCCATAAACTCTGTGATTTCCCTTGATTGTTTCGAACACTCACGGTTAAGAAAAGCTCCTTACACCAGGAGGAGAATGACTAATGGACTTCTTCTCTATGCATTTCATCCTCCACCTAGCCATTCTCTCATCCGGATTTGTTCCATCCCTAATTTGCTCATCATCTCTTTCTTCATGCTCTTCTACCAATTTCCACAACTTCCATTTCTTTTCTCTCTTTCCTCGTTCTCGGGCCTTGTCACCCCCCTGTCTGTTAAAGGAGATAGGACCCCAGGACAGGTTTCTTCCTCTCGCCCATGTCTTTAACTCCAGCCTAAAATGCAAGAGTCCTGCAATTATTGGCCGGGATGAGGATTGCCCCTTTTGTTGGGCATGGTGCCCTAAAAGCATGTAATTTGTACTGCTTCATGAAAACAATTTTCTATATTTGATTCTTTAAACATGTGTTGTATAATTTAGTAAATATCATAAATCCCAAGTTTATTAATGTAACTATAATCTTAGTATAACAATGAGTATATGTAGATGATCAAGATTATAAATAATAACTAAATCGTTTCGTAGTAAATCAAAGTAGGATCTTTGATCTATAATACTACTAGTAATCGTTTCATCGAATATTAAGAATCCAAGAATTTGGATCTCGATTAGCTAATGTAGTGACATTAAATGGAGGTGCTTTTATGTAACTGGACATAGGACAAGACCAGATATGGACTAAACTCTTAAATAATATACTGCTACAATTAAGAGTTTAAACCGTGCTACTAGATGATCATATATTGATCTTAACCCGAGTAGCCATGGACTCCTCGTTTATTTCAATAGTGGCCTGATTCAGGTTATGGTCTGTCTTAAGACAGCCCAATACTTATGTCTCGAGGCCCATTGAGATAGGTGGTCGGGAACATGTCCTATAGATATGGAATCCAAACTCCGAGGAAGCCGGATAATTGGTTCCCTTAAGTGTTAATTTTGAACCGAATACAGCGCTCTAATTTATAATGTGATTATAAATTAAATCGTTTCACTAGTGAATTAATGGAACTTAAGGATAAAGATATCACTGTAGGTAAAACGGTAATTTCACCTAGCTCTAATGACGTACTCAATTTTGGAGGATTGAATTGCATGTAATGATCATATCAATGGATCAAGCCAGCATCACTAATAAATTATTCCTGTAATTACAAGAGTTCAGCCAGATTTTTAGTGGAATAATACTAGGACCAATAAATTAGATTAATTGATTAAAGAGTTTACTTTAATTATCAAATTTACTGAGCTTGGAATTACAGTCCATAGGTCCTCGGGCCTCGTAAAACACTGCATGCACTAAATTAACAAAGAAATCCTCGAGAGGCATAATTGTAAAAGAAATTGTTTCATAACAACTATATAGTAATTATTATTACCCACTAATTATTGAATTAATTAATTAATAGTAATTACTATATGGATGAAACGGTGTTAATTTGAATTAATAACATTAATTAATTACAAATTAATTAATTGGCAGCAATCATTTATATATTACAAACGTTAATTTTGATAAATTAATCCTATTTCTATTTTGGTCACTTAATTTTTTGAATTAATTTTTATTCAATATTTGAAATGCCACTTGGATCCAATGGTTGAGATCAATTCAAGGCATATTATAAATGTAGGCAAAAACCCTAGGTTTCAAGAGGTGATAAAAAATTAGAGAAAAAAAAAAGAGAAAGAGTTTCACTTTTCGCTTCCATCTAACCTCTCGATCTCATGTGTCGAGAATATCAAGAGTTCTAAAAAACAAAACCTTTGTTAATCTGTATACCCACACGTACCCTGTAGTGAAGAGGAACGACTTGGAAGATCGTGGAAAACATGGAGAAAAAGGATCTGTTGTTAACCCTTACTTCGCTTAAAAAATCTCCTTAATTTGATTGAGTGTAATTTTTCTCTTATTGTTTGTTGATTAGTATGAATGTACCATAGGATCATGAAAAGAGTTTTATTAATATTTTAAAATTATCTGACCAAAATCTTCTCGATGCAAACTTTGTTTTGAAACTTTAAAACCTTCTCATCTGGTATCGTGAGAGGTCTATGTGTATATGCATATTAATGTGTAAGGGCATTCGTATTATTATAATCTTGTGATGTATAATTGTTATATATTGATGAATGTTTGAATGTATGGAATTTTTAAAGGGTCGTAATTGTATGGTGTTTTTGGATTAAGATTTGTTGATTTTTTTAGATCTTCGTGTGCTTTTGCAATGGGGCATAAGTTTTTTTTTGTGAATTTATTTTTGTAAAAGTTTGCACACAAGAAGACTAGATCAAGATCTAGAAAGTGATCAACGTATGGATTGTAGCTACACATCTCAGCTTTCTATACCTTCAAAATCAGTTTTATATGGACATCTAGGAGAGAAAGTTATGCCTTAAAATACTAAAGCATTGTCAGTGATATTGATTTAATTAAACAACTGCTTTCCTATTTTTTTGGCTCTTCATTACTTTATTTTCTGGGCCCTATGCTTGTTGACCACAATTTGATCGTGACCCAAGTCCAAAAGGCCTAAAAGTGTTTTAGAGTCTCATGGAGAAAAATTGGGCTTGAGCCTTGTCAATAAAGAGTTATTGAATTTTACCCAAAAGAAGTTTTTTGCACAATTCAGTTTGAGGAAGTGTGCTTTATAATAACTTCTGATTCCATTTCATCTTTCCTGTCTAAAATAAAAAATACTTTAGCAAATGATCAAATTTCCCAACAAAAATTCTAACAAAATCAAAAGTAAAACTTCAAAATCATAAAAGTAATCAACACTAATCAAAGTTAATAAAAACAAAGACTCTGTTTGAGTTGCCTCCCAAGAAGCTGCCCAGTTTAATGTCCTTAGCTAGACACAGGCTACAGAGTGTCTTCAGTTTTAGTAATTTCCTTCTCCCTTTTCCAAATCTAGATCTGCCTCCTTCATGCTTCCTCCAAGATAATGCTTTAGTTTATGACCGTTTACTTTGAATTCACCTCCGTATTCGCCCCTTCAATGTTACTACTCCAAAGGGTGGCTTGCTAACACTGTATGGACCACTCCATCTCGACTTCGCTCTCGAATTATTATCTTAGGCCTGAGTCAGATAAGAGAACTTGTTCTCCATTCTGAATTCTCTCCTTGAGCACGCCATCTCTTTGGTCTTTCATTATAGATTATGGAGCACAATGCCTCAGCTTCTCATGGGCCGATGATTCTATATGCAAACAAGCCCTAATTCAGGGCCCGACGACATGCTCTCTTCGCCCCTGGCAGGCAACACATTCTTAATTACGAGCCACCCCGCGGGTTTTTCATGTCGGCTTTTACCATGTTCTATGGCTCTACTGAACCTTATGATCACATGCTTTACTACACCTGTACAATGATGTTGAACGCTACAACGACCGGCCCTGTTGTGCAAAGTATTCCCTACTAGTTCCATGAGGGCCCGCGCCTTAGCCCGGGCTCCACAAGCTCTAGCGTAATTCAATAAACTGGTTCAATGAGCTTTGGGCTATATTCATCTCTCAGTATCTTTTTTTAGTACGGTAGAAAAGGAACATTAGCTCTTTGCAAACTATTCTAAACCAGTAAGACGAATCCATACGAGACTTTCGGGAAAGCTATCCACCAGGTAGAGGCTTATAGCATGGATTCGCCCCTTCTTAACTCAAGAGTAAGCTTAACCATCCACTTCTTCCACTTCACTGCCTTTAGACCCACAACCGACCATGGAAGCGTTCTATACAGCGGCATAGGTAATTAACGCTAAAGACAATATCCATGCAACAACATAAACTATCATGATTACAAGCAAGCCCGTTGAGAACAATAAGTCGGCGGGGAAGAAGCCGTTTGAGTCCAAGGAAGGTCAGATCAAAAACCAAAAGCGATCCCGTGATCAGTCATAGAAAAAGAGGGAGCCCCCGCAGTTCACCACCCTGAACATCTCATATGACAGGCTGTTGCCCCTTATTCGCAACTTGCTAGATTTCAAGTGGCCCGAATCGACTTAGACGAGAATCTCTTAGAGAAACTCATCCGTATGGTGCAATTATCATAGAGATCACGGGCACGAGACCAACAGGTGCCAAAGCCTAAAGTTCCTGGTGGAAAGACAAATAAAAGTAAGGCACCTCAGAAGGTATGTCAAGGAAGTTGATCGCGGGGCGGACTCCGGCCACTGGCCAGCTGTATTAAAATTATAGTTGGTGCGACCACTTTATCGTAATCCAAACCGAATTACAGCCGAGTATCGAGGCCCGTCCCGATGACTAGTATCAATCTAAGCGCCAATAGAAGAAGCTCTTGAGCGACCATAGTCAAGGCCTAAGTAAATGCTATTCACATGGGATGCAACAAGAAACTGCTCGGATAGATTATCCGATATCATCCTTCCTCCCAGACACCCGGACAGTCATCACAGGTCTCCAATATGATGCACTGGTACTCACCCTATGTATTAGCGATTTTGATATGCACAGGGTGCTGGTAGATCCTGGCAGTTCGGCAGACTTTGTTGCGTGCCTACACCCCTCTCAACTCGATAAAGCTTTCCTCAAGAATGCCGAACTCAAATTTCGGCGATCCTCTTGCTCTTAACGCCTCCCTATGCAAGTAGACCAACACCTAGTAGGTTTCTGTTTCACGCTTAAGACTTGGGGCCTTACAAT
This sequence comes from Tetrastigma voinierianum, assembly GCA_016808115.1. Lineage (NCBI taxonomy): Eukaryota > Viridiplantae > Streptophyta > Magnoliopsida > Vitales > Vitaceae > Tetrastigma > Tetrastigma voinierianum. The sequence continues at coordinate 1,734,392 of JAEQBH010000035.1, read as the reverse complement.
GCCATAGTAGGCCGAAACTGGCTACACTTGATGAAGGCCGTCCCTTCGACATATCACCAGATGGTCAGTTATTGGACCAACGTAGGGCAAGTCGACCTCCTAAAGTAATTAATGGTCGCATGGTAAGTATCAACTATTCATATGGGAATAAAAGGGAAAACAATCCTCGAAAAGTCCTCTCCTCGAAGATCACACTCCTCGCAGCAACTACGCCCTCGTCGCCCCTCGGCCGTGGCAAGAGAAGGATCCATTGTACCACAGATCCCGGGAGATGTAGTGGGTGTGTCGGGATAGGCGAAGAGGTTTACATACGTTAGTTCTCTACTATCCAGCAAAGAAAAAGAGCAGCTACAACTTGTATTGCTTAAGAAACATAGACGTGTTCACTCAGATATGATGGGGATTGACTCAATACTGGCCTATCGCAAACTAAATATTATCCTCGCGGCCAAACCGGTAAGACAAAAAGTGAGGCGTTTCCACCTGGATCACCATCAGATTATTCAGGCAGAGGTGGACAATCTTCTGAGAGCAGGTTTCATCAGAGAGGTAAAATAGCCCAAATGGCTTGCCAATGTGGTGGTGGTTCCAAAGAAGGGCGATAAGTGTACGCGATGTGTATCGCACCTCAACTAAGCGTTCAAAGATAGCTTCCCCCCTACCGTGTATAGATTAGGATCGCTGATGCCTCAACCGCATGATGTTGTCATCCGACGCCGATACCACCAAATTCCCATGCACCCGCTTGATGTAAAGAAAACGACCTTCATTACACCGCACGGGCTATACTTCTACAATGCAATGCCTGTCAAGACGCCGGCCGACCTATCGAGGTCAGTGACCAAGATACTTCGTACCACTCCATGGCCAAGACCATGGAGGTCTACATCGACGATATGCTTATCAAATACAAAGAATGCCCCAATCACATGAAGCACCTGCAAGAAACCTTGAGCTATCACAAGACAGACGACATGAAACTCAATCCCCAAATGTGCGATCGAACTGGCCAGTGGTAAGTTTTTCTACTTACGGCGACATGGGGGATAGAGGCCAATCCTATTCATATTATAGCTATTATGGAATCTCAGACTCCTACCTCTAGAAAAGGAGTGCAAAGAATTGATCGCTCTAGCTTAGCGGCTCTCGAGCTTCTGCTCATATCTCTGTTTACAAATCATTAAAGACATTTTCACCACTCTAAAGCGGGGCCAAACTGACAAATTGAATATGAATTCGACCGTGCTTCATGGAATCAAGTAGTATCTCACCGAACCGCAAGTTCTGGCTAGCCCTGAAGCGGGTGATATGCTCTATCTTTACCTAGTAGTTGCAAATGTCTCAGTAAGTGCAACTTTGTTCAAAGAAGATGAAAACTAAAAACAAAGACCAGATGTGGCTCTTAGCCTGCAAGCATTCTCAAAAGACCAGATCGCGGCTCTAAGCCTACTGGCACTCTCAAAAGACCAAATTGTGTCTCTAAACCTGCTGACACTTTCAAAAGACTAGATTGTGGCCCTTAGCCTGTTGACACTCTCAAAAGACCAGATGTGGCTCTTAGCCTGCTGGCACTCTCAAAAGACCAAATGTGGCTCTTAGCATGTTGGCACTCTCAAAAGACCAGACTGTGACTCTAAGCCTGCTGGCACTTTCGAAAAGACCAACCGTGGCTCTTAGCCTACTGGCACTCTCAAAAGACTAGATATGGCTCTTAGCCCACTGACACTCTTAAAAGACCATATGTGGCTCTTAGCCTGTTGGAACTCTCAAATGACCAGATGTGGCTCTTAGCCTGTTGGCACTCTCAAAAGATTAGATGTGGCTCTTAGCCTGTTGGCACTCTCAAAAGACCAGACTGTGGCTCTAAGCCTGCTGGCACTTTCAAAAGACTAGATTGTGGCTCTTAGCCTGTTGGCACTCTCAAAAGACCAGATGTGGCTCTTAGTTTGCTGACGCTTTCAAAAGACCATATGTGGCTCTTAGCCTACTAACACTCTCAAAAGATCAGACTGTGGCTTTAAGCCTGCTAGCTCTTTCAAAATACCAGACTGTGGCTTTAAGCTTGTTTACACTTTCAAAAGCCTAGGTGTGGCTCTAAGCCTGCTGGCACTTTCGTGATACCAGACATTATCCTTAGCCTGCTGGTACACGTCTAAGCATGGGTGCGACTCTTAGCTTTCTCACAAAGGCAGGAGCCCAAGGAGGGTACCTAGCTGGATATAACTTAACCTCGGTGTCTTTGAAGCAACGATCCTAGCTAGAGTTTAAAAAAAAAGGGTCGTTTGCACAAAGAATACGAAAAGTTATATCTCATAAATATGTCCAAGCTACCATATCAAGTCTATTACAAAAGTTATATTCCATTAATACGTTAGCTAAGGCCATTAGTTACATGATGATATATGTCCAAGCAAACTATATTAAGATTCATTATGGAAAAAAGAGAAAAAGGGCATAAAAAGAAACAGATGTTCCATTTAAACCCCAACAGGCACTTTCCTAGTTCTCCGCCCGACTCTATGATGCACCTGCGACTTCAGAGGCTATCGGGACAGGGGGCACCAAGGGCTCACGAAGAACTCTAGAAGAAGGGGGTTAGCAGAGTCGGGCATACCATCTGAACCTTTGGTTGGTTCCTTGCTGCATAAGTTAGTTTGAACACACATCGTCTACAACCATAGGCAAAAATGTACCCAAAGCTCTTTCCCGTAGTCTTCCTCCATGGCTTCCACATGAGTGGCCTAAAACACCTAAGCACATTATACTCACGCCTTCCATTTTCCTCGTTTATTTTAGAGTAATTTTATAGTTTTTGCGAATTAGAATACCGATTTGATGTCCGTGTGAATGCAGGAGCATCAAAGCGAAAAGACAGCCAGAGGGAAGCAGCATTCGGGAGCAAAATGGGAACAAGACGATAGGCACCACACGTCAAGGACGCTCCCAACGCCATGACGCCCCATCGCGACGTCATGACGCCGCGACGTCGCGACGTCGCGACATCTCCAAGTCGCGACACTCGAGATCCGCACCCTATCATTTAGCACCACGATCTAAAAGGAGATCGGGAAGCCGCATTTAACTGAGGCACTAATTCAGAGTGACACGTACTTCCTATAAGGGCCCTGGATTTGACTGCCTTTCATTGTTTGGATATTTTCGGATAGAGAATGATGTTTTTAATTCTAAACATTTTCTTCTTTTCATTCATGATGTTCTAGATTTATTTCTAGGGTTATATTGAACCTTGTCATATGTTCAGGATTAAAGTTTTGAAACTCTTTATATTATTCCATTATTTCTCAATATGTTGTAACTATTCTATGCCTATGATTTAATCGTGATGTTGATGTCTCGCCAACATTGGGCATAATTACAATCGGAGATCCGAGGATTCGAGAGATGAGGGTATTTCGTGGATCCGGCAGAGTAGACTTCGCTTGATTCAAATAGAGAGATATTACCCAACCTCAAGGTGGCAATTGGGGTTAGACATTAATGCATTTCGATCGAGCTCAGATAGAGATATACCCGATTCTATTCGCATGGGTATAGGCGATATACCTCCGGAGAAAGACACCTCAAGTAGAAAAGATCACCTCGCCATTGACATATTGGAAATATACTGAATAATAACATATTTAGAAGATTAATCCATTGAACGTGACAAGGGGAGATATAACCCTAGGCTTCAAAACCAATACTTTAATTGAATCAATAGTTTAGGTAATCTTTACATATTTGAATCCTCTTCTAGAGTTATCTTTCAGATATTGTCTAAAAAGCAGAACCTTTGTAATCAATACACCTGTCCCTGTGGATCGATATCTGTTCCACGAGTACACTATACTACTGGGCACGCGTGTAATTTACATATAGGCGTATATTTTATACACCGCGCTTCCGCCTCAAGCCGCCTTTATCTCTGGCGGTCGCAGTGCAGGGGGAAAAGGAAATCACAACAAGTGAAAAGACTAGCGCAGTGAAAGAGGCAACATCCGGGGAGCTTGCTCCCCCATGTAGGGTGGAAACGGTCAACAGATACATTGGGGGTCAGTGCCAATAGAAAATCATAATCAGAGACACTGCCGATATGCCGCTTACCACACGCCAGGACTAATCATGCTTCACCTTCTAGCACACCTATGCAAAAGATTAATTTTCCATGAAATTTCCTTCCAGCGCTTTCCATACTCGAGGTTTAGAGGACAAGAAACCCGGGGCATGGTTTCAAGCCTATCGGGCACTTCCAAAAGGCCGCCGATATGCTCAGCCTATCGGGCACTTCCAAAGAGAGACTTATTGTAAGAATCCTAGCCCGTTGGTACGCGACTTGTTTTCTTCTTCCAATGCATGGTCCTTGGACTATTAGCTACAACTAAGGCCCAAAGATGGTGCCTTGCTTGCTGGCACAAGGGCGAACCTTGCCAATCACCTAACTTAACATTAGTGTTCTAAAGCGACCATCCTAACCAAGAATTGAGGAAAGGGTTACTAATGAAATCTCAATGGCTTAAGCAAAAACTAGAAATTGTAAAGAGCACTAATGGCTTCTGGGATGAGAAATAAAAATGCTGGTCAGTCGCAAGAGAAAAATGTGTATTTTACAGTGCCACTACTGGCTCACAGCACAATACACAACGATGGTACGACAAGGACCTTTACAAAAAGTGGCAAAATTTTCACAAAAAATACACGGAAAGAGGGGCACAGAGTCCCGCTTGGTCCTCGCGGCAAATGTGGAATCTCCATGGGTCTCCTCGACCGCTTGCTTAGAGGTGCTTCCGGTCGACGTGGCCTTGGTAAACATTGATAAGTGGGTCCTCTGTGTTCATAAAGAACTCCTCAAAGAGGCAACGGCTCACGGAGTCGCACATATCTTATGGATATCTCGATGTCTCCTTAGATGTTGTGTTTAAACACAACACCCGTACCCATAGGCAAAGATCACCTCCAAAGCCTTTTGATACTCTTCCTCCATGGCTTCCTTGTCCCTGCCCACCTGAGAATGGAGAGAGGATACCTCATCTTGTCACCAGCCTCTAGCAGTGAGAGATGTTCTTCACCTTCTTATGATAGCTCAGCCTCCGCCTGCCCTCGCTCCCTCCCTCCTACTAGGGGCTCACCCTAGCCAAGTCCCCTTCCGCCTGCATCGCCCGGCAGCCACCTCCGCAAGACGGGCCGCCAAGCCAGCCTCCTCCTTAGCCTCCTATTCTGGGCATCATCCCCTCCTCTCCATTCTCCAGGCAATCCTCTCCCACCGATCTTAGCCTTCCCTCCTCGCCCCACGCTTCGACGACTTCGCCTTGGCTGTGGAAGTGTCCAAAGCTCTGCGTTCTCAAGATCGACCAACAGCATAGAGTCAAGAAGATTCAAAAGACGTCTGCAACCAGATTGAATTCTATACTGTGAGCCATAATGAACGGCCGCCATAAGTGAATTGGAAAAAAAAAGGTGTCAGAAGAAAATCAAAACACAAAATTAACAACCAGGTAATAAAAATCAAAACTTACCAACTCAGCCGACTGGTGAAGTCGTGATTGTGGATAAGCATCTTGTCTTCGGCCATGCTGGAAGGTCCCCTGTCTATGTAGCTGGGAAACGAGATGAAATACTGCTCAACACGAGCCGCCACCAACACTCGAAGAAGGGTGGGATAGAGGTCGTGCATGTGCGTGACCAAAGTTCGTCGAATGAGGGACCCACTCCTTCGGATGAGAAATATACGAGCTTACCAACACTCGATGAAGGGTGGGATAGAGGTCGTGCATGTTCGTGACCGAAGTTCGCCAAATGAGGGACCCACTCCTTCGGAGGAACATACGAGCTTAGCAAGAAATTTCACAAACATCCCAACCCGAGGGCCGACCAGAAGCCCGGGTCAAGAAACGACGGAGTAGCGACTACCTCTAACGGCGCCTTCACCACAACTCCTTCAGCACCAGGAGATCCCTCGGCTAGGATTCCATCATCCGGTGGTGCACAAGCTTGTCTAGGGGCATCTTTGGAGGCACCTTCCAAACTCCGGGCCGCACGAAGGCCCGGCCTGGGAGTCTTGCCACCACGCCTAACTCTTATGAGCCTTTTCATCTAGGTCGGTTAGCTTTGGATGCTTTCCGCCAGATGCTTTAGCACTAGGGGTAGTCTCACCCCGAGCGATAGCCGCTTGCTTGCGCATCTTCGCGGAAAAATCGAAAACAAGGCCCGACATCTCAGCCTCCTCCTCCTCAGCATACTCGCTAACTCCCAGATTCATCCAAATTCACTTTAACCCTCTAATCTCGCACTAAAGAGTCTTCGCCCGCCGCTTCTACTCTCTTTTTTTCTTTTTCTTCACCGCTTGGGGGACAGGCTTGGGGTCCTGCATGGCCAAAGGTAGATGATCTGGCCAAACAAGGGGTTATGGAGCGGCCTCCGCTTGGGAAGAACCTCATGGCAACGACTTCAGAAGGTCCGTAAGAACAAAGTGTTCGCCCTTGACGACCTCGCTGGGCCAAGGATGAGGAAGGACATACACTATGTAGGGGAAAGGACTAGCGCCCAAATCCTGCAGGTTCTTCACAGACAGAAGGAGCTCGTGGTGGTGCTCCCTCTCTATGATCTCAAGAAGCCGGCAGATGCGGTCCAGCCTCGCCTTCTCCACCCAGTTGACCAACCGACCTCGTCTGTGCCTACCTACAAATCATCAAGAAGATAGGTATGTCAATACACCCACAACATAGGGAAATGTGAGACATACCAAAACGGGATACATCAAAACATAGACAAACTTGGGAACGAAAGGGACTAGTTCAAATCAAAAGAAGCCCTGGAGAGTCAGGGGTCTTTTTCCACGGGCCCTTGACTAGGACAACCCCTTTCGCCTCCGTCTTGGGGGAGTCAAGGAGCCTGATTACAAATTGCAACCAGGAACTGTGGGCCGACATGGACAGCTGGCCCCCAATCCCCAACTTCAAAGTATAAATGAAATAGATTTCCACCAATGAGATATCTAGCTGGTAGAGAGAGTTTAGCACACTACAACCCATTAAAATCCGAAAAACTTTCGGATGTATGAGTGCAGGAGGTGCCCGGGTGAAATGAAGGAACTGCTTCACCAACGAGGGAACAGGGAGGCAAAGCCTAGTAGAAAACTGCTCACGTGTAAAGTAGACGACATTATTCGCTCCCTACAGCTAGGGTGGTTGCACCGCCCGACGCCTCTGCATCGATTTCAACAGAAATCTACCTTTCAGTTCCTCTGCGAGACATGGCAGCCCAGCTAGGCTAGCACGTGTATTCTTGAGTGCCCTCCTCGCCAGGCTGGTAGTGAAACCTCTTTGTGACCTCTTGCCATTCTCTGAGAAAATAAAAAAGAGAAGAAAGAGGGAAATTGACTTGAGGTCCATAAGCGAAGTAAAAAAAACCCTTGAAAAGGAGAAATCTCCCTAAAGATTTTGCAACCCACGAGACAAAAGAATGTAAACCAAAAACCCAAAAACCTTCGCAAAAAGTAGTAGGATGCCTCCAACAACAAAGACACTCAAGAAAACCAATGACGCGAAAAAGGTTTGAATCGCAAACACTCACCGGAAAATCAAAAGTCGACGAAGCGTCAAGAATCTTCGATGCCTCCTTTGAAAGGGAAGTTCATAGAAACCCAGAGGAAGGTGAAATGCAGGAATAAAAAAATTATTGAGAAGACGTAAAAGAAATCACTCTTGAGACCACTACCCCTATTTATAGGGGTAAGGTGTGCAGTGCATTAAATCGTAGTCAAAAATGAATCTTGTGAGGATAAGTATAAGGGGGAAGTGTGGGTCTCCCCATGCGCTCATGTCAGGCATCACCTCCGGCGCGATAAGATGTGCTAATCATTTGCCCCAAACTTTCAACTCTCAACATCCGACATTTGGAAGCGGCAATATTTTCCCAAGTGAAACAACACAAAGCGTAGGAGGAAGAGCATTAATGAGTACCATGATCACCCCAAGATCCACTACTCGATAGGCACAGGGCTGTTTAGGCGTGTTTTGTAAGTAGATTCCACTTTCCTCACCAAAACCAGGCGGACCCTTCCTAGACGGAGCCTAAAGAGATCGCTTGGGAAAGTAAGGTAAAACTTTTCCAAGGCTTGCTTGAGGCGGTCCTTCCTGGGATTTCAAGTCCCCCAGCCGACCATTCTACCCTATATGGGAAGTTTGTTACGAATAAGCATTTAGAAGCGGGAAATCCATAAAATCGATATTATCAGGGAATTTTCAGCTTCCGAATCCCTTATTCCTCGGATAGAGATAATCCTGGATAAGGGAAGGATAGTCCCAGATAAGAAAAATGAGATTTCTTCCCTGAAATTAGTAGGAGATAAAATCCTACTCCGGGAAGGAAGGAAAGGATTTCGTTAACCTGACCCTATAAATCAGGAAGATCCCCCACGATGGAAGGGGAAGCAATTCCAAGCGTCGCAATGCGATGCCCTCTCCATATTTTTCTTGACAATGCCGAAGAGACCAGCCCGGCCTCTTGTCTCAGGATCGCCCCTTTTTTGCAGGTTTACATCACACCCTTGATGCCCAGGAAATCAGATAATCGAGGTTCACATTGTGGTGCTGATGCCCAGGGAATCTAATGATCAAGGCCCCTACAACTTGACGTTCAGGGGATCCGACGTTCAAAGTCTCAACAGTTTAGTTTAGTTTAATTTTTTTTTTTTTGACACTTCCCATTTCATCTTTAAATGCTTGATTCATGGTCGTAAAAAATTTTAGAGGTAGAATTGCTTAAAAGTTATTTTTAGTAGAAATCTTATAGTTAGGTAATTTGCTCATTAAAGATTCAGTATATCACTTTAAAAAGTGAAATATCTTCTTTAATTGCCCAAATTATAATCCAAGTGTTGATTCTAACTTTGTTGAATTAACTCTTTAACATAGTTGATTGAAATCACTGGTCTGTATTATGTGTTTGCCTATTATTTACTTATTTATTTATTTTGCTTTAGCAATGTTTCTTTTCAAATTAGATGTTATTTTGCATATCTGGTCAAATAATGCATGATTAGATGATATTAGTTTTTCTGAGTATGTTATTCTGATAAGTGAACTTCATACTATTTTATTGATATTCTATACTTGATATTTTAGTTTTCAAGGTTTTTTTTTATCAGTATTTTGATGCATTTTTTATTTTGATTTTGGTGGCTAGAATAATCTTGGAGAGCGATGACACAAAGTGGAGCAAAGAGGAGTATTGAAAGCGTAAAACCCTAGAGTGCATGCATATGGATAACACACTTGTTGAAGCGCTTCAACAATGGTGCCCCGGTGTTGTGATACGAATAGGAAGCCTAGAATTTTTTAAATTGGCCTTTCTGAATCCCATACGAGAGAAGACTATAGATAAATACTTGTAGGGTTTCAAAAGGGGCTTTTGGGTGGCTGGCATTGCTCTGTTTTAGAGAGAGAAACAAGCTTGAAGAGAGGATTTCTACTCCATTGCTAGTTCTTTCTCTTTCTCTCATCATGACTCTCCATTTCTAGTTCTTTCTATTTCTCTCATTATGACTCTTTACATTTATGCTTTTATTCAATTTTAGGATGTTTTAGATTTTCATTCTAGGGCTACGATTTAGCCTGCTCTTATAAGATAAATTTTATTTAGTTACAATTGATTGATGTTTTATTTCATGTTTATATTGAATATTTCATTATTGTGGAGTAATTGACCATCTATTCACATGATTGGTGATTCAATTTGAGATTGAGAAGTGATGATCGAATTAGGCTTGATTGAGATACCATATGATTGTCATGTATAGAGATATTTTTGAAATTATATGTGATTTTATGATTTTCAGTGTTTAATGAGTTCCATAGATTCATAATTATTAGAGATGCTGTTAGCTTGTTTGATGGAATATGTTATTGAAGCTTGACAAAGATTAATAATTACAATTAAGAATCCACCATGAACATAGGGAATAAACATTGATTGGTTAAACTAGGTTATTCAAATTGGATTGATCTTGGTGAAATCGGTGTCCTAGAGCTTTCATATATTGAGTTTTCATCTATTTTATAATTTAGCGGTTCCATTTAGTTTAGTCAAATTTATTCAATTCTTTATTTCATTTATATACTTTTAGGTTTTGAAATGATTATAATAAAGTATGAGGAATTATGCTCCAAATCTTGTAAGCATATATGGTGTTATGTTTTGGTGCCCCGAATTCCCATTGAAGATTTGAAGGATTCGAATTTATTAGAGGATCGTCGCAACGTTCATCTCCATCGTCGCGACGTTGAAGGTTCTATTCATCTAGTTTACTCCCAGGATCGTTGCAGTCGTTTCCTCATCATCGTCGCGACGTTCATCTCCATCGTCGCGACTTTCAGACGTAGTTTTTTGATGCTCCTCTATTTTGTTTCCTAATCGGATTAGGATTTTATGGGATTTTTTATGAAGATATTATGAGGGTATTTTATGAAGATATTATGGAGATTTTATCCTCAATATTCTCCTCAGATTTATTTCCTTTTAGGATTGAGATTTCTTCGTATAAATATTATATACGGGTTAAGGAAAAACTAAGCGAGATGATTTTTGTCTTTAATTTTTTTGAGAGTTCTTTATTTTGGGAGATTATTTTATGCCCTTTGTAATCTCTCAGTCTCTCTCTATTTTATCCCCCTTCCCTCTTTTTCTTGTACCATCATCTATTTTATTATATTGGATTTATAGTCTCTCTATGCGTGGTTTTTTTCAATTTCGGTTTTCCACGTAATTTTCTGGTGTTCCTTCTTTCCTATCTATTCCTTTATTTTCATATTTTGTTTATTGTTTTATAACATAAATCCACTACAAAAACGTGGTTGTCCCACTAACTGGTAAATAGGTTAAATAAATAAATAACTAGATAAATAATTAAATAAACCTAAATAATAGGACTATTTACAAACATGTGAGTGAAAATCATTCTTCAACATATATTATCCCAAGGATGCATGGTTTTGAGAATCAGTATTGGTCAAATGAATGGAAGCATTTGAAGGCCGATCATTTCATGGTAAAGGAGTGAAAGTAGAAGAGTGTGCATGAGTTCCATCTAATATACACTAAAGAGCATCAACCGAACCAGATACCGAACCGAATCTTCTAGAGAATTTTGGGTGTTGGCCATGACCATAGATCAACAGCAAAAGGTAATAAGAAGAGAAAGCGTGATGATGAAGAACATAACCGAGAAGAGGAACCACGTCATAAAAGAATGAGAGAGGCCAACAGTACAGACTTCAAGCTTTAAACTTGATCACCAACCACCAGGTACTAAAACAAAACTTTCTTAATTTATATGGGATAAGGTACACAAATGTATATGATGTTTTCCCATATGTCCAATTTAGCTTCTCATGTTATTTTGAGTCTAAGAATGCCCCCATGGTTGGTCCGTAACTCTTTATATATATATATATAAAGGATCGGTCTAATTACAGCGTTTGAAAACTATTTTCTGTTTTAAAAAACAAGAACAAGAACAAGAAAAACATGCCTGCATTTTTTTTTTTGTTTTATCACCACGGGGCAGAACAGCCCAAAACACTACATGGCACAATTCCTCAGTGAGACAAACCCCATGGCATACCATACGGATCTCACCGCCGGTACAAATAGTGTTGAATCCCCAGGATCCTCTCCAGAATAAATATAAGATCACACATCTGTTTTTCCACTTACGGTCAGTTCAGCTCATCAGTAGCAATCCAATTCCTCATTATTGTTCTAACTTTAAACTGAAATTTAAAAGATCAAATAAGATCAAGAATGGTTTCAAAAAGATGCAAAAGTATTATTATTTAATGTTTCAAAAATGATAATAGACAGTTTAAAACAGACCAAACAGATATAAAGCATAGCTATTCTCTGAAAGACTCTTCTGATACAATGATTTCTAATATATATTTTATTCATCTATATAAACTAGTTTTTATTTTATTTATTGTTGAGATTATGGTTGGATCAAGAATCATGGCAGATAAAATATCTTTCTTTGTAGTAGATATTGTAAGGAGAAGAACAGATAGGTTATTAAAAAAAAACACTTTCCATTTCTGTTCTCTCTCAGCGTCATGGCTTTGCCAGAACCAGCCCCGGAATGGCTTCCATTAACCCCTCAAAGCCTTCATCTTCCACTTCTGATCTTGATAGTTATCATTATGATGTGTTCTTGAGTTTTAGAGGTAAAGACACTCGCAAGACTTTCACTGATCATCTTTATACTAATCTGGTTGCACATGGGATTCACACCTTCAGAGATGACAGAGCTTGAGAGAGGAGATATCGCAGCAGATCTCTCAAGAGCTATGGATAATCGAGGACTTTTATAGTTATTTTCTCAGAATACTATGCTACCTCCAAGTAGTGTTTGAATGAACTAGTGAAGATCAACAGTATGACAGAACAGGGATCAGTGGTTTAGCCAGTTTTCTACCATGTGGAACCAAGATGTGGGAAATCAAGGAGGAAGTTTTAAAGATGCATTTCTCCACCATGAAAAAGATGCAGATCAAGAGAAGGAGAAGATTATAAAAATGTGGAAGATTGCCTTGAAGAAAGCAACTAAGCTAAGCGGATACCATGTGGATGACCAGTAACCCCTCTTATTAGTTATGACACTACTGGTTTACCTACTCCTCCATCGCCACTTCATTTTGTAACTCATTTTAACGGTCGACATGTATTTTACAATTGGTATAGATATGAAACAGAGGTCATCAAAGAAATTATTACTAACATCATTGGAAGATTGAATCACAAGCCTTTAAATTTGGACAAGAACATAATTGGAATGGATTTTCATTTGGAAAAGCTGAAGTCATTGACAAACATTGAGTCGGATGCAGTTTGTGTTGTTAGGATCAATGGAATTGGTGGAATTGGTAAAACTACTACAGCCAAAGCCTTTAATAATGATATCTCATATCAGTTCCATGGAAGTTGTTTTCTTCAAAATGTTAGAGAGAGATCTAAAGACAATGCCCTACAATTACAACAAGAACTTCTCCATGGTATCCTAAAGGGAAAAAGTTCAAAAGTAAGCAATATTGAAGAGGGAATTAAGATTCTCAAAGACAAAAGAGTTCTTGTTGTCTTTGATGATGTAGATAATTTGAGCCAGTTAGAATTCTTGGCAGAAGAGCACGATTGGTTTAGTGAAAAAAGTTTGATCATCGTCACTACTAGAGATACGCATGTGTTAGCTCAATATGGGGTGAATTTATTACATGAAATTGAGAATTTAAATGATGATGAATCTATTGAGCTCTTTAGCAGGTGGGCGTTTAGACAGAATCTTCCTCCAGAAGCCTATGGAGACCTCTCCTACTCTGTAATAGGATATGCTGCAGGCCTTCCTTTGGCACTCAAGGTCTTAGGCTCTTTTTTTCTTGACAAAACCACTCCTGATCAATGGAAAGAAGTGAAAGCTAAGGAAAATTCCCAACATGGAGATACAAAATGTACTCAAAATAAGCTATGATGAACTTGATGATATAGAGAAGGGGATATTTCTTGATATTGCATGTTTCTTTAAAGGAGAAGATAAAGATTTCGTTTCAAGGATATTAGATAATGCCTATGCAGAAAGTGGAATAAGTGTCCTAAAAAATAAGTGTCTCATAAGTGTTTCGGAAAACAAGTTAGATATGCATGATTTGATTCATCAAATGGGTCATGAAATTGTTCGTCAAGAATGCCCTAAAGAGCCTGAAAAATGGAGCAGATTGTGGGATCATGAAGATATTTATCGCGTACTGACAAGAAATACTGTAAGAATTAATCAATCAAATATGTGAACTTGATCTCTAGTAGTTAATTATATTACTCATTTTTGGCTATTTATGGTTTTAGGGGACAGAATCGATTGAAGGAATTCTCTTAGATGCTTCTAGATCAAAACAAATACGATTTACTACGGAAGCTTTTAAAATGATGAACAGACTTTGATTGCTCAAATTCCATCAAGATGCGAAATATAATTCTATCTTAGAATCTCATATGGTGGAGGAGGAAGTGCAACTTTCAAAGATGCACATTCGTAGACTTTCAAATCCAGTCTTATGACTTAACATTTCTCCATTGGGACGCATACTCTTTGGACTCCTTGCCACCAAATTTTCAAGCAGATATTCTTGTTGAACTCCACCTGCGTTGCAGCAACATAAAGCAACCTTTGGAAGGAAATATGGTATGGATATTATATATTTAGTACTTCTACTTTTTATTTAGATTAATTTTGGAGTATATAAAAGTTTATCAATATATATATATAAACATATAGGAATGTTTAGTTTTTCCTTCTGAATGACTTCTTGTTATATGATATAACACAAATATTCGTTCCACATGCAATGATATACATTTTATTTATTTATTTATTTATCTTAAGAATAAGAGCAAATGTGTTTTTTTATGTGTGTGATATTAGGATGAGAATTGAATGTATCTCTAAATCATTACGCAGTTTTCAGAATTTTAACCATATCAACTAGGTTTTGCTAGAAATTGATCGGTTTAAGTTTCATAACCTTTGTTTCTCCACACACTTAAGTTTTTATTATTTAATTAGAACTTTGTGACATGTTATGGTCACTAGATTGTAAGTTTGTATGTCATTTTCTCATTAGTTGAAATGTTTCACCAAGTATAGCTACACTAATCAGGGGGACAAATGTAATGACAAAAACTATGTCATCATGGTGATTTAATACCTCTTGGAAGAGCAAGACATGCTGGAAACAATCACGACAATCGATGGTTGAGCCTAAGCATGGAACGACTACCTAACGCAGGCGAGATATGGAAGCATATCAAGCCTATAAGCGTAAGGATAGAGTTGCGCGCATTTTGATGCGCAAAGATGAGAAATGATCCGATGTTTGCTTAGGTAACGCTACCATATCGTCTGGTTCCAACATCGTCAACATACACCCCGTCTCTCAAGAAGCATTAATCATACTACGAGGCAACACCTTCTCAATCGTGATGTCAAACATGATAAGGAGTTGTTAATTCGATGAACAAATATGTCCAAGATAATCCACTCCTCCACATGCTTTGGTTATCTGTGATAAACCTTACCCATAACGACAATATCAAAACTTTTGATGATGTTGCACGATATGTAGAGTTAGAGGAGGATCGTCTTCTCCCTGATAAGTCTAGTGGACAAGCGTATATGACTGAATCCAACAAGGTTGGATCTTAAAGCATAGGACGGAAGAAATGGAAAGGGAAAGGTTTCAAGCCTAGGAATGAAGGAAACAAGACCAATCTAATTGGAAATAAGCACAAGCGCGAAAAGCGCATAGGAAAGCAAAGCAGGAACATGAATTGCTTCAACTGAAGCTTGGTATTACTTTGTTTGTGGATCAGACCGAGTCAAAGGTAAGAGGCATATGACCAAATCTATTTGCATTTGGTTAGAAGTTTAATATTGATCGATCATCTGGCTGGATCAGAGACTCAAGAACTGTTCACCACATAGAGAGGGATGGCAATGCATATGTGGATTTTCGTCGAATTTTGAAGGGAAGCAGGAGATGGAGATGGGTGCCAACACATCAATGGATAGTTGGAATTGGCAATCAGTATTGTTGATGTATGTGAAGGCCCACTTCATCTCCCATGATGTGCTTTGCGCCTAAGTTCGTCGGAATCTTGTTTCTGTTGTAGTTTTGGTTAAGCTTGGTTTCAAAATTGTATTTGAACAAGATTATGTTAAGGTATTACTAGACAACATAGTTTATGGGTATGGATTTATGTTAGACGGGTTTATTGTATTAGATACTATTCCAATCAATAAAACCACATCTGTTTTTTTCACTAGAAATTCAAGTAGTAGTTCTTTTGTGAATGATTTTAAATGGCATGCTAAGTTGGGACACATAGGGCAGGACCGTCTAAAGAGATTAGCTAAAGATGGTCTTTTGGGATCTATAGATAAGATAGATTTACTGGTATGTGAGCAATTTCTAGCAGGAAAGGCAACGAGATTGCCTTTTAGTAAAGCCAAGAGAGCATGTTTTCCTGTAGAGCTTATTCACTCCAACATTTGTGACCCAATGAATGTGAGGGCAAGACATGAAGCTCAATACTTCATCATTTTTATAGATGATTTTACTTGATTCGGTCACGTTTATTTGATCTTCCAAATATCTGAAACATTGGATTGCTTCAAAAGATATAGTACATTAGTTGAGAATCAATTAAACATAAAAATCAAATCTTTACGGACCGATCGAGGACGTGAAAATCTATTTAACCTATTTAAAGCATATTGTGATGAAAAGGGTATAGTTAGACAGTTGACCATTCCTTACAAGCCGCAACAAAATGGTGTGGTTGAGAGAAGGAATATGACCCTTTTGGACATGGTAAGGTCAATGATGGCGCAAGCAAAATTACACCCTTTGGGGGATACCACACACCCGTGAACTACATTCTGGGAATAGAGTTCCATCTAAGTCCGTCTTCCACCCATATGAAGGATGGAAATGTGTGACGCCTGACGAACGTTATGCGCCATGGGGGTGTGTAACTGGTGTTAATAATGCTTCATGAATATGGGAAGCTTGGTCATAAGGGAAGAAATGTATCTCATAAGATAATCGTAGTCCTTCAAAGGATATATCTTCTGTGGGAAGATATAAAATGAAAGTGTAACAGAAATTGGAGTCACGTATTATTCTTAGAAGAGGACTTTCCGGGATGAGGTGAGATAGATAGGGATACTCATTTCTATGAAATGGAAGATCCTGAGGTCAGTGAGGGTGTAAGAATCATTGATTCAACACTTACAGGACCAGACGACATAGTAAGTCTAACCCCACTTGAAGTAAGTAGGAGTGACAATTTTCTAGATCATGTTCCTATGGAGCAAGATCATGAACAATCTCAACCTCGATGTAGTAATCGTGAGAGAATTCCCCGTCATCGCTTTGAGATTGAGGGGGAAGCTTTCATGATTGATCATGATGAAGAAGAGCCCAAAACACTTATTAGATCTTCTGATCAATCATGGAAGAGGCGGCTACAGTAGGAAATAGTAATGTAGAACTGAGAATGAGAATTTAGAAAAATGGCAAAATGATAATAATAATAATAATAATAAATTACTAAAATGGTTTAGGAAGCCTAGAAAATTCTTAGATCCTGATGATCTAAACAGACCACGCTGCTAAATCTGGCTCTCGCAAAATCTAATAATCATAAAATTTATTTAATTTTGAGACACCGAAATTTTTTACGAGTTTCGAATGATAAGTCGCTTAGCGCATTTAGGACGTAGATTTTTACGAAAAATCTCTAAGTCGGGAAATGGCTTGAGATAAGTTCATATAAAAAAATTGAAATAAAATAAACAATTGTTTTATTAAACGAACCCAAATGAGAGATGCACATGGCAAAAATAAATAACCCAAAATCAAAATCAAAATAAAAAATCAAAGATAACAAATTTGTTGAGTGTAACATGAAAAGGCCGGTATGAGGAGAGAGAGAGAGAAGGGAGGGGTAGAGAGAGAAAAAATTCTTTCTAAGATCTATGGAACTAACTATAGGCTCTCAAGAAGGCAAAGTCCAGTCCGCGATCGGGTTATTATGCGTAAGATTTCAAAATTCGAGTTTTGTTAAACTCCATTTAGGTAGGGAATTTTCCTTACCCGGTTATTTCTAGCCTAAAGGCCAGTTTGAATTTACTTGGGGTTTTTCTTAGAGGCCATGAGATGTCAGAAATTTAAGTCCCAAATTTTGGACTGGTGTGGTGAATTTTTAAAAATTTTTGACTGTTTTTGGACATTCGAAATGAATTTTAGGGGACTATTTTCTATTACTCCTGATGTGATTTGCAGGATCTATTTTCGGCAAATTTTTGACAGGTGGAAGCTAGTTTCATCCTGTGACTGATGTCTTCTTGGTTTTGTGGTGTGTGTTTGGTATCATAGTAATTCTGATAACAAAGAACTGACCTGGCAGGTATGCCCTGCTTTTATATTGGTCCGAGATCGGGCCATTTTATGTGTATTGTTAGAAAAAATAAATAATACGCGTTGTAGGTCAAAACTCATGTTAATATGTGCTTACGTGATGTATTAACATGGAAATTGTGATGAATAGAAATTATATGTAGGAAATATAATTATCCGAAATTTATAAATGTTGCATGTAGCATGACATAGCATGAAATAGCATGATTGCATTTCATATGCACGATCATCACATGACATGGGTGTGTGTGCAAGGGTATGGTCATCCATCATCAGTGCTGAAATAATAGCTTGGTTTAAAATGGAATGATGTGCAATAATGAACTCTATAGTCCAAATCATAAAGTGAAATGGCACATGTGTCGGGCGAGGCAAGAAGGGGGTCAGCAACCCTCACGTGAAAAGCCCGGAACATGGTGTAAGAGGATCCGTGGTGTCATCCGAAAAGTTCAGAGGGTAAGAGACCCACGCATGTAGTCGAAAAGTTCATGCCCAAAGAAGACACACTAAGCATGGTTATCGCTGGGATTTGAGCCAGTGATAGTGAATGGATTGATTTAGGATTTGAAGGTCACAGCAGATTTCGATTAAAATGTGAGTTTAAAAGGCCTCAGATATATGTAGTCATTGGTGCACCACTGAAGACGTTATCACACTGGCAGGGCGGTCATATTGATGAGTGGAATCCAAGATTATGGCACTGGGCGATTATCCATGCATGACATAATGACATTCATGTATAATACTTACCGGATGTGTATGGCCGCCTGACTCACTGTAGAGCAACTTTAGGGTAGATAATCCTGTGGAGATTATCACTACCAGCCTGCTCACCCTATCGTTTGACCCCTTCGCACAGTCGTGCGTGAGCCAATTCGTATCCTGAACTCATATGAAGAAAGTCGGATGGCTTCAGACCATATTTTTTATATGAATAATAGAACGATCGCTTTAATACTATCAGATAAGAATGTATAATAAACTTCATAAAAATATCACGGCAGTTGTACGTATAAAGATTCGCAGACGCCGAACGCGCCGGTTTCGCCAAGTATGACTATGAATGATCCGTGTGATATATTGAGCCCCGAATAGGTCATATGATGTATTGTTATACAGGTTGTATTTTCTATAGATATTCCTTTACGAGAGGAGACTCATCTCGACATAAATTATGGATCCTCATAAATGGATATATGATGTGGTATCGGTTACTCCGACACCCATCTGCTTCGCAGAGTTAACTGTCAACGGACCCTGGATAAAAGGTCAAACGGTAGCTTTGCTTCTAGGTAAACGACATTCAGTGAACCGGTCGGGTATCCACAAGTATGGTCTTGATGTTAGTCGCCCTGCAAATTTCTCACCACGCAGAAACATGGCATGGGTGTAGAACACTTGCATCAGGTTCATTGATCGGGCTTTGTGTTCTAATATGTTCTATGGGAGATGTATTGTGGTTGTTTGAATTTATGCATGATAGAATGTGTATAGAAATTCGATGAACACTAGGTTAGCAAACGCAACCTAGTGCTCCAGAAATGGAATAAGCAATGATTACGTAGTATGGTGAATTTATTGTTTGGCATTATGCACCACTAATGTGATAAATGAAAACAGAATCTCAAATTGCTTCTTTAACTGTAGATGGCAAGTCGAGAGGGTGCTGACTTAGAGAGGTCGGCTCCACTGGCAAGAATCCCACCACCACCCGGGGCTTTGACCCGCCAGCCCTCAGAGTGGCCACGGGTTTTCAGTGAGCCGCCGCATTGCTCGTGCCAGTGTAGTCGGGAGCAAGGGGGCCTAAGACTCCCAACCGTTTATAGCCCATCATCATCCTCCGACATTTATGGGAGGAGGGGATCCAGCAGAAATGATCACTGGGCTCCTGAGAAAGTGGGAGTTAGATTTGGAGGCTGAAGATCACCCTCCGATGCCATTTGAGGATCAGGCCAGCCACTTTTCAAACAGAGGCAGATCCTGATATGGTGGATTGCCAGTCCCGGTGGATCCCGAGACGATGACATGGGGAGAGTTCGCAGAGCTCTGCGGTAAGTTTTTCCTGCATCTCAGTATGCAAAGGTCGAGTTCCTTGAGTTGAAGAAAGGAAATATGACTGTGCTCAAGTACGTAGCCAAGTTCACTAAGTTAGCACATTTCTGGATGACTATGCACACGCATATGGTTTGGCGGTAAGCAATTTATATGGTCCAAGTTGTCCATCCGGGGCAAGATTGTAGGATTTCTTCTACAAGACAGGGACTCTATGGTCAGGACAACTATGGCCATATAGAGAGAGATAGAGGATGCACGGAGTATCTGAGCTGCAGGTACTAGTGAGAAAAGGAAGGAGGATCAGCCTTCTTCTAGTACGGGAAAGAGGCAGAAGACTTATGCTCCTCAAGTGTTTCAGTGATGTCATGCGCCACGCACAAGGCCGCATCAGAGCCACCCAAACAGATAGATGATATGTTATTTCTACCATCACCGACATATGAGGCGGACTTGCCCCAAAGGCAAGGATCTCAGTATTGTGACGCGTAGTCCCAACCCATCAATGCGGCACATGATCGTAGTTTGTTCTTCTCACCCCAAAGGTTGGCTACAGAGGGACCAAGATCGCCCCAAGCCTACAAAGCCTTTACACGTATAGGCCACAGAGAGACCAGGGTATGGGTCGAGGTCGAGGACAGGGTTCACGGACCGAGACATCAGGGACCCAGGGGCGTGTCTACGCCATCACACAAATGTACTGGCTTCAGCTGATCAGTCAGATATAAGGCATGTTTGCTATCTCTTCTATGGGCAAGAAAAACTCACTGACCATGCATCATATTCTTGTCATTGCATCTGTGATGTTTTGAGCTTGAGGTGAGGACCTGGATGAGCTCAAGCTATACGTGAGTTCTTCCCTAGGACTGTGAGCGAGGATTGGATCAGACATGCCGATCATGGAGTTAGAGATCCTGTGATTTTGCTCACCGGTTGTTGATTGTGATAGCCTGAGGATTACCGCCTACACACTCGAAGGGCATTCGTGGTGACTTTTTTTTGTGGAGAAGCAATGATGCTTACCGCATCTGACTACCCAAGTGGAGGGATAACATGGCCGCTTAGCAAGCCTTACTCTTAGAGGATGAGGGGACAGGATCTGGGTCTACCTGGGTGGTTTGTGAGATGAGGACGTTTCCTGCCTGAGCCAATGATTACCTCCTCACAGGATGTGGACTCACATTGAGTTACAACCCTGCACGCCTCCCATTTCAATGATCATAGATGGCACCGCCGAAGCCGTATGAACTCAAGGTCCAACTGCAAGAATTCTCGACAAGATGCCATTAGACCGAAAGATCACTGCGGACGCCTCGGGTTTTGTTTGCATAAGAAGGACAAGACTCTTCGATCGTACTGATCACCGATACTGAACAGTAAGCATAATTAAGAATCGGTATCCTTACTACAAGGATTGATTGATTTGGTTGGATCACTGGGAGGGGCACTAGTCTAGTCCTACATAGACCTTCACAATTTGCTACCATCGGGCCAGAGATAGAGGCTTCAATATCCCTAAGATAATGTTTGTGATAATGCATGGGCAATTTTGAGTTCGAGGTGACATACATCTTCTGGGTTAATTTGTACTGTTTCAAAGGAATTCACATGGATCTCATATAATTCAAACCTTATTCGATCACTTGTTACGAAACTTGGTTGGACCGTGATCTCGATCTACTCCCAATATGAGGTGGAGCATGAGGATCATTTATGATTGTTCTCCGTGCACTCATGCACCATCACAAAGGCTGTCTGGGTAAGTGCGAGTTTCAAGACCGAGGTGAGATCTTTGACACGTCACTGGCTTCTTCCATGTGTCGTAAAACTCCAGGAATGCAGAGGCTGGCATGAGTTGGAGAGGATGAGCAGTAAAACACATCTATATTTAATCAATCTTTTTGGCATGTTTCTAATAATACTTAAGATCTATTTTTATGCCAAAATGTGGAATATTCAATAACTTTGTAGTTTTGCAGTAATTAATAAAAATGAGAGAATCCCCAAATGTAAAAGAAGCAAAAGATGATAAATAGCAGCCGCACACGCGACACAACATTTATGTCGCGACACAAAATTCAAGCGTGCCAAAGGAATTATGTCGCGTACCAAAGAAATCAATGTCGCAGCGAAAGATCGGTCGAACTCAAGGTTTAAAAGAGCTTTTTAGGTCAAATCGGGGAAAGTCAGAATGCATAGACTTGAAGAAGATTTTGAAGAGTTACGCGATAACCCCGAAATCACGCATGGCTATACTGTGGCGTAAATGGTGAAGGAATTGTGTCGCGACACTATTTTTCATGTCTCAACATAAAAGTTAAAGACTAATGGATGAACTCTGTCGCGACGAGAAAATTATGTCGCGACAGAAAATATCAAGAAGGCAACAAAAGTCAGCTATGATAAGTGTTTTTATGTTGCGACAAAGTTTGCAACATTGGGTTAATCTTTACAGTAACGCCATTTAAATAAAGAAAATCATGTTGCGACATAACAGTCAAAATTCACAACCAAGAGCAACACAATCTCTGTCGCAAAAAAGATTATTTCTTTCGCGACAGACAAAACATGAAGGAGGTGAATTCCTTGTCGCGACAAGATGCTGAAAAGCAACACAAGAAGAATGGAAACAAAGAAATTCTTGTTGCAACATAATCAAGAGTTGCAGGCAAAACCTGTGTCGCGACAAAGAAGTTTTATGTCGCGACAATAAAAGCTAAGGAATTATAAAATTCTTCCGCGACAAGAGAAAAGTAGGTCGCTGGCGTAAAATCAAGAAGACTTCCGAATGGCTAAGGCACCGGTTGCAACATATAATTCTATGTCGCGAAAATAGCTCAAAGAAGTGACAAGAACTCGAAGAAAAAGTCCGCTGCGATCTCAAAGAGTTTTTTTGTCGGCGTAAAATTGCTATGACTTAAAGAAATCTCACGCTGGCGTAGTCACAGTTGAAAATTTGCTTGTCTCGATAAGGAAAAATTATGTCAATGGCTGCACTGCATGACAAGGACATGAGTAGTCGGGCGCACAGTTTAGTGTTGTGACATAAGGCATTTTTACCGACAAGAACAAAGACATTGAAAGAAATTTATGTCGCGACATCAACAAAGTATGTCGCAACACAAATCAAGAACAAGCCTAGAGAAAAGGTCGCAACATAAAAACGATAAGCTACGACAGAGGAAGTGACAAAGACTGGAAGTTCTGTTGCGATAGAACTTTCTATGTCGCGACAAAGAGACCAATTTGGGCCAGAATTTTGGGATCCACAATGCAATTAATGAAGTGAGGCCCAACATTGAAAAGCCTATAAATACACGCTTCTAAGGCAATGTGCGCAACTTTCTCGGCACGAATTTCAGGTGGAGTTGAAGACTCTTAAAAGTATTTTTATTTTTTATTTTTCCATTTAATAGATTTAGCTTAGTATAGCTTTATTTTGTTAGTTTTCCTTAATTTTCTGGATTCGGGGTATTGTATCAAGTGTGCCGAACTCGGTATTTCTTTTCTTTTTTTATAAATTCTTCTTTTCTATTAATCAAGCGATTTAAATTGAGTGCCGAAGGTTTCTGGAGTTTTACGATTTGGCTTTGCTTGTACTTCACTTTCTCGATCGCTAGTTGATATGAGTAAACTTATTTTGAAAAGTCGAGTCACTGAAATGGGTATTCATGATAGTCATTTTGCTAGTCATTTGCTGCATAAGGAGGAAGAAAGCTTTAATTGGTCGTAGATTTATTTTATTATTGTTTATAAATTTACTTGTTCTCGGTAGTAGTGCGATGTACCCAATGCAAAATCTTGTATCTCACTCTTATTTCCGAGGCCCTCACGAGTGACACGAGGATGGAGAATCTGAGTGTAAACCATGGATATGGTAGTAATACTATGAAACTAATGAACTTTGAAGTTACTCAAATAGATCACCAACTTACGCATAAGTTGAGATAGGTTGAATGAAGTATCTGTTTAATCACTGGAGGTTTCTCCTCTTCGATGAATTGTTGATCGAAGTGTTAGGCGAGATCTAATCAAGGGGATGAAGATTTGCATCAAGTGTAGGATGAGTGTCGATCAAATTGGAGAAGGCTTACGAATCCTCAATACATGGAGAATTCTTTAGTCTTGAAATAAGTATGAAGTGCGAAAGGAAAAAATACTTGATTCTTAGAAAGAGGATTATATATTACAGTGGCCGATTAGAAACATGTTTGAAATGAATATATGAACGCTTTAATCGATGAAAAGTATTGTTAAGGGAGAAATCCAAACCATACTACCTTGCATCTTTGACAAACTTAGTTTTCCAATTGATGGTTGAGCTATAAATTGAAATGATGCAGAAATTGATTATTATTAACTAATCCAAATCTAGTTTTGTCTCACTTAGTGAATCCTAAATCCCCATTTTATTAAACTTTACACTTGCATATTTAAGATTTCAGTATAAGACTACATTTTAGTCTTCTTATCATCATATTAGTGGAGTTCAAATAGTAATGATCTTGCGTAGTTATGGTAATTAGTCTTTTGATTTATCATTTGTCCTTATTAGAGAATGATATGCGGACTTTAAATATCCGCACTATGCTTATATGTTTATGCACTTGCAGTGATTGAGACCACAAACATAAATTTTAAATGAGTCATTTTACAAGAGAAAACAATTCTATTTTTTCATACATATGATATGAAAAAATGGTCTCAACAGTTTTAGGCCATTGCCTCCCGGACTGATCATATCTTTGATAACAGTGTGCCAATTGCATATCATTTGAGGTCTGTCAAAGAGGCTAGTCGGTCTTCGAATCTACGATTTCTTGGGATTGGCGGGTATTCTGAGGAGGTTTATTTAAGGGATGTCTCGGAGCTAGCGGCTATGACTAAGATTGACACGGAAGGGGGGTCGAGTTTAGTGGGATGACTTGTGTGAAGGCATTCTAAGAGTTGAAAATGAGGCTTACTTAGGCTCTTATTACAGTGGATCCCGAGCAGGGGACGGAGGTACCACACGGTGTCTTGTGATGCCACTCCCAGGGACGGATGGATGTCTTGATGGTCAGGAGGGTTGTGGCTTATGGTTCCCGGTGACTAAGAATCATGAGCAGAATTACCCTACACATGATCTAGAGTTGGCGGCCATAGTCTTTACCTTAAAGATTTGGCGCCACTATCTGTATGGTGAGCAGTTTGAGGTATTTTTAGACCACAAGAGTATGAGGTATATCTTCACACAGCGGGACCTCAATATGAGGCAAGGCAGATGGATGGAGTATCTGGAGGATTATGACTTCACTTTGCATTACCACCACTAGTAAAGGCGAGCTATGGTGGTGATGATCTGTGTCGAGTCACGGGTCTTGGCTAGTGTAGCTTCGGGAGTGGTGGATGCTCGAGGCGTGGGATAGTTTAGGTATAGTATGGTGATCGGTTCGGGAGTGCTAGGGGTTTGGTATGCATGTCCACATTGAGCAAGCGATTGAGTGCCAAGGACGGGAGCGTGAGATGTGATCCATCGAGGATGAGAAATCTTGTCGGAATGCAGTCTTGAGAAATTTGGGCCATCCCACACGGATGGTAGTCTTCGGTATGGGGGCGGGTTATGGTTCCCCCGGTTGGCCAGGTTGAGAGGAGATCTCGGGGAGTTCAGCTGCTCGTTTGTTATTACATACGATTCGCATCATTTTGAGGTGTGTGAGATCTTAAGGGTGCTACCTAATATCTCTTCTTGCAGTAGCATTCTTCTTTGCGATTAGTGGCTCTAGGATCATCCATAGGGATGGGTTTTCTTCATATAAATGACTTACAGTGAGGCTCAAATTGGTGAATCTGTTTTGGATTTTTAGGTTTGATAAAAATAGGGGGGTTTTGATGGTGAAACTAAAACTAAAATAAGTTAAAATGTAAAATAGAACTCCTTGAAGTGTCAGGACAATGGGCTTGGGCTCTTAGGGAAAATGAGGGCTTCTCGGGTCTTTTCCTCGTGTTGGGGAGGATGACCTATAGTCATCTCCCGAACCGGTTCTTCATTTAGCTATAAAAATTGACCCAAAACAACTATCCTTTGAAAATGGTACTCACTGAGCATCAATGGTCTCGAACCGATGGAAAACAGTCTCCTTAACTCACGCTACAATGACTAACAGATGATAACTAATGAATATCAGTAGATCTAGCAATAAGCATCCACTGAGCCCTACAAGATTATCAAATACGGATCATTCAAGGTGCATCGAAGGGATCTAAACCTAGAGTTAAAAGGAAACACAAAAATGTCAGTAAGTACTTGCGTGAAAACCATGAAACCTCTCAGCTTGCCTTAGATCCTTTGCCCAGTGGCCTTCCTCTTCAAGGAGAAAGAGGTTCTAGCCACTCATCCTTTGAGTTGTCATCCTTAGAGGCTGTTTGGCTAGTGAGAAAGTGAGAGAAAATGAGAGAAAATGAAGAAGAGCAGGAACTGCTAAAAGCTTCCCGCCAAACTTTTATTAATGATCCAAGATAAGTCTTCTAGTTACAGTACAACTTGGGACTTAAATACTACCTAAAGCCAAACAAAATTAAAAAAAAGTATGAAAGAGTCACTATTACATGAGGGACAATTTAGGAAAAATGTAATAAAAAAGATTAAAAAATCGGGTGAGGAGCAGGTTCACGGGCTACGAAAATTGTGACCCTGCGAGGAAATTCGCGGGGGTTGCGAGGCCTTCGACCCTGCAAAATGGTTGGGTGCGATGCATTCTCTAGCACATGCTTCTCTTCTTCTTATGCTTCGTCTGACTCTGAGTTCAACTGGATTCTCCATGATTGGTATTTAAAAACTTGGCATGATTGGCTTGCAAAAACTACAAAATTTGCCACTAGTGATGGTAATATAAGCTAGGACCTTAGCATTGCCACTTAGGGTTAATTAGGCTGATTACTCGTAAAAGTGCTCAAAACTGTAATAAACAAGGTACAGGCAGCACTATTTGGGTAATGGCATCGGCATCTAGGTGTACGAGAAGATATCTTGAGATCTTCATTGCAAGAAGTATTATTGGAGCGGGATGAAGTGACACGTTGGAGATTTTGTTCAACGATGTCTCATGTGTCAACGGTAAAGGCTGAGTCGAAGCTAGCGGGCTACTCAGTATTAGAATTGCCAGGTAGAAGTGGGAGCATGTCACAATGGATTTTGTGACCCACTTGCCATGGACACAGCGGAGGCATGATGCCGTATGGGTTATAGTGGATCGGCTCACTAAGTCGGCACACTTTCTAACGGTGCGGATGACCTTCACACTGGAGGAATTCTGGCGGTTATATATTCGTGAGATTGTACAGCTACATGGAGTGCAAGTCTCTATTGTATTGGACATGGATCCCAGTTTATGTACGCTTTGGAAGAGTTCAAAAGGCCGTAGGATCTGATTGGCTTGATGAGCACGGTATTTTATCCTCGGAGCCGGATGGTCGGTGGAGAGGACCATCTGGTTACAGAACATCTTTGCGTGTGTGTCCACGGATCTTAGGGTAAATTTGGGAGATCATTTACCCTTAGTGGAATTCGCCTACAACAACAATTATCAGGCGAGTATTCAGATGGCACCCTATGAGGCCTTATATGGGAGGCCATGTTGATCAATGATCTGTTGGACGAAAATGGAAGCGTTGCATCAGCAGTCGAATACGATTAGAGACACCTCGAGAAGGTGGATTTATTGAGCGCCTTCTACGGCCAGATCAACGGAAGAACCAGACGGACGACGCCGACCTCTAGAGTTCAGGTGGGTGATCCGCATCTTCTTGAAATTGTTACCTAAGAGAGGTGGTCAGTTGTGAGGAAGCTGCAGAGGTATGTTGGCGCTTTCGGTACTCGGGGAGGGTGGGCACGATTGCATATCGGTTGAGCGCTACCATAGGAGTTTATCGAGGTGTCATGGGGTGTTCCAGCTCTCCATGCTCGGAGGAGGTATACTCGGATCTAGCTCATGTAGTGGATTGGGGGAGAAATTAATGTTGATACTGATGGGACCTTTGAGGGAGGGATCGGGTCACGTGGCGGATAAGCGGGGATGGGTTTGCGGCCCAGCGGCTGTAGCGAGTTAGTAAAAGTGCTGTTGCAACACCAAGGAGTGGAGGAGGCAACGTGGGAAAGCGAGGAAACGATGCGGGCCACAGATCCTTTCCTATTTGAGGACGAAGGTGTGTGGTCTAATATTTGGCATTAGAATATTACTTCATATGTATGTGTTTGTGTGTACTAGTATGTGTGAATTTCGAGGACAAAAATCTTTTAAGAGGGGAAGAATGTAAAACCCAGGAAAATTAGAAAATTTTAAAAATGGCAAAATGATAATAATAATAATAATAATAATAATAAATTGCCATAATGGTTCAGGGAATCCTGGAAAATTCTACAGATACCGGATGATGATTAAACGGTATAGTTAAATTGGAATCTCGTAAAATCTAGTGACTCGAGAACAATTTAGTCGAATTATGAGACAATGCAGAATTTTTTTACTAGTTTATGGTGATAAGTCTTCGGTGATACAAGGCAGATTTCTGAAAATCTCGGAAGTCAAGAAATGGATTGAGCTAAGTCCATTTAAAATAAATTGAATTGAAAATAAATAAATTGTTTCGGGGGCATAAACAGACCCGAATGAGAGATGGACACATGGCAAAAAAAAAATCAAATCAAAAATCAAAAATCAAAATCAAAAGATAAAAGTCAAAAGGAGGGGAAGGACGGAAAAAAAAAAAGGAGCGAGAAAGAGAGAGAAAGAAGAGAAGGGTAGAGAGAGAAAAACTTCTTTATAAGATATACGGAATTCGGACCATAGGTTTTCGTCGGAGTAAAAGGCAAAGTCGGTCCACGCATCGAGAGCTACACATGGGTACCAAAATCTTGGAGTTTCGTCAAACTCCACGAGGTAGGGAATTTTCCTTCTTGGGTTATTTCTATACAAAGGTCGTTTTAATGGCTTAAAATTTCTTAGAGGCTATGAGAAGTAGTAGAATTTAGGTCGAATTTTGGAATTTGGGTGTAAAATTTTAGAAATTTTCGGAATTTGTTTTGGATAGTCCCAGGGCTGAATTACGGGATTGTTTGGACATAGGACGGGTTGCTGGAATTTGTTTCGGGCAGTCTCGGACTATGTTGAGGTTTGGTTTCGATCTCGAGACTGATGTCTTTGGGTTTTGTGGTGTGTTTTGTTATCCATGATGGTCGGTGACAAATAGTGAAGGACAGAGGTGCCACATTTTATATGGAGTCAGATTTGGGCGTTTGTAATGTATTGTTAAAATAAATAATATGCGGTTGTGTGTCAAAATCAATTTTTAATATGTGCCATTGATGTATTAACATGGAAATTGTGATGAATGAAAATTATATGTAGGAAATATAATTATCCGGAATTTATAAATGTTGCATGTAGCATGACATAGCATGAAATAGCATGATTGCATTTCATATGCACGATCATCGCATGACATGGGTGTGTGTGCATGGGTATGGTCAAGTAAAATCATCGGTGTTGATGAATGGGTTGTGAGCTTGTACTTTGGATGACGTACAATAAATGACTCATGGTTCAAATCATAATGTGAAATATAATGTGTCATGGGCAAGAAGTGGGGGGTCGCATCCTCGTGAGAAGCCTGGAACATGGGTGTAAGAGATCTGCAGTGTGATCCGAAAAGTTTTGTATGGGTGTAAGAGACCCGCGACGTAAGCCGAAAAGTTCTGTTGCCCAAAGAAGACACACGGTCATGGTTATCACATAGACTTCGAATGCGGTGATAAGCAAATGGATTTGACGGATTAGCTGTCATCACCGCACTTCCATCGGGTACCCCGCGAGCCGGTAAGGGCCTCTGTGAGGCTGCAAAGCCATCAGGTACTACCAGCTGATCGCTTGTCAGCACTGCATAGGCGTGTGTGAGGAGCTCGATGAGGACTCGGGATATGGCATGAAGCACATTCCATGCATGACATACGACATTCATGTGCATATTTTCACTGATGTGCATGAGTTATTTGATCATTGTATGAGCACTTAGTGGGAAAACCCTAGAGATTATTACTACCGGGCGTTGCTCACTCCCGGGCTGCGGGGACCCTTTCGTGCACAGGCTGTGTCGTTCAGGAGGCTGACCCGCATTCGACCGCATGAAGAAAGCCGATGTGGTTTTGGACCATATTTTGTATATGTATATTAGAATGATCAAGCTTTAATATATCATTTGTATAAGAGTGTATAATTAAACTCTATAAACATATCACTACATAGCTGCATGTATAAGTGTATTCGTGGTATGGTTAAATGGGGCTCTATGGTCGCTATGACTCATTAATGACCCGATGATTTATTAAGCCCCTGACGGGTCATGTGATGTATTGTTATACAGTTGTACTTGATGTGAGCTTCTCGTACGCAGGAGACTTCTATCCGATTTGCGGAAATTATGGATCCCGATAAATGGGACATGATGGTGTGGCATTGGGTTACTCGACACCCACCGGTTTCCATATGTTGAAGGGTTGTCAACAGGACCCCCGGGATAGGGGTGTCCAACAATGGAATCAAACTGAGTCTAGGATTTAGTTGATTTACCGCTAAGTCGTAAGACCATTGGGAATAAGTGGGTTCTAAATAATAAACACAAGGCGGATTGACAATTGACGATATAAGGCTCGAGTAGTAGCAAGGGAAGGCACATAACAAAGAGGGAATCACTATGAAGAGACCTTCTCTCCTCGTGGTCGTTCACGATCACCGCCTATTCTAGCCATTGCTGCAAGAATGGATCTAATTACACCAAATGGATGTTGCTGAATTACTTTCTTTTAATGGAGAGCTCAATGAAGAAATCTATATGGATTCAACTCCAGCTTTGAGCTCAAAGGGACATTTAGCACAAAGCTCGTAAGCTCAAAAGATCCATCTATCTAATAAGCCTTAATAATGGAACTCAAATTTCATCGCTAAGCGTTAAGATGGTTTTACAATGATGGAAGAGGATCATTGTGTGTATATTAAACGTTCAAATAACCAATTTATAATTTATCCTTATATGTCGATGACATATTAATAGCCGAAATGATAAGAATTGATAGATGCGGACCAAGAAGTGGTTATCATCACCTCGAAATGAAAGCTTCATGAGGGAGGCTAGCTATGTACTTTCTAGTGTTAAGATCCTAAGGATCACCAAACGCCCACGGGTTTATCTCAAGAGACGATATAAAGAAAATGTCAGTAGCTGCTACTCATATCAATGATCGCAAAGCCTTTATAAATTCCCCGCCGAGAGAAATTTGAGCCTTAGTCTTGATATGTCTCCCAAGTCGCCTGAAGAGAAAAAACAAATGTCTAAAGTACCTTACTCCAATGCTATCGAAAGTCTGATGTATTCAATGATGTGCACACGTCCAAACATATGCTATGCTATTGGGCTAGCAAGCAGATTTCAATCTAATCCAAGCATAAAACACTGGATGGCAGTGAAGAGAATTTTGAGATATCTAAAAGGAACAACAGATTATGTGCTGTGCTACCAAGGGAGAGATTTGCGATTGATTGGTTATACGAATGCTGATTGGGGAGGCGATCTTGATCAATGCAAATCAACTTCTGGATATGCGTTCTTACTAAATGATTATGCAACATCATGGGGTAGCAAGAAACAGTCTTGTATAGCCCTATCAATGATGGAAGCAGTATCACGTAGTCATTCTCTCGCAATACAAGAAGCGCTTTTGGTCGAGAAGATTTTTACAAGACATAGGTTGTTAAAAACAATTTGGTGCCCGCGACTCTTATCAGGATAGTTTCGTCGCATCGCTTTGCAAGGATCTTAAATATCATGGGAAGACCAAACATATCCAGATTAGATATCATTTCATCAAAGATATGATCACGCAAAATGAAGTGGTTCTGAAACACATTCCTACCAATGAGATGGTAGCAGACCCATTTACTAAACCAATAGCCAGGGATGCATTTGTGAAGCATATGAGATCCCTGCATTCTATATGTGATGATCAATGGAACAAACACTTGCAGATCTTCTTACAATAAGATAAAGAGCATTTCACATGGTTCGTTTGTTTTTTTTTTTTTTTTTTTTTTTTTTGTGAATATGTTGAAAATGCCGCTTAGCACAATTCAAATTATCGACTTGATTGACTCCCTCACATGAGTAATCGCCTCTAGCGCTGTTAGAGTGAGTAAAGATGAGACCATAATTTAGAGGATTGAGGCGCAGTGGGAGTGACTTTAGTCATATTATCACTTATTAGGTCACCTTGATGAGAATCAAGATGAGATTCTTTGTTTGAATTGACATGAATGCCTAACCCAACCATTCATGTGTCTATTTAGATAGCGTTTTATGGAACTTGTTGTTTAACATCATGGAATGTGGAAATAAAAGTTTCAGGTTTGACGCTTTTGGAGTGACAAGACTAAGACTCATATGGTGTTATTTATTTTGCAATTTAGAGCAAGACATACACTCTTTCATCCTTTATAAGAAAGAGAAGCTCCACCATAACATGCATTTCATACTGTATGTGCTAGACGACTAACTGGGAAGCAAGAGAATGAATCCCTGCTTCTTTGCTATGTGAGTCCTAGAAATCCTATACGTGGATTTCATCTTTCCTTACCCTTTGTTACTTTTGACTATATCGTGATGTGATGACTTGATGTTGGCTATCTTAGGATGTATCCCATAGTCGCGGTGATTCTACTAACTGAGCATTCCTAGAAAAGCGAGTTAACTCAAATCTGATTGGTATGAGGGTGAAAGAAAAATTATTATTTGCTTATACACCCGTTACTTATATTCACCGGCCGGAGTTATTCCGCTTGATAAAGCTTGAAATAACTTAGAGTATTGAGTAATTGTAAGAGAGATCTAAGTGTGGATTCTTGAGGGGTTGAATCATACCTGATCACGTGTATTATGAAAGATGCTTGGGGTAAATAAGCACTGTCTTACCCTTATGAGGTTAATGTCTCCTATATGGCCTAGGGATAGGCAAGGATCAAAACATTTTAAACATGATATACTCAGAATTGATTTACTGAATATCTAAAATATCGGAAATATCTATAAATATCTATGATATTTTTACAAAAATATCGAAGTTATTAAATTTTTTTTCATATTTTAATATATAGATTATGAGAAATGTGATTCATATCTTAATTAAGGTAGATTAAAATCAAATGGTTTAGTAATTATTAAATTAAATATGTTATATTTAATATATTATTCAAATATTATTATGTTAAAGAGATATTATTTATTTGTTTTTGTTATTATTATAAATATTATGTAGATAATGAGAAGATTCAAAATATTATATATTATAATTTTAAATTTTTTAAATGATATTGCCTATTTCTTTTCCTTTTCAAATTAATATTTGATTTATTATGTTTATAATGTAAATAAAAAAATAAAATAAAATATTATAAAGGGAGCTATGAACAAAACAAATAATAAGAGAATATAAAAAAGTTTGCACCATATATAATAAAAGTTAAGAATCAATGGCTCGTAGTTGAGGTGCCACTTCCAAGTATTTCATGCCTCGAAACTCTTAAAGGTAATTTTTTCATATTTTTCGAGTCGAAATTTTTAAAATATCATATTTTTTTGAGGAGAGAGGAGTGAGAGAGCCGAAAGGGAGAGAGGATAGATATGAGAAAGAGAGTAGAGAGAGACAGTGGGACCCATTGTGTCAGTGGGTAAATCGGTCAACTGGGTTGGTCAATGCACCAAACATGAATTATTTTTCCCAAAATACACTTTTTTTTTATTCTGCAGCTTTGTTTGGCCCCATTTTTTAATTTCTTTCCCCTTAGTGACCTAAAATATAATTTACCCCAAATTTCGGGAAAAATCAGCGATTTTTCCCGATTTTTTTTTGTCAAAATCGTTTCCATGCCGCCCGAAAATCGATTTTTCGGCGATAAATCGGCCGAAAAATCCGATTTTTTGTTCATTGGGGATAGGTTTGTATTGGAGCTCCCACCATCGATGTGCTTTAGGTCACACGATCTGTTCACTTGTATGATTTATTCTCTATTTTAATTATTAGGATGATGTTTGTGATGAGTCAAGCCCAACATGGGCTAGTAGGAGATGTTGGATTATTGGTATGGGTCGCCCAAGTGGGCTTGACTCGACCCATAACCCAAGAGACACATCAAAGGGATGTGTCTCCCTGAAAAGTGATCTCAGGTTCCTATAAATACAGGAACCTGAGACACCTTACGGGGTTGGAAAAACAAAAAGGAAGTTGGAATAATTGTTCCTCTTTCTCATATGAAAGATCTCTCACATTGGTAAACCATCATAAGTGAAAAAAACATCAGAGATATTGAAAGGGTGTTCGTACTGTGAAAAACTCATAACATATTCCATCAAAGTGATCAAATTCTCGCCTGAAGCATTGAAGACGTTGAGTTATGTGCTTCAACAAGTAAGTATCGTTCATTTCCGCTGCAAAAACCAGTGTTTTTCCTTACAACGAGGATGTTTCTTGGAGTTTAAAATGTGGATTGACTGTCGAGGATGGTGATCAATTTAAAGTCGTGGTTCCTTAATCGTGGTCGTGAAAGCCAAAGTAATTGTGACGAAGGATGTATCAAGAAGTCAAGTGTGGGTGTCATATTGTCCTAAGTTCACTGCTCCGAAAGCAAAAATTTCTGCAACAATAAAAATGAGGGTCTTCAAGGTCAGATTTCAAGGTCGATTAGTCAAAGCGGAAACGAAGTGGGATCCATCTCAGATATGCCAATGAACAGGAGACTTAAAATGAGCTCTATGCCCACCCATGAACAAGAAATACTAGTTGGCGGCCTTCATTATAAAGGTAAAAGTGGATCAATCACATGCATCAAGTCATACAAGTTAACTCAAGAAGCTTGAATTAGTTGGAACGCAGATATTTATTAATTGCCTTTGGGTCTTTACCTAATTAGTTGAATTTGGATATCTATTCACCTTATCCCTTGTTTTATATTGCAAGTGGGTTCCAATTTTCAACTTTCCCACACTTCATTTTACATCGTCTTGAAAGTGGGCCCTGAATTCTCTTTAACCAAATCTCATTTTTGGATCAAAAGAATCTTTAGAGGCTATATTTTCTATACAATTAAGCAGCGAAATGTGAAATTTATTAGTCTCAGCATCTCACCTAATACTGCAAATACCTTTCTTTGAACCTGCACAATACATAAGACAAAGTTGTTACAGAAAACCTCTCCCCATGGGTCCCATCTTCCATGAGTCAAAACCCGACAAATATTTTATCATGCGTGGAAATCAAGGACTCTAGCTCGAGGGCAGAGCATGTATATATTAAATAAAGTGAAGAGGTTGAAGACTTGAAAGAATAATGGGTTGTTTTATTCTATTGAGAGAGATTAAATTTATACAAAAGATTGGGTCAATGTTCCCCAAATCACACCAGTTATGTATGGGCAATATGCTACAATCATGGGATACATACAGTACTCACTAAATATAGAAAAGGAAAAGTCAATCAACAATATTTTCCTCCAATATGCCCCTTCAAGATGGAGCACTTTTGGAGATTCCAATCTTGATCTTTAATGAGTGAAAGCCACCAAGTGGAAGAGGCTTCGTAAGAGCATCCGCTTAGTCGATTCGCAGGAAACATAAGCAACCCGTAAGACGCCATGTCGAACTTGATCTCGGATGAAATGGTAGTCAATGGCCACATGCTTCATGCAAGAGTGAAAGACAAGATTGGAGCACAACAGTGCTCCCCAGCCATTGTCGCAATAGATTGGTTTGTCGGAAGCCACACCAAGTTCGTGGGGTTAGGCGAATGTATCCATCGGTTCAGCGAAGAAAGGAGGCAACCAATTGATATTTGGCTTCAGTAGATGACCGAGCAACGATGCGTTGTTTCTTGGATGACCATGAAATTGGATGGCAACCAAGATAGACAATGTAGACACTTGTGGAGGTATAGTCATCCTTATTACCAGCCCAATTAGCACCGGGAAGGCGTGAAGAGATACTGACTTTCCTTATGTAGGAAAAGACCATGATCCGTTGTACCCTGACAGATAACTAAGAAAGCTTTACAAAGATTCCGAAGTTCGAAGTGGGTTGATGTGATAAATCTGAGATAGTTTGTCACAAAGATAAGCTGTCGCATGAAGTTAGAGAGAGTTACTAAAGACTACCAACAATAGCCCTGTATTCTGTTGGATATGTCAAAGACATTTCAGAGTTGATCGAGAGGGTAGTATCCTTTGCTAGTGGTGTACTCACTACATTTGCCCCTGTCATGTTTGTTCGAGCAAGTAAGTCTGTAACATATTTCCTTTGTGAAAGGAACATCCAGTGGGAGTGGAAAGACCCTCTACACTAAGGAAGTAGGATAAATTATCAAGATCCTTAATGTGGAAAAGCAATATAAGAAGGCTGCCAATAAAATGTCGGGACTACAAAGAGGATTGTCTCCTGTTAGAATTATATCATCGACATAGATAAGGAGATAGATCATCGTAGCACCAGTGTTGAGAACAAATAGAGATGTGTCTGCATGGGAATTTATGAAGCCAGAGGTAATGAGAAATTGACGAAGTTCATGGTACTAGGCTCGTGGAGCTTGTTTTAAACCATAAATAGCTTTCCGAAGTTTGCACACATGTGTAGGATTGTCACGATCAATGAACCCTGGAGGTTGAGCCATGTAGACATCTTCAGGAAGATGGCCTTATAGGAAGGCATTGTTGACATCAAGTTTTCAGAGTGACCAACCTTGACACACAGCCAAGCTAAGAACAATACGGATTGTTGTAGTTTTGACAACGGGACTCATGGTGTCACAGTGGGGCCACACTGACAAGCCGATGAAACTTTCGCGGGTGCCATGCTTTCTGCACTGCTAACAAAGCCAATGTGAAGCATTTAGTACGAAAACCCACTTACATCCAACAAGGTTTTGCAAGGAGGTAGGAGGAACAAGCTTCCAAGTTCAATTCCAAACAAGAGCATCAAACTCCTTTCCCGACATGTGCTATCGCCATTCGGGGATCTCGAGTGTAACCCTCTTTTCCTGGTCCACCCGATTCATAACTCTAACCGGATCCAGATGCCTGCGACCTCGTTGATTTACATTTTAATTTTTTTTACCGTTTTATTAAATTTTCTTTTTCAAAAATGTCGCGACCAATCCTCGTCCGACCCGACACGATCCGAACCGACTGCCATTCAAATCGCTTTTATTTATCTTATCAAAACGTTTTATTTACATCATTTCATTTTAGAGTTCTCATTTACGCGGAAACATTTTCAAATGGTAGGCCCATAAACATTTACATTTATACAAACACATTTATATTAAGGCATTCCATGCCCTTTAAAAAAAAAGAGTACAAAACAACATTCGAAGCTTAATCCCATTTGATTATTAAAATATCATTGATCAAGAATGATGTATGCACATGTCAGGTATATACTTACACCGCACACTTTCTCTATGACTTTGTTTTGTTCTTGGCCTTCTTTTCTTGTTCACTGACATCTCAAGATATTAAAAATCACACTCTAAAGATTTTCACGCTTAATGTTTCATATGCTTCCTATCTAATACAACATGCTTTTATTCAATCATGCCATACTCTATTTCAATGGTCAATGCATAAACAATGTACATATACTATACATTTGTACATACTTCTCATTTACAAACATGTAATTTCAATGCAACAATTCCTTCATTAGTTCAATTCATGATATCGCCATTACACTCATAAAGGATGTATCTGCTTCATAATCTCATTTTCACTGGCCGTTTTGTTACAACATCTGACTATTCGTTTTATTTTAATGATGGATTCCAATTTGGTGAACCCGGTCATGTGGCCTTCATTCAAGAATGTGCTTACACATTTAAAGTGCGCCTCGCTCATCATCATGATGGATGCCGATCGCGCATCCCGCCAAGAGGGTCATTTAATAAATGTCATACATCATCATGACGAATGCCGATTGGTGCATCCCGCCAAGTGAGAAATTTAGCAATATAATTCTTCCATCATGGCGGATGCCGATTGGTGCATCCCGCCAAGTGGGTCATTAATAATTCACTTCGATTCGTTATGTCACAATATGACAATATCATTTGCAATTCAAATAAATGCACACAAGAAAATATTTGACAATTCATCCCAATTTCTCTATTTCAAACATTATGCGATTTCAGATTATCTTTCAATTGACGTATGCATATTCCATACAATCATTTCACATTTACATAGTAAACTATCAATACACTTGTAGTAAGGATAGAGGTTCAGTGAACAAACCAAATTATCGATCCCTTGTCTCTTTCGATACCAATCATGGTGCCAGCCGTCATTCTCACTCCGGTACCTTAGTCAAATACAAACTTCACCTTAGTGGTTAAAACAAATAATCATACTAAACGAATCCGCTTCGCGAAGGCGGCGAGGTACGGTACATTTTTCACTTAGTTTCATTCTTATTTGAACCCCCATTAGTCATTTATTAGGGTCCCTAAATAATCAGTGTACGAATACGAGACTTAAAAGTGCATAACATGCAAAAATAAGGTTACTGGAAGCATCGCATCGTACCACTTCCTGTGAGTGGCATCGGCACCGTGCTCTCTTCTCAAAGTGGTACCTAGATCACTCTCTTCGCTTCAATGGGTACCCAGATCAACATTCGTACCAGATCACTCACCCGTTTTGGCCATTTCACCATTTTCTTCTTCAAAATACCTCCCTAAATCCTTCCTACATCAAAACCCACCATAGAATCCACCCAAAAAAACTCCAAAAGTGATTTAGGATTAATGAAAACCTATTTTTCCCAAGTTAGGCCTTTTCCCCAAAATCAAAATCACAAAAGATGAAGTTAGGGTTTTGTTTTTCTTACCTCAACCTCTTCTCAAATCTTCCTCAGAAGCTGTTTTGATTCCCTGTAAAGCAAGGGAAGAACTCCCCACTTGTAGAACTTGATCCTTTCCAAGCCCTAGCCTTTTCTCCCTTTTCTCCTCTATTTCTCCCCCAAAAAAACGTGATTTGCCCAATGAGCAAACCAAACACCACATTTTTTAGTCTTTAAATCCCATTTGGGCGTAAGGCCATGCTCGCCTGGCACACCCTATTCTCATTTCTCCTTTTTGGTCTTAAGTCACTTATGCTTCATAAGGCCTTGTTTGGCCACAAAAATGCATTATTTTGACTTAAGTTTCTCCCAAATTGTTTTATAGCCCATTGATTCGTGCCACAGTAGGGTGATCCGGAATCAACAATATTTATATCCTAAATTCCTCCCACCGCCGAGTAAAAACTATCAGAGTATAGCGCTCCAGGGGTCGAACTCGGGGTGGACGGGTTTTCTTCGGCAAATGACTAACAAAGTGAAGTGCTGAACCGGTGAATTTAATTTACTATGGGATTTGCTAAAAACAAGTGGGGGTTTTGATGGTGAAATTTGGAAATAAATCATGAAATAAGAAAATAACATGATGTCTCCTCATGCATCGTGGATACCGGGCTTAGGATTATAAGGCACCATGGGTCTCGGGTTATTTCTCAAGGCTGAGTGACACACATATAGTCATCTCCCTCGAACCGGATCTTCATTTAGCCATAAACCCAACCCAAAATATTTATCCTTTTGAAAAATGGCATCTATCATCGTTGGTCATCGATGAAGAATAAGTCTCCGACTCTTCTTCAATGGGTCATAGAGGGTAACTAATGAATATCAGTGGATCTAACAATAAGCATCCACTGAACCCTAAAAGCTTACCAAATAATAGCCATTCAAGGAGATTCGAAGGGATAAAAACCTACAGTTAGAAAGGGAACACAGTGACGGCAGTGGATACCTACGTGAAGAACAGGGGACCCTCAGTGAACTAGATCGCACTTTTGACGGCCTTCCCACTTCAAGGAGGGAAGGGTTTTAGCCAACCATCCTCCGAGTTGTCATCCTCGGAGGGTGTTTGGGTGCCCAAAAAATAGAAAAGAAAATGAAAGAAAAGGGAGTAGCAGAGAAAAAAAACGGGAGAGATGAAAGCTTCTCCCCGAAAATTTATTGCAGAAGTGATTGATGTCCATTTATTCTGAGGTAGGAAACATAATACTTTTTCAGAAAAGGGGTAAAACAATATGAAACAACAAAATTACAATGAGGGTAGAAAGGAGAAAAACCAAAAACGGGGTCGTTTGAACACAAAATAGGGGAACATGGATTTTCGCTATAGGTGGTGAATTTCGCTATATAGCGAAAATTTCGCTATATAGCAAAATTTCCAGTTGTAGTGAAATTTTCACAGTTGGCACTGTTCATCAATGTTGGCTACTGTTCCATTACTCCCTGCTGCTACTATTCCATCTCTTCTTGCTTTGATATTCTTCATTCCACGGATTCAATTGATAGAAACCATATGAAATTGATGGAAATCTTGGGCTTTGTTATGATTGGATTGACACGACGATTTGGCTTCCAATTCCTACAAAAACTACAAAAACAGCCTCGGAATGCGATCAGTAGAATAGTAGGGACCTTAATGTGCAAATCGGGTTAATTAGAATGATTAGTACGCAAAATGCACTCAAAACCTATAATAAATAGGGTTCAAAATAGCACTTTTTGGGTACTAAATCACTGACCTACACATTGCTAGTCCCTTAGCAATGAAAGAAAGAAAAGAAAGAAAGAGACATGCTTAAACAAATTAAATTATGTTCACAAAAATTATATTTCAAAAGGTTGTAAATGAGTAATGCCTAACCCTCACGGTGAAATCTTTGAAACCCTTGACAATAACTATCTCGAGAGAATGAATGCCATACAAAATTGAGTATCAAAAGAGCCTCTTTCTTGATGACTCAACCAGAAACTTCCACTAAAATCTAAGTGTTTATTTGATCAGCTCTCAGCAATGGCTTCTGCAGGTGGCTGCTCTCCCCCGACCTAGCTACGCCACAACTTCTTTATACTTTAACCAACCCAAATAGATCAGGACACACTCTTATTCCACAACTCTTTTTGTGTTACAGCAGAGTGCAAATCTTTGAGGAATGCGACCTCTTGAAGTCATATAGTGGGAGTCCCTCTGATGACTCCCAGCCAAATTAGAGCTTAAGGCACCAAGTCATAGGATCTTTCGACCACAAACTCTTCGGGTTTCACCGGGACTTGAATGATTTCGAGACTCGACTCTGACTTTGCTAGAAACTTTGCCCGTCCGCTGTGTGTAGCGAGAGGCACTAAGTCGGTGTCTCCCAACCAATTGGCTTAGGGCACGGGGCTTTGAAGGCTTTCGCCATATACCCATGGACCGTGCTCGGGTTTTCAAGGCAAAGCGTTGCAATTTTCTTCTTTTCTTCTTTCTTTTTTTTTTTTTTTGGAAGACCGTTGGCCTTCTATTCATGGGGTCCTTAACTGTTAAAGGTGGTCAATGAAACTAGGGTAGGTTATTGCAAGGCTTAGGAGGCTAGGCAGTTTTTCAGGTTATTGAAGAAACCTGATGTGCATAGTGTGTGGTTAGCTAAAGGTCGAAGAAAAGAAAAGGGTGAAAACAACAAAGTTCAAGCGATCATCCACTCAACTAGGCATGGAACTTCAAATCTAACATTAATAGGGTGGGCCAGGGTTTCAATTTTTCAAACCACGGAGTTAGGCAAACACAAAAAATGGGTGAGTTACCAGACAAAATAAGGTGTATCAGTATATGACTTCACAAAAAGGAAAACTAGCAAGCCACTGAACATCGAAAAATGGGCTTGCTAAAATAGTAACAAAAACATAAGTGCAAAAAAGCCACTTCCATTTACTAACTCTCCCCCTTTGACCAAATATCTCATTGTCGCAATGGGGCTCGGATTGAAAGTTAGGGAAGGAAGTGTTTACCTCCTTGATGAGATGTGATCGTTTTGGATAGGAGACCGTAAGCTTTCCATCGACACCTTATTCCTCGTTTGGGCTTCAAAGTAAACAAGTTAGAAGAAGAAAGAGAAAAAAAAAGTGACCCCGGTTGGAGAATTTTGAAAATTTCCGCTTTTCATAATAATTTCAAAAGTGTTCTTTCTGTATATTTTGGATTACACTGCAAGAGCTTTTCGTGATGCAAAAACTCCTAAAACGGAGTTCGAATGAAAAAGTTATGGGCAAAACAAAATCAGGAGTCAAAACAGGGGAGATTTTCGCTATAGTAGCGAAAATTTTGCTATTATATAGCAGGTGTGAAATTTTCGCTAATTAAAGCCAAAATTAAATATATGAAAATTTTTTATATAAATAAAATAGAATAATTAATAATAAAAAAGGATTTTTTTGAGAAACAAATTTTTTGTTTTTAAAATATACAAAATAAAAATAAATTTTTATAAAATAAAATAAAGTAATAATAATAAGAAATAAAAATAAAAATAAAAATAAATAATAAATAATAAAAATAAAAATAAAAATAAAAACATTTTTTTTTGAGAGACAAGAAATTTTTTTTTTATATATAAAAAGA
This sequence comes from Tetrastigma voinierianum, assembly GCA_016808115.1. Classification (NCBI taxonomy): domain Eukaryota; kingdom Viridiplantae; phylum Streptophyta; class Magnoliopsida; order Vitales; family Vitaceae; genus Tetrastigma; species Tetrastigma voinierianum. The sequence goes on along the minus strand of JAEQBH010000035.1, from coordinate 1,691,768 downwards.
AAAAGAAAAATAATTTTTTTTAATAAATAAAATAATTAATAAAAAAACGATTTTTTTTATTTACTTTACTGTTCCTTTTTTGTCTTTATCTGAGGGGACATCCGTAAAGAATTTTCTCTACATAGAGAAATTTCGCTATGTAGCGAAAATTCCACCTGGGAAATTTCACTATAATTGCGAAAATTTCGCTATTATTGCGAAATTTTCTGTAACTGTGATCTTCATTTAAATTCAAAATTCACTCAAGCGCAAGGAAGTAATAAAAGAAAAATTAAGAAAAATTGCTTGAGAAAAGTGAAAAACAAACTAGAGCAGATTAATTTAAAAATTGAGGAGAAATCTAGAAGAAAACTTATAGAAATCCAAATAAATAAAATAAAATAAGAAAAATTAAAACAAAAAGTGAAATTGTAACTCCCCCAGGCAGTCTCTTTAAGCCCCTTGAGGCTATTGGGCTGGCGGAGCTTAGAATGCAGGAGTTCGAGGTGCTCCAATCCGAACCCGCTTTTAGAACCATCCATTGTATATACAATGGCATTTGCTTTTGTGTGTCTGCTGCTTGGATGTAGTGGCGAAGGCTGCTACGGTGACCCTTGCTAATTTCTGATGTTTTGCAGCCTGACGTGTAAATGGTGGCCTTTATGGTGGGTGCCAGGGGTTTGAAGTGTCTTTGCGGTGTGGCAATACAGTCGATAGAGGCGGGTAAATTGTGATCTTGACATTCTTACTTGCCTCCTTGGTCGACAAGGGAAGGACCTTCTTCTCTCCTCCCGTGGCCCATGAACGGCACATGATTACGGGGCATCTTGCGATTCCTCGAGACCCTGGCTGGTTCCCTTTCAATTCCTCTGATGCGATTAGACTGTTCACCCAATTGTTTCGTCGAAGCACTCTTCCTTCAAATTCTCCTCCTCTTGACGTGAGATGGATTGATGTAGGATGTCAAATTCCTAATCAATTTCACTATGGAACATCATTGTCCTTGTTAGAGCTCTCCTTTGTCTATTTCCTAAGTGCTTTGGGCATTCACCACCCTCTGGTCTCTATGAAATTATCCACTAGTTTGCTCAGGATTCGGGATGGCTTGATCAACGAGGGATGAGGTTGGTGAAGTTCTTCTGAGAAGTGGGAGCATAATATGGAGAAGCAGGAGGTGCATAAGTTGAGGGGACACTATAAATGAGGTTGCACTCATCCACATTAGTTCTAGTCCCTCATATACCTATTTGGTTTGGATTTCTCTCCCACAGTGATTCTTTGCCTGTGGAAGGCTTACATAATCTCTCATTGACATATATGCCACTAGGTTTCTCTCACATTTGTGTGCTCTTCATGTGGGGGTTCCATTTTGCTCGGTTCAAACCCTTTGGAAAATCTTGATCCCTCTGTTGAAATAGGGCGGCTTGAGACGACCTGAAAAGCAGTCTATGACAACTCTTTTTTTTTTTTTGATGAAAAAGCGCGATAATATAAAGAAATTCACCAATACTTGTGATGAGGATCACAGAGTGTTCTAAAGCTTCAGCCACTTGCGCTTAGGCACCATCCCAGTCTTGGCGCCATTTGATTCATGCCACGGTAGGGTGATCGAAATCAACAATATTTATATCTCAATTCACTCCTCTGCTAGCAGTGTAAAACTACCGATATACTTGAGTGAGGGTGGGAACTCGGGGATGGGTTTCTTCATCCAAAATGATAACGGTGAAAAGTGCTTAAAGCGGTGAATTTAATTTGGATTATGGGATTTGCTAAAAGCCGGTGGGTTTTGATGGTGAGCGAAAAATAAACTAAAGTGAAATAAGAAAATTAATAAAGATGTCTCTCCTTGAAGTATCGGAGATGCGGGCTTGGGATTAAGGGCAGGCGAGGGTCCTCGGGTTCATTTCCTCGCGTTGGGAGGATGACATATAGTCATCTCGAGACGGATCTTCATTTAGCTATAAAACCCTAACCCCGAAATATTTATCCTTTTGAAAAATGGCATCCTATTGGCCATGTCGGTGGTCAGCAGTGAAGAATAAGTCTCTGAACTCCCCACTTTCAATGGGTCGTAGGGTAACTAATGAATATCGATGGATCTAACAATAAGCATCAACTTGAACCACTAAAAACTTATAAATAATAGCGATTCGAGGAGATTGAAGGGATAAAAACCTACGAGTTAAGAAAGGGAACACCGGTGACGGTGGATACCTACGTGAAGAGCAGGGGGACCCTGGTAGCCTAGATCCACACTTGACGGCCTTCCGGCTTCATGGAGGGAAGGGTTTTATCAACCATCCTCAGAGTTGTCATCCTCGGAGGTGTTTAAGCTACTAGAAAATAAATGAAAATGAAAGAAAGGGAAGCGATGATGAAAAAAATGGGAGGAAATTTGAGCTTCTCACAAAAATTTAATACATAATTGATTGATGTCCATTTGTTGAGGCTGAGAGGCTTATATATGCTCGAGAAAAAGGAAATTACAAGTAATGTAAAACGACAAAATTACAATGAGGGTGAAGGAGAAAAACAAAAAACGGGGTCGTTTGTACACAAAACAGGGGAACAGGGATTTTTGCTCACAATTGGTGGTCGCTATATAGCGAAATTTCTAGTTAATAACAAAATTTTCACCTATTGGCACTATTCATCAATGTTGGCTCTTTGTTCATTCTTGCATCTTTACTCTTATTCCATCTCTTCTTGCTTTGATATTCTTCATTCCCAACTTGCTGAAATTGATAGAAAACCATATGAAATTGATGGAAATCAACCCGACTTTGTTATGATTGGATTGACACGACTTTTTGGCTTCCAATTCCTGCAAAAACTACAAAAACCGCCTCGGAATGCGATCAGTAGAATAGTAGGGACCTTAATGTGCAAATCGGGTTAATTAGAATGATTGGTACGCAAAAAACACTCAAAACCTATAATAAATAGGGTTCAAAATAGCACTTTTTGGGCACTAATCACCCATATACTTCCTCTATTTGCACTACAACTCTCATTAATCACACTTAGACATTTATTCTTTATAACTTATGACCCTTAGGTCCTCCTTTTCACAAATTTCAAATCTCCCTTTACACTTGGGTTAATTTCTGGGTCCAATCAATTCTCATTTAGCATTTATATTTGCATTTGGATCTTTTCCATATAATCATTTATTCAATATTCATTTAACAATTCCCGGAAAATACCCAAGTTGGCTCAATTTATACCCGAAATATATAATAATTTTTATTATAAAAATTCTAGGGTATTTTTAGGGCGTTACATTGAGAGCCTGGGTCATAGTGTTGGGTTCAAGGTTTGAGGAGTGATGAAGGGTGGCTATAAGGTTCAGTTTGTGTAGGGTGTAGAGGTGGGGTTATTGTGTTGAAGACAGGGTGGGGAAGTGCGGGTGGGGAATTTGGGGTATGAGATGGGCTCTTGAACACAGTTGACGATGAATGATGTATCGGACTTTGCAACGAGGGCACCATGGATGATGACGTATTGAGTAGCTGACTTATGGTGGGCATAATTGACACTGGTGGGAACCAAGTGGTGATGACGTTTGGGGTGGGACGAGAGAGGTGTGTTTGATGAGAGGTGAATGGAAAAGTGTTCTCTATAAACTTGACATGGCGAGAAATGTATGTTTTTAATGTGGACGGATCAAGACAAAGGTATGCACTTTGAGTAAGAGAATATCCAAGGAACACATAAGGTACTAAGCGAGAGTCAAGTTTATGAGTAGTGTAGGGACGAAGCCAAGGGTAGCATAAGGAGCCAAAGACACGAAGTTTGGTGTAGTTGGGAGGAGAGCCAAAAAGTTGTTCATATGGAGAGGAGAGATGTAAAGTGGGTGTGGGCATGCGATTTATTAGATATGAAGGGAGAGACTTGTTTCGACAATATGACGATGGCGACGTTTAGAAATACCATTGTGTTCTGGAGTATGGGGGGGGTGTGTGGTAAGGTGAGAGATATCATTAGTGGATAAGAATGGATCAAGTGCTTGGTATTCACCACCATTATCAAAGTAGAGAGAAACATCGCGCTGAATTGATTTTCCACTAATGCTTTGAAAAGAACAAAAGTTTCATGGACATGTGACTTCCGTTTTAGTGGGTAGTGCCATGTGTACTGGGTGTAATGGTCTACAAAAATAACATAGTACTTAAAATCATCAACAAAGTGAATAGGAGATGTCCACACATCAGATAAGATGATTTCATGAAGAAGGGTGAGTGGAGACAATTGAAGATGATGAATACGGAAATTTTATGACTTTTATTGCAATGACATGAATTACAAAAAGTTGTCGAAGACAAAGGACTCGATAATGGTAATAAGAACTTAGAAACAATGGTTTTTAAAATAGCAGATGATGAATGACCTAATTTAGAGTGCCAGGCTCAGAAGGATGTTTTGACACTTGAGAAAGCAACTGACGGAGCAGAGAAACTTGGAGAAGGTGTTGGCCACTCATATATGCTGTTCTTGGGTTGCCCCTTCAAAAGAATTGCCCCCGTTCATAAATCCTTCAAATGAAAAGCATATGGTAAGAATTCTATACAAACATGATTATGATTGAAAATTTGATAAATGGAAATAAGGTTCTTTTTCATGGAAGGAACACAAAGAATATTATGTAGTTTAAAGGTTTTAGAAGGAGTGGATAGAGTTGTAGAGACGGAATGAGTTGTCTGGAGACTCGAGGCGTCACCAATCATGATATCATCAGAACCACTATATGGGCTATGGAGTGAGAGATTGCTCAAGTCGGAAGTAACATGGTGAGATGCCCCACTATCTAGCAACCAAGTTGGAGTGGGCGTGTATTCGATGGATGTAAAGTTGGAACGTGGTTGCAATGGTGATGATGGACGTGGTCCTTGTGGTCGAGGAGATGGTGATTATTGGACATTGACTATGCGATAGGTGGGGCAACGTTTGACAGTATGTCATGAACACCACACGCCTAGCAATAACCAAGATAGGGTTTTGGTGCTGGTCGATTTGGCCATGGAGTACTTGAATGTATACCCATGTTGGAGGAGGGACGTCATACATGTTGTTGATTTGGAGTAGAGGTAGAGTGCCACGATTGTTTATGGTGCTGAGTGGAGAGATTGGCCATGATAGGGGTTGACATTGGTGGCATGAAATATTGGTGTGCACTGTTTAAGGTGGCTTCCTTATTGAGGAGTTTCTCATGCAGTTCGTCAAACATGATTGGTGTGTCACGGGCACTAACTACATCGATAATGGATTTGTATTCATTACCCAGTCCAACAAGGATTTGATCTGTGAGATCTTCTACGTCACGAGGTTTCTTGAGAAGTCTTGAAGTTAAATACATAGCTAGTTCGAATAAATTGCATATATTCAAAAATTGTTTTCGTGCCCTTGGTGCATGTTTTGATTTTATCCTTGATCTGCTTGATGCGGCCACGAGAGGGTTTAGCATATGTGTGGGAAAGGAGATCCCATGCTTCTTTGGATGAAGGAGTCCGAGTAAGGAGGGGTTTGAGAGAAGTGGAGATGGTGCCAAGGAGGGCGGAGAATATGAGGTTGTCCTGTCTGGTGGAGGTAGTGTTTCCAGTGGTGACGTTAGGTTGAGGGCAAAGACCTGCGCCATCATGGAAACGCAGTCCATAGCCTTCAAGTGTGTAGGCTGGAGGTATGATGATGTAATTGTTTGTGGTGAGTTTGGTGATATTTGAAAGGTTGATGGTAAGTAGAGGATGGTTTGGTTGGGTGGTGTTTTGGATGACTCCATTAGAACTAGGAGAAAGGGGCACTATCAGTAGCCATTTGGAGAATAGAAGAAGCAGCAGGAAGTGAGCGTGCTGCTTGATACCATGAAGAGGTTGAAGACTTGAAAGAATAAAGGGTTGTTTTATTATATTGAGAGAGATTAAATTTATACAGAAGATTGGATCAATGTTCCCCAAATCACACCAGCTATGTATGGGCAATATGCTATAATCATGGGATACATACGGTACTCACTAAATATAGAAAAGGAAAAGTCAATCATGTTAAATAAATATCAATCCAGCAGCAACTAATAAAATGATGTAGATGGCAGCTAAAACAAGGATGATGGGCAGCAGCAACAAAGATGATCAGTAGAGAAGAGAAGCTGTATGCGTGTGGAACAGCAGCAGCAGCAGCAGGTTGTGGTGTGGAGCAGCAGCAGCAGCCGTGTGGTGTGGAGCAACAACAGTGTAACAAATGCTTATGCACATGAAAGCAATAACTAGAGATGCGTGATCTGAGAATCGTAATCGAGATGAGGTGTGTATAACCTTGTCCTTAGGAATTTATTTCCCAGGGATCAACGAGTCCTTGAGCGAAGGAGGTCTGGATCGAACGGCCCAGTGAGAAGACTTGAGATTCTAAATTGTAGAAGAAATGAGGAGGTTGAAAAGTATATCTCAAACTTAGAACCCATTTGAATTTATAGACAAAATTATGGTCGTTGGCCATTAAGAGGATTTAATTTAAAAACGTTACGTATTAAATGCAAACTTAATTGTAAGAATTAAAGCAAAATGTTATGAATTAAATGCAAACTTAATTGTAAGAGTTAAAGCGAAACGTTACGAATTAAAAGCAAACTTAATGGTTAGAATTTGAATTCAAAATAAACCCGTTGTTTTATTTAGGTAAGCAAAATCAAAAATTAATTGGGAGCAAAACCAAATGTGTCCCGAGTCTATTCATGCGCAAGGGGATGGGCAAATCCACCGATTTGCACTAAAATCGGGCTTTCAACCCATTCCTTGTGCGCGCGAGGCCTCCCCTTTTCTCAATCCATATATAAGCCCATAAATGGGTTTTAATATATAAACTCAAAAAAAACCTTGCCTTTGTTACATGTGGGACGCAACTTTTTGTTTTTGTTTTTATTGAAAAAACCCATTGTTTACAACAAATCAACAATATTTTCCCCTTCTAATATAAAGTACAGCTGGGAGTCTGAATTCTTTCATAGAACAAGAAATTAAGGCAATAGCTTCTCGTAAAAACAACTATATTTTGTTTACTTATTCTTGACTTAGTTTGGGGCACCACCTGTGATAAGATCTTGTTCATTTGGTTATAAGTCCTCATGATTTTATTTTTATCGTTTTTCTCAAAAAAGTCTCATACTAATTAATTGGAAACATACCCGATAGTAAGTTAATTTTGAATATATTTTGGACTCCATTCAACGGAAAGGGACAAAATTAGCTTATTTAATAGCTAGTAGTTTTTTCTCTTTCTTGATTAGAAACTTTCATTAATCTTCCTTCTTGCCTCTAGTGAACTTTCAAGGAGAAGTTTTTCAGATGCACTTCTCCACCATGAAAAAGATGCAGATAAGAAGAAGGAAGATGGATAAAAGTGTGGAAGATTGCCTTTGAAGTACTAATCTTATGGGAATGGGGTATCCAAATCTCCTCATTCCTGAAGATTTCAAATTTCCTTCGCATAATATAAGATATCTTCGCTGAGAAATATACCCTTCGAAATCTTTACCCTCAAATTGTGATGGAGAGAAGCTCGTTGACCTCAACTTAATTGGTGCATAGCAATATAAAATACCTTTGGCAAGGGAACATGTGGTATTAATACTTAATTATATTGTGCCTTCCTTTTATTATTATTTTTGAAGTTCATGAAAATTTATTTACTAAAATAAATAAAAATTTTAATCATTAATTAGTTTTCTAAATCATCTCTCTTTTATAACATTGGACAGTGCAAATTAAATTTTGAGGAGCTTTCCGAGCAATATTTGTAAGTTGAAATTCATTGGAGAATTAATCTCTCCGACCGATTAATTTAGAAATTTAGAGTTGTCTATTAAGACATTTAACTCGGAAAGAGGAAACCTTAATTTAGAACATTTTATACATTATTAATATGTCTCATCAATGTTACGTAAACCGATAAGATTTAATTTGACTGTTCATTTGATAATCTCTATTTTGATCATCATATCCTAATTACATGGGCTTTTGGTATATGAACATGTACCTTATAATTACTTCATGTGACAAATTGATAAGTCAGCAAAAGCCAAGAAAAAAATCGCATGTCTAATTTGGGTCCCTTATGGGATAATTCAGAGGTGATATAGGATTTTGAAACCAATTCCCTCCGCATGTGATTAATTAGCTGTTTCGTGGGTCTTGATTTTATCGACTTGGTCAGAGGCTATGCTACTATATTGAGTTTGGTGTCTTAAAACAAAATGGGTAGTTGTTAAAAAAAAGAAAAACAAACAAAGTTGGTTTTGAACTATTCGTTCCATTAGTAATGGTCTCATTCACTCGGTTCAATAGTTTTTGTTTTCCTTGTTGAAAAAATGTTGTAACAGTTTGTTTAGCAGATTTGATGGCAAGTTGTTCCGAAATTTTTTTATAAGGAATAAAAAATCGGAACAACTTGCCATCAAATCCGCTAAACCAACTGTTAGAGCAGCTCCAATGGAGCATCAAACAAGTTATTAAATTGGCTAATTGTCAATTTGATGTTTTAATATATTTTTTAAGGTCTTCGATACAAACATCAGTTTGATGACTGAAGCTTTTAAATGCAAATATAACTCTGGATGAGAGAGAAAATCGGAGACATCAATTCTTTAAAGGCTCTCTTCAATGGCCATTTTTTTTTCATCCACTATATTCAATTCTTTAAATAGTCTTCCAAACCTGAAAATATGCGGCTCATCCTCTCTATTTTAAAATTTGATGACTCTTTTAATTACTTGAGTTGGAATCCATCATTTTATTGAAGTATGAAATGGGATCAAAGTACAAATGGGGCATCAAATGAGAAATTTAATACTCTATTTTGATGTTTTCAATTGGAGTTGCTCTACAACATTTTTTCAACAAGGAAAACAAAAACAAGATAATAAATAAATAAATAAAATAAATCATATTACAAACCACAATCTTATTTTATGAGGAAACATAAATAAATAAAACTCAATGGGGCAAGTGTGATTAATTTAGGTCGTTGACTTCATCATATATATAGTTCTCTTTCTTGCTGGAACTTTCCTTCTTTCCTGTAGCCTCCGATCGACCAAAACACATATTGCTTGCTAAGGATAAGAACAGTCAGTTATGATCCGAAAATTCTTTCTTTTCTTTCTAAGAGTCTTCCGTAGGTTTTTTTTCCCAGAAACGGCTGATCCAGATTCTACAGAAACGGCTGGTCCAGATTCTACAGAAATGGCTTCCTTTGTTAGAAAATTACGTTAACCTATAATCTTCTTTAGGTCTTGATCTAGATTAATGCGGAATGAAAATCAAGACCTTATAATTATAGAGTTAGAGGTACCTACCTCCGGCCATGGTGTGTGGAATACAGGTGGCCTTGTGATCCGATGAGGAAGAGCTGAGTGGCTTGTGGATCACGATGCAGTCTTCTCTCAAAGCTCACTCCCTGCAATGGCACTCCTTCTCTCAAGTGAACTTCTGGTTTTACGAGAACTGGATGAGATGAGAATGAGATGGCTTTCTCTCCCTTTTATAGTAAACCAGGGTCCAATGAGTTTACTCTGAATGATCTGGACCGTCCATCCTCCCATCTAGAGGATGTGGACTAAAGGTCCAGATCTGACCTCACCACTTATCACATATGGGCCTAATAGTCATTACCTTATACTAATCACCCTATACAACTCCTACAAGTTGAGCCAATATAGAAAATCTAACATTCTCCCACTTGGTTCAACATTGTAGGTTTTTAAAAAAATAATTTGTTTTTAGAAAAGCAAAAAATAATAATAATTTTTTGACTCATAGGGTGTGATAGTGAACATGTAAAGAAAAATTCTTTATTTATGGCCATACATTGTTATTTTAGAAAACAATATAATATGATTAGTGAACCTTATGTGATATCTTTATATAAGTAGATATCTTAATTACATGAGCTATGGCGAGTTATATTTTGGATGGCAAATACTTCCTTCCACAATCACAAATGTAGTTATTTAATCTTTATTAAGTTGCTTTATGTGGTATTAATTCTTTATGAGTGGGCACTCCCACTCTTTAATGCAATAAAAAATCTCAAATATCTTTAGTGTACATAAAATGAGATAAACTGAAATATTGCATTAAAATGTCAGAAGAGTTACAATAATGTCATGACCTTTAATCATCAAAAGAGTTCACAAGTCCCATTCTATCAACATGACTTTTATACAATTTTATTTGGAGCCCTTTGGTCATGGGATGCGCTACCATTAGCCGGTGTGCTATGCTCAATGATGATTTACTCTCTCTGACGTTTTCTACGCACCACCAAGTACTTTTATATCAATGTGCTGCGGCTCCCACTTTATTGTTCTTGGAGAAGAACAAGCACGCTGCCTTTGATATCACAAAGCTTTCTTGGCTTAGAGTGCGTATCCATCACTCTAAGCCACTGAAGAAAAATTCTTCAACCATAATGTTTTGTTGCTTCATAGCATCGGACAGTGCCTCCCATGGTCGGGGATCTTTGTAAAGTCGCTTGGTGCTTTTCAGTACTCACGCACCAGCGGCTAACATAAAAATGTGGCACGAAGTAGACTTCCTCGAGATCTTGGCGGCCTGTGAAGTGCGCATGCGTATATCGATCAAATCCCGGATGATCGGACTCTCGTAATGTGAAGCATATAGTCCTTGGTTCCACGGAGATGTCGCATAACTTTCTTGGCCGGTTTGTCGATGCTCTATCCCGGGATTACTTTGATATCTTCCCAACATTCCCACGGCCCGAATCACGATGTGCGGTCTAGTCTGAACCTCTAAATAGACCCGGATGCCAGCTGCGAGATGCATATGGAATATTCTTCATGGATTTTGATTCGGAGAATTCTTGGGACATTGTGACAAACTAGTTGTCACCACCTTAACAATGGGAACCTATTAGACTTGAACAATTTACTCATAATAAACCTTTCTAGATTTTATTGTTATAGACACTTTTGAGATAACTTGAGATCTTTTTAGATCTGTCTCTATGTATCTCAATTCTGAAACACTAGGAAGCCTCCCTATATCTTTCATGTCAAAATTCTGAGAAATCGTTTGGTCTCCTAATTAATCCCAAGTTATTACTTGCCAGCAAATATCATCAACATACAGGGACTAGAAGCGTGAATTTATACTTACGACCTTGATGTATATACATTGATCCTACAATATTTTCCTCAAAAGCCTGAATGAGGTAATGATATTGTGGCTTCATATACCATTGTCGTGAAGCTTGTTTTAGCCCGTATATAGACTTCTTTAGTTTGCGGTGAGATGATTACCTTTTAAAAAATGAATCCTTGATGAGTCATGTATACTTCCTCCTCAAGTTCTCCATTCGAAGGGAATCTTAGTTTTGACATCCATCGATGCATTTCCCCAAATCAAAATGAGCTCTGAGGGCCATGATTATCCTTAGTGGTCCTTCTTGGGCCCCGGAGAGAAGGTGTCATGATAATCAATGCCCTCCTTTGAAGGAAACAGGCGACAAGTCTTATATCTTTCGATGTTACCAGAGGCATCAGTTTTGGTCTTATAGACCCACTTGCAGCCTACCGCACGAAAACTTTCTGGTAACTCTACTAGATCCCAGACTTGATTGTTTGCCATTGAGTTTAATTCATCCTTCATTGCATCAGACCATTTTTCAGAATCTGTACGGCTCATGGCCTCTGAAAAAGAAATGGGGTCTTGATTGAGTCCAGACATGTAGTAGGTCCTCACAGCAAGTATACAACAACACTAATCGAGACCGGAATGGCCGACTTCGACTCTTGAGGATTTTCTTAAGTCTGATTGATTACAGTGATTGTGGTGCGATCCCGGACACTTGTTGTGGTTCTTTGAATAGGCGAGAGCTCACTAACTACTTCTTCATGAGGTTACGGATAGGAGGATCGGTTATCGGCTCCTTCATAGGTTGTGATCGGAATAGGGAGTTGTTGAGCCATAGTAGGGCCGGCTTGGATGGAACCACAATTCGAATGTACACAATTTGTCTTCGAGGCTTCACTCCACATGTTAGGAGGAGATTTGAGACACTTGTCATCTCCTTACCATGTCCTCAGTATGCGATTCCTTCTTTCGACTAATACCATTTCTTTGTGGGCGTGCCGGAGTGTCGTATCTTGGAGCTCTGATTCCATTTTCCTCAAGATTTAACAAATGGACCAGTCTTTGTGTGGTCTGTGAACCTACCATAATACTCACCACCCATCCAGATCTTACAATTTTGATGCTCAATCTGATTGTTTCTCTACCTGCTTTATAGACTTTGAAAGCATCACAGTGCTTGGTTGTCATTTAGAAGATAGAGATACACATGTATCTTATAAAATCATCAATGAAGGTAATAAATACCTTTGACCATTAAGACATTGGGTGGTAATGGTCCCTGAGATATCGGTGGAGTATCTTGAGTTTTGTATCACTTCTCTTAGCTCCTTTATTGGACTTGTTGGTTTGCTTTCCCTTTATACCTTTAAGCAAGTATCCAAGTCGATGAAATCCAGTGTCTGAATGACACCGTATTGCTAACCTCTCTTTAAACTCTATTGAGATGTGACTAATCTCTATGCCGTAAGCTAGATGAGTGATTATTTATTACAACGATATTATTTCTATTGTTATGCGTTGTAGTTAGTGAGTGAGCACATTTTGGATGAGACTTAAGAGTGATATAAACCATCTGTTAATTTACGAGAGCAGTGAGTGCTAGATCTTTAATAATCAGAAAAGATACATCTTTAAACTGAAAATCAAAGCCCTGAGGCGCTAGTCTAGATACAGATACTAGATTCTTAGAGAAACTAGGAATATAAAAAGTCTTGTCCAAATTCGGCCACGTATCGGTGTATTAGAGAACTAGCACACCGTATGTCTGACACCTTGTATTCATTGGCTGACATCTTATTTCCCTGAATAGACATCTTCACCCTCACTTGGTTTCCTTGGGTTTCCACATAACGATTAGAAACATGGATTGTAGATTTGAGTCAATCCACCATGTGTTATGTAAATCATGAGAATTCTGGTTGATTCATAACACCTTAACGATGTCATACCTTCATTTTCTTGAGCCATATCTGGTACTTGATGCATTCCTTCTTTATGTGACCTTTTCTTGCGAAAAAAACAAATTGGTAACTTTGTCACGTTTTCTTTATGGGGACATTTACTCCTTGCCTTTATCTTTTGGATCACTATTGGATTTCTTGGTTTGACCTTTCTTGTGAACCTGAATTCAGCACATTTTCAATCTTTTTGCTTCAACTTTGCCTTCCTCTGGACACATGTCAGCAATTCATTACTGACCATTTCTCCTTATGTGTCATGTAGGAGACCTTAAATGCTGTATAGTCAGCTGGCAGTGAAGTCAAGATAAAATGGACTAGGAATGACTCTGAAAAATCGACATCAAGGGCCTTCAGTTGAGCAGATATATCTCTCATCTCCATTATATGTCCTCTCACATTTTGTGTCCCTTTTAACCTCATAGAACACAAATTCGCCATTAGGGTGCTAGCTTGGGCTTTATCGAGCTCACTTTAACCGCTCATCAATGGCCCCATCGCTTCTTTAACAAGCTCAAGATTCGTGGATAGATCCCTTATGCTCCGGCCGACGCGAGCCTGATCACCATCATACCGAGACGATCGATCTCTCCCATCGTCGATAATGCACGCTGGCTTGAGTGTCTTGTCTGCTAGAGTTTCCGGCTCATCTATACGAAGAGCCGATCTAGATCCATACACCCTAACGCGAGAAGCACTTTTTATCTTTCCATAGTTTATAATTATCAGCCTGACAAAATAGGAATAAACGAGTTGATCACCGACGGTGTTAAATACCTGAAAAGAACAAAATTATATATTACTATTAGTGTAAAGCAACAATTATCATTAAATGGCATTATAGTAATTATTTACTTTATCTAATAACTAACCCACGCTAATTATTATGATAAAAATAATCGTTCCTCAAGTAAAAGACCGCTACCGCATAGGATTTTATCTAACTTTATTTCATATATAGCTAATAGGTGATATATACTAAACTAATAGAATCTCGTAATTGGTAAGTATAGGACCCATTAATTCAAGATACTCCTAATACTATATTCCAATCATATTCTTTGTTATTTATCGCCACCCTGTAAATGAGTGACCACTCTTAATCTCAAATATAATTGCAATGTGCATATAAGATTTATTTGTAATTTAACACATCCAAATATATATATATATATATATATATATATATATATATATATATATATATATATTCAAAATTATTTTGTCATAAATTAACCTTTATGACATAATTATATTTATTTTGTCATAAATATAATGGGCTTACTATTATTTTCATGCATTAAATATAAGTAATTGCTTATTTAATGAAAAATAAATAAGGATTTTGAAATTTGAAAACACCCGTCTCTCTCTCCCGTCCGTTGTTCTCCTTCCGCGGTCATTCTTCCGCCGCCGACGCTTCCTTTCCCCATTCGCCACTTCAACTGCCGACTGCCCGCCGACCGGCGCTGCACGCCGCAATCACCGAACTGAAGACTTGAAGATCTTGGGGAGAGTACTCTGTATGGGGAGAGATCTCTGTACGGGAGGGAACTGAATGGGGAGAGGAACACGAACCACATGGAGTTGCCGTCATCTCATACAAAAAACACGCCCAAATATTGCGTGAATTAATTACAACAAATTTACAATGATCCAATCATGGACCCAAATAAAAATTACATATAGAAGATTGAGATGAACGGCACCTCTACAAATTTTCATCGCAGCACATCCATAAAACATTACAGAGAAAAAACCGGAAAAATGCATGATCATATCTTTATGCGATGAAATTTTTTTTTTTTTTGCCCAATCAACGATTTCATTGATTTACGGTCATTTGTAAGATCAAACATCATGGACACAGAACCTGTAGCTCTGATACCAAGTGTTAGAAAATTACGTTAACCTATAATCTTCTTTAGGTCTTGATCTAGATTAATGCGGAATGAAAATCAAGACTATAAATTATAGGTTCAGGAATTATACCTCCGGCCATGGTGTAGATCTAGGTGACCGCCTTGATCCCGATGAGGAAGACGGCGCTCGTGGATCACGAGACCTTGATCTTCTCCTCTCAAAAGCTCCTCACAATAGCACTCCTTCTCTCAAGTGAACTTCTGGTTTTACGAGAACTGGATGAGATGAGAATGAGATGGCTTTCTCTCCCTTTTATAAGAAACTGTGGTCCGTAATGAGTTTACTCGAATGGGATATGGGACCATTCCATCCTCCCATCTAGAGGATTGGCAAAGGTCCCATCTTGACCTCACCACTTATCATGATATGGCCTAATAGTCTACCTATACTAATCACCCTATACAACCTCTACAAGTTGAGCCAATATAGAAAATCTAACATCCTTCTCCAAAGACTTTTACAAGTCATCTACTTGGCCCCTAGTTATAGTTATGATGTGTTCGAAGCCTGTGAGGTGAAGATAATTCAAAGAAACTTTACTCGATCATCTTTATAACACTTTGGTTGCTTATGATTCGCACCTTCTCAGAGATCTACGAAGAACTCCGTAACTGAGATTACATCAACATTCTTAATGTACTATCCAATACTCTAAGATTTTTCTGAATATTTTATCGGAAAACTATGCTACCTCCAAGTGGTGTTTGAATGAACTGGTAAAGATCATTGAGTGTACGATAAAATTGATGATCGACAAAAGAGTCATACCAGTGTTCTACCATGTCCAGCCAAGAGATGTTGGACACCAATCGGGAAGTTTTCAAGATGCATTTCTCAACCACGAGAAATATGCAAATCAAGAGAAGGAGTTGATTAAAAAGGGAGGATCGCTTCGAGAGTTGCTAAGCTCGATACCACGTCGATAACCGTGAATGATTCTTATCTTTACCTTTTATAGATTTCATGAATTTTATCCTACTTTTTTTTTTCTATGAGTACGCACCAAATTCGGTATATTTCCTAGGGTAAATTATATTTTTCTTTTATACCCAAACCTTACTTTATGATATCACCATCCAATTTTAAACAAAATAGATAATTGGTATAGAAATTCCTAAGTAGCCCAAGTTTAATTACGTTACTATTTGTTTTCTCTTCTTATTTGCTTGTATTACTAATTTATTTTATGCAAGATGACAATGTGTTTTATTCAAAATAATAAAAATTGAAATTCAGACTATATTAATATATAACATTTAACATTTTATTCATCCTAATTGTATATTAATTAACTAATAAAAAGATTTACTAAAATTAAATATATAGAGCCTATAAGATATACTAATTTTATTTTAATTTGATTTATATCATCTTTATTATATGAAATGATAGTAATTGAATTAAGATTTCATTGATCTATGACAATGTCAATCTTTACTTTATTTTTATATTTTTAAATTCCATTGATTACTGTGATTCAATATTGTTATAAAATAATGGAAAGAAAATAAATAAAATACGATGAAGAAATAGATCAGAAAGAAGTAACACCTGAAGATTACGTGGAAAACCCAAATCTGGAAAAAACAATGGGCAAAGAGGCAATAAATCCAGTATAATAATGGATGGTACAAGGAGAAGAGAAAATGGGATATTAGAAGAGAGAGTGAGAGAAATTACAAAGGCATAAAAGAATCTCTCAAAACAAAGAACTCTCTTAAAACACCCTAAACAATAATTGTGTTTACATATTAAAACCCCCATACAATATATATATATATGAAGAAATCCCAATCCTATCAAGGAGAATGAGGATAAAATCTCCATAAAAAATAATCCCATAAAATCTCCATAATAAACCTAATCCAAATAGGAGACAAAACGGAGGAGAGTCACCACAATGCGGCCATACGTCGTGACGTTCCTAGAGATGATTTTTGTCTGCAGGAGTATGTCGCGACGATTAATGGGAACAAACTTGAATTCTTCAAACCTTCATGCGGGAATTCGGGGCAAAACATATATAAAAAACTCTACCTTAACGCGAATTCCAAAGGGAACAAACGAGCAGCACGAACAATCTCTTCTAAAGGAAAAATAGTCATCCTCTACCAAAGAAGTCCCAAAGGGATAAACTCAACAATGAGTATCAACCAAGTCCAAACAATCGTCAGACTTGGTAATCAGGAGTGTCTTGGTCATCATATCAACCGAATTATCACTAGTGTAGTCAATAGCCTCACGAACAAAGTGGTGACGAACCGAGGGTTTTTCACAGGAATCAATACCCTTTGTCACACTCAAGGCATAGGCAACTACATCATCTTTTGACATGGGCGTAGAGGCTACGGTAGAAGTACCAATAACTGTAGAGCTCGGCAAGACATATAAATTGTAGTAGTATTTTGTCCTTTTGGCAAGAAATAAATAAAATATGATAAAGAAATAAATCGGAAAGAAGGAACACCGGAAGATGTTGGGTTATCCCACATTGAGTTTATAAGTGTAAGGGAAAACCTCATCTCATGAGCTATTGTTATCAACAAGTCTCGACCCACCGGGAGAATCTGGGTTGTCGCTCCTCCGACCCAAAGCCCGATATGTGAGGGGGAGATTATTGGGTTATCCCACATCGGTTGTGGAAATGGTTGCGTTGAGTTTATGGGCGTGAGTAAAACCTCATTCCGGCGAGCTAGCTTTTGGATCGGTATGCTCGGGCACACCTAACGTAAGATATGTAAAACCCAAGTCGTGAAAAAACCATGGGCAAAGGGCTATAAATCCACTATAATAATAGATGGTACAGAAAATGGGAAATTAAAAGAGAGAGTTGGATAGATTATAAAGGCATAAAATAATCTCTCAAAATAAAGAACTCTCTCTCTCAAAACGCCCTAAACAATAATTGTGTTCATATATTGAAACCCCATACAAGATATATATATAAGAAATCTCAATCCTAAAAGGAAATAAATCTGAGGAGAATGGGGATAAAATCTCCATAAAAAAATCCTCATAATATCTTCATAAAACCTCAATAATATCTTCATACAATATCTCCATAATAATCCCATAAAATCTCCATAATAAACCCAATCCAAATAGGAGACAAAACGGAGGAGAGTCACCACAACGCGTTCTTACGTCACGACGATGTAAATGAACGTCACGACGTTCCTGAGATTTACTTTATCCGGCAGGAGTAATCATACATCGAATGGGAACGTCGCGACGATCAGACAAAGCAAACTTGAATTCTTCAAATCTTCGGGCAGGAATTCGGGGAAAAACATAACAAATATGAAGTTAATTCCCTTGATATCAATCATGTGATGTTACAATATTTTAGCAAATGCAACACTATTATTATATCATTGACGGCAGCTGCACCTATTCTAGCATTCGTTATAAAAAAAAAAAAAAAAAAAAAGTTTTGATTTGATGGACATCTACCAGTAAATTGTCCGTCCATTATTTTATTAATACGTAGGATTGCATAAATAATTCAGCTAAGAACAATTAAGAGAAATCATGATTTGCTTTAGAGTGCCTTTGACACATTACCCATTAAGTCAAATAATGGTTAAGATGTTAATTATCTGTTGTAAAGACCCATATTTGGAGGAAAATTACCATGCATTTGATTCCTTGATCAATTAAAAAACCTGTAAATGGTTATAGTGTTTTTACTTGGAGAAAAAAAAGAAACTTTGGGCATGTTTGGTTACAATTTTGAAAATTATTTTTGTTTTCCATAAACAAGAAGAACATGGAAAACATGAACTATGAAGAACAATTTTCATTTTTTGAAAACAAGGAAAATCGTTTGGTTCCCAATTTTTTTTTTTAAAAACACAAAAACTAACAGCTAATGAATTACAAATGGTGTTTCTGATGGTTTTCAAAAATGGTCAAGAACAATTTTCAAAATAGGGAACCAAACATCTTGTCTTTGTCCCTCTTTTCCTATTTTATATCGTTTCATATATTTTTTTCTATCATCATTTGGTTGTTGTTATTGGTATTCATTAAGCTATTATTTTAATGATTGACAGACATGAGGCAGAGGTTATTCAAAAGATTCGTGAAGTTATTATTACAAAATTGAAGCGTAAGCCTTTATATCGCAAGTGACAACATCGCTGATGGACTTTTCATTTGAAGCAAATTAAAATCATTGATGAAACAGGAAAATGATGTTTATATGATCGGTATATGTGGGAATTAGTGGAATTGGTAAAACCATCATATTATGGCTATTTATAATGATATCTCATCTCAATTTGATGGTAGTTTTCTAGAGTTGAGACACTCACTGAAGTAGGTCTCCTTGAATTGTACAAAAAAGAAACTTCTTGAGGATACCTAAAGGGTCAAAGTCCAAGAATCCAAGATCGCAGAATAAGGATCAATGTGTGATAAAGATAGACTTCGCTTCAAAAAAGAGTCCTAATTGTTCTTGATGATGTGGAAGAAATAGAGCAATTAAATAATTTATCTGGAAAAGATGGTTGGTATGGTCCCAAAAGTATAGTTATCATAATAACTAAAAATATAAATTTGTTGAACCAACATGGAGTCGATCAATTTTATGAGGTAAAGGAATTGAATCATGAAGAAGCCAATGAGCTTTTTAATTGGTGGGCCTTAAACAGCACCCTAAATCAAGATTTTAAACCCTTTCGACTGTAGTAAAATATGCCAAAGGACTTCCTTTTAGCACTAAAAGTCTTAGGTGGCTTTCTTTGTGATAAAAAGGAGGACTAAAAGTGAATTAGATAAACTAAAAAAAATACCCAACATGAAAGTCCAAGATATTCTTCGAGTAAGTTATGACAAATTGGATGATGTAAATCAGGAGATATTCTTGGATGTTGCATGTTTTTTTAGAGAAGAAGATAAAGATTTTGTTTCAAGAATATTAGGAAGTTATGCAAGAAGTGGAATAAGAGTTCTTCAACAGAGATTCTTGATTACTATTTTTGAAAATAAGTTAGATATGCATGACTTATTACAAAATGGTCGAGAAATCGTTCGTAAGGAATGTCGTAAGGAGGCTGGAGAAAGGAGTAGACTTTGGGATCAAATTGATGTTCAGAGTGTGCTAACAAGAAATTCGGTAAGATTTAAATATATTTTGTTTATATATATATATATATATATATATATATATATATATATATATATATATATATATATATATATATATATATATATATAATTTTATTTTTTTGTATGATTTGTGCTTATCTTATTTCAAAATTTACTACTGTGGACTCAAACAATTGAAGACACCTATAGAAGTACCCAGATCGTAAAAATACAATTTTCTAGAGATTCTTTCACAAAGATGAATAGACTTAGATTGCTCAAAGTCTATGATAAGCTTCAGAACTACTTTAAAGTTGACCTTCCCATCGACTTTGAACTTTCTTCTTCTGAGTTAAAATATCTCTATTTTGAGAAGTACCCTTTAAAGTCCCTACCAACAAATTTTCATGCCAATAATCTTGTTGAACTCAATTTACGAGGTAGCAAAATCAAGCAACTTTGGAAACATAATGAGGTATTATTATTGTTGTTGTTATTGTTGCATCAATAATATTTAAATTAATTTAAGTTTGTAAAAAAAAATCATCCATTTACATATTTTGTTTTGTTATAGGTTCTTGAAAACTTGAAAGTCATCGACCCTTACTTATTCAAGGGATCTGAAATGCCGCACTTTGCTAGTGTGCCAAATTTGTAGATCCTCATTCAACAAAGCTGAGTAAAACCTAGTTAAAGATTTATCCATCACTTCTAACAATATTGTTAGAGTTAATGATCAAGCAATAATTTTCTCTAATTTTATAGGTACTGGAAAGTCTTCCAAGGAACTTCCATAGTTGGAACATCTTCAAAGCCTATGTTGTTCTTCAGAGTTCAAAGTCAAGAGTTCCAAATCGAGGGCAATATGAGCAAGCTACAAAGCATTGATTTCAAAACACTCCTATAAATATTGAAGTACCATCATCAATTAAGCATCTAAATGGGCTTCAATATTTGATTTACATTGTGTCAAAACTCGTAAGTCTTCCTAGCATTTGCAATTGAGGTTCCTTTCAAACACCTATCAGGGCGGATGTTCTAAACTAAATGACTCCCAAATTTGAAGGATGATATGGAAAACGAAACACTGGATTTGAGCAGTCAATATAAGGGCTCGCCTCTTCAATCGACGTCTAAAGTCTCTTCAAATCCTTGATTTGTCAAAGTGTGAAAACATTGTGAATCTTCCGTATATCTGGGGACCCGAGGTCTCGGGAAGACTCCCTATGGCGTCTGTTTCTAATCTAAAGGGCTTCCCAGACTTGAAGGACGATATGGAAAATCTAAAAATGCTTGATTTGAGTGGAACGGCTATAAAGGAGCTTCCATCTTCAATTGGACATCTAAAGGCTCTTCAAAGCCTTGATTTGAGGGCAACGACTATAAAGGAGCTTCCATATTCACTGACATATAAAGGCTCTTCAAAGCCTTAATTTGAGTGAAATGTTTATAAAGGAGCTTCCATCTTCAATTGGACATCTAAAGACTCTTCAAAGCCTTGATTCGAGTGGAATGGTTATAATAAAGGAGCTTCCATCTTCACTGACATCCGGCTGCTCTCAAATCCTTAATTTGTCGTGGGACATTGTAAAACCTTGTGGAATCTTCCGTAGAGAATTTGTGGATTTGAGGTCGCCATCACTCATTGTGAAGGGGTACAAAACTGGAGAGATTGAATGTGAAACTAAAAGGAGAAAATGCGTCTTTCAGAGTTTGTGGGGTCTGTTTCAAATCAAGGAATAATTGAGCACCACGTTCTTCATTAAAAAACATTGAATCTAATAAAGGCAACTGCTAGAATTGTCTATAAAAAAAAAACCCATATACACTTAGTGATTTCTTCGGAGATGGTTTTCGCTTACCATCACTGAAAGTATTATCTCAGAGGAACTTCACTCCAAGAGGAACTTGCTGATATTTTCCATCAATCTTATTTTGGAAGGTTATCTCTTCGTATTCATAGTAATTGCAATCTAATGGAAGAAGGAATTCCTATGAACTTTATTCGGAACCTATCTTCAGTACTGGTAAGTTTGTCTCTAGACTACTGCAATCTATGGGAAGGAGATGATGTCCTGGATCATATCTGTCATTTGTCATCATTGCAAGAATTATCTCTGGAAGGGAACCATTTTAGTAGCATACCTGTTAGCATCAACCGACTTTCCAATCTGAGAGGCCTAAACTTGAGTGGCTGCAAGCAACTTCAAGATATTCCAGCTGAGCTTCCATCAAGTCTACTATTTCTAGATGCCCACTACCGTTTCCCATCGATTTCATCGTTCTTTATCATTGGGCCCTGCTCATTCCCTATTAAGTGCTTTTGAATCAAAATCATCAGGTATGATTTTCATGGCAGACTGTCTTTATTTTCATTTTCATTTTTAATTTTTCCATGGACCCATTGGATTAATCAAATAGTATAATATCTGCTTAGGA
Organism: Tetrastigma voinierianum; assembly: GCA_016808115.1. NCBI lineage: Eukaryota > Viridiplantae > Streptophyta > Magnoliopsida > Vitales > Vitaceae > Tetrastigma > Tetrastigma voinierianum. The sequence goes on along the minus strand of JAEQBH010000035.1, from coordinate 1,669,234 downwards.
TGTTCGAGTTGGTGCTTTTCAGCCTATGTGGAAAAGAGTATTGTTGTCTCAGCGCATAATAATTCAAGAGATGATCATAAGGAATGGAGGAATTAGTATGGGAAGTACTGACGAAATAACGATAAAGCTCCCTGAGAATTGGTATGAAAATAATGACTTGCTGGGATTTGCTTTATGTTGTGTATATGCTCCGATGTTGCAACGACAATTCAAGGATGAATATGCTCGAATTTGAATTTGATAGAGCGCTAGTGTTGAAATGTGATCCGACCGTTCTCGACAAATGATGATGAATCTAAATTCGCGTCTCATTTAGTTTGGTGCTGATTTGACGATGATGGTTTATATCGATCAAATGTGGGTAATATATTATCCCAAGGATGCTATTGAGGAGAAAACTGGCTCTAATGAATGGACACACTTTATGGCTTCCTTTCACCAGGGAACCCTTGAAGTGAAGGAGTGTTGGATCCATTTTATATACTCCGAAGAGCATCAACAGGACCAAAGATGATGATGAAGACAAACATATATATGCCCATGTTCTCGAATATTCCCGAGAATTTTGGTGAAAAGTACATATCAACAACAACAATCAAAGATGTTAGCTAAGAGAAGGCCTGATGGCGCAGAACATAACCAAACAGAGGACCCAATAGTAATAAAAACACAATTCGAATTAATAATCTTATTTTTATGAAAATGTCCATATTATCTTATAAAAATAACCATTTTTCATAAAATACATATAAATAAATGAAATGGGAAAAAGAAAAAACATTATGAGTATAAACTTATAGAATTGGAAGAAGAGAAGAAAGAATGATGCAATTGCTTGACGCTTTTAAGTATTTTCTAAGCCAATGTCTTTCGCTTAATTGCTTCTCCCGATTCTTATCCCTTGTGAATCGTTAAAAGAGATCGAGGAGTCGAGCTTTTGCAATTATTTTTATCCACTTCGATGACAAAGCTCAAAACTAAAGATATATAGATCAATTACCTTCAAAAACTAAACGCTCGAAAACATGTTAATATCCGGGAATTCATTTGCTCCTTACATTGCTATTATATGCCTGATATTTTCGCATTCGAGGTTTCCCGTAGAATTGAAGAAACAAGATGCCCATTCTTATCAACTATTATTAAGACAAAGGCAAAATTCGACGAAATTAAGAGATTCATGGAATAAAACCTAAATTTATTTTTTCATTGATACAACTTGCTCAAATAAGAAATGAAGGTCGACTTTTCTCTAACCATCAATGCTATTTTATCCAAACTTTCGCTGTAATAAGATCAAACAAGAACTTGACTAGTTTAGGTTATAGAAAGCATCCTATGGGAAAATTTTTCTTCGGTACATGCATCATTAAAAAAATATTTTTTTTTACGCTTTTGCTTTCATCTTTAAATGCTTGATTTATGGTCGGAGAAAGTTTTAGAGGTAGAATTGCTTAAAAGTTCTTTTTAGTAGAAATCTTAGTTAGGTCATTTGCTCATTAAAGATTCGGTATATGACTTCGAAAGTGAAATATCTTCTTTAATTGTTCCAAATTTATAATCCATGTGTTGTTTCTAACTCTGTTGAATCAACTCTTTAACATATTTGATTGAAATCAATGATATTTGTATTATATGTTGGTTTATTATTTATTTATTTATTTTGCTTTAGCAAGGTTTCTTTTCGTATTAGATGTTATTTACATATCCGTCAAATAGTGCATGATTAGATGATATTGTAAATTTTCTCGAGCATAAGGCTCCGATAAGTGAATTTACACTATTTTATTGATATTCTATAATTGATATTTTAGCTTTCAAGGTTTTTAATGAGTGTTTTTATGTTTATTTTGATTTTTGGTAGTTAGAATACCTGAGAGCAATGACACAGTGAGCAAAGAGGAGTATTAAAAGCACAAAACCTCAAAGTGGATAGCAGGTGTGGTGCCCTGGCACTTCGACAATGGTGCCCCAATGCTGTGACACGAACCTGAAGCCTAGAATTTTTTGAAATTGGCCTTTTTAAAGCCATACGAGAAGACTATAAATAAATACTTTAGGTTTCAAAAGGGGTTTTTTGGGTGGTCGGACACCATCATATGCTTTTAGGAGAGTCACTGAGCAGAAGATTTCTACCCATTGCTAGTTTTTTCTTTCTCTCATTATGACTCTTTATATTTATGTTTTAATTCAATTTAGATGTTTTGTGATTTTCTTTTCTAGGTTACGATGCAGCTAGATCATGAATGTTTGAGTTTTCTAGTTATGTTTTATTCCATATCCATGTTGAGTATTTCATTCTTTCTTAATGCTTGCGGTACTGGGCCATTATTCGATGATTGGTGATTCAATTTAAGATCGAGAAGTGATGGCCGACTAAATTTCGAATGAGATACCATATGATTATCATAGAATAGAGATATATGAGATTATATGTAATTTGATGAGTCACAAAGATGTTATTATCTTGTCTAATGGAATGTGATTGATTATTGAGAAAGATTAATAATTACAATTGAGAAATCCACCATGAACATAGGGAATGTAAACATTGATTAGTTAAACTAAAGTGATTCAAATTGATCGATTCGTGAAATTCCGTGTCTTAGAGCTTTCATATATTGAGTTTTCAATGTTTTATAATTTAGTGATTCCATTAGTTTAGTCAAATTTATTCAATTCTTTATTTCATTTATTCAAATAAAATTGGAGTTAGATTAATTTTGATACAAATTTTATGGGACAATACTCATATATACTTTTTTTCTGAGAGAGACAATACTCATACTTCTTATTACTTGTTATACTTAACACGTGCACTCAAGGCTAGTTTTTACAAACATAAATATTTTGTCAATTACCCATGCAACGCAACTTCTTGTGATAATTATCGATATTTCCAGATATATCGGTACTATCCCAATTTTATCGACTCTCTTGCCGAACACATCCTTAAACCCTGTGCCAAACACGCCCTTATCCTATTTAATAAAAAACAAGTTGCTGATGGGATATGAACCCAAGCCATGTTAATAAAATGAAAAATATTTATATATACACATTATGAATGCGGTCTCAAAATATTCTTTTTCATTATCAAATTCAAATTAAATTATTAAATAAAATATTTGATATAAATTATCGACATAATTTATTTCTTAAATTTGATTAGATATTATATTTCAATAAAAATAATTTTTTATTTTCAAAAACTAAGTGCTAATATCATTCCATATACTTTCAAAATAATCCTAACATGTAAATATATTTATATAAATTTTGAATAATTTTTAATTATTAATATTTATATAAAAATATTTACTGATATATCCGTAAAATTCAAGTACTGATATATCCATCAAAACCGATATTTTAGACATTGGTTGTGAACAGTGTCTATTTCTTCAAGTAAACCAAAAAAAAAAAAGAATGATGGTTACAAAAATAAGGAAATCATAAACAAGAGACACAGATTTATGTGAAAAACCCTTTTGGGAAAAACCACAGATAGAGAAGAAAATTTTCACTATGAATTAAAGGAGTTACATGAATAATAAGACAAATAGGGAAACCCACGCATCAAAGTGGCAAAAATACCCCAAAGAAAAAGGGTCTATACCGCGAAGCCCCCACACCACAAAAATTCAATAAACTGACGCGACCGTGAGCTTTCGTGATCTGACAAAAGCTCAAAACCAAATTCGAAATATAAACAACTAGATTTCTAGTCTCTTTTCTAAATTGAGATGCGACATATGACTAATTTCAGGATGACTAATCGAACCCAGGGACAAATTAATAAAATATAGCTTCCTATGAATTTGTACGGGGATAACAACTTCGAATTTGCTTTCTCTTATCTTTATCAAAATGTAAATGATTATGAGAAACATTTAGAGGACATTTTCCTTTATTGTACTCTTGGAGATTTCTTCATGGATTTACAATGAAATTTGGATGTTCAATTCCCAACATCCCAACCATATGATCAGGAATTTTGGTGACGTACAATGTATCAATACTGAAAAAATTAATATGCATGTTTAAACCCTAATTTTTTTTTTATTTGGGCCTTTTTTAGATGTAATTCAATTCTTTTTTTTTTATAGAGTTAAGGAAATTTCAATTAACTCAACCCAGGTGGATTACATCCATGAGAATGGCTGAGGATTCAAACCATTCTCCTCGACCAAAGGATAAGATCCTTGATCCATCATTTGCCATGTTCAAAATATTTTTCATTAAAATAAACATATTAACATAAACGAGATAAAACAAATCTAAAAATAACCTGTGGTCATACTTGTTCTATTTGTTCTAAATTGTTGATATAAAAGACACTTGTTTGTATATACTTTATCATATTGTTTTTGTATATGAAGGACTCTATTATAGAGTAAATATCATGTCCAAACTTTGTTTTTAACTACTAGTTTTTCATACTGTTCGAAGAGCCGATTTTTTAACTATGTTGATTAACTCAATATCACTAACATGGTTAGAGGAGGCTAATTTGGTTTCTAATTCCTTAATAAGATTTTCTTGTTTTTATTGGTTTTTAAGGATTTGAAATTTTTCGGTTTCTAAATCAATGAACTGGTTTTGCAAATGTTGAAGATGTTAGGCCAAAGCCGAGACGATTTTTTCATAAGCATATTCTAAGTTTTGGTTAGGAAAATTTTGTGGTTTTAAAGACCAAAAGTTATCTATAATAACTTTATGTTATTAAAAAAGGTTTTGGGAATACAAATAGTGAAATTAAAGGTTTGGGTTTAAAACTTCATTTAAAGACATGGTTCCAATTGAAAAGTTCTACTTTTGATTGTTCTCCTGAGACATGTTCCTATAAAACAAAAGTTAGTCATAAATAATTATTTAATTCATAAATATTTATCTACTTAACCAATAATGTAAAACCCAGGTAAATTTGAACTTTTCCAAAAAACGGGCAAAATAAAGAACATGCCGCCAATACAAAGTTGAAAGTCGGAATTTTCTAGATCTCAAACGAAGAAACAGGTTCATCGCTAAATTGTTCATAAACCCACTACCCGTGACAAATTCTCGTTGAATTCGAGATAGTCGCACTTCAATGCTTTTCAAGGCAATCTGTACAAGATTACGGCGTTATGTGTCATAAGGCATGCAAAGGCAAATGCATGTGTGACATGGCAAGCCATGTCTGTACATGCATGCCAATGGAGAAGTTCATAAAGGAGGGAATCACTTGTAGAGTAGAGGAAATAAAAAGGAAAGGAAGGAAAAAAAAAAGAGAGAGAAGAAAGGGAGATGGAAGGAGTGGGAAAAGGAAATCAGCATTCCGATGGTCAGAACTTGTCAGACCAAGAAGTAAAGTCCGTATATTCAACGAGGGCTACACTCCAAGAGGTAGGGATTTTTCCTACTTTGGTTTATTTTCCACCATAAGGGTTGGGGTCGTCTTGCCTCAAGGTGCCGTTGATCGGCACTTCAAATATGGGAATGTCGCCTATTTTTGATCTTCAAGACACTACCGGATTTTAGACCGATTTTCGCGGGAAACCGGAGGAACTTCTTGACTCGTCCTTCATGTAAATTGCAGTCAGACAAATAATCTGATGGTGGCTTGAATCACCCAAATCGGACTCACAACCCTGCTATGGTCCATTTCCCAGATCACAGCCAGCTAGGATGTTTATTTGTCAGGTTCGGATTTTTGAACTCCATTTTTATGCAAATTTCAGATCGATTCGCGGACTGCTTTCGTGGTCTTTAACTATCACAGGTCTCGACGGATCACCGTTCACAACGTTGGGGACTAATTGCGTTCGCTTTCGTGGTCTGTTATGGCCGACTTGTGAGGTTTGAAATTGTGGATTGTTTTAAAGTGTTATTGCTTGATTTTGTGATAACATGCTTGATTGTTCTTGCTGATATATATGTTTTAATACGTTGGCAATTGGATGAAATGTTTGAGAATTATATGCTTTTTACATAATTATCCATGATACATGATGAATTGTATGTTGGAATTGTTCATATGACATTCATTACATATGAGACATGGAATTGATATGAATATACAATGCACAGATATGTATCGAGATGACGCACTTCATGGGTGTAAGTGCATGGTGCCATTACACACCATCCTTAGTGGTTGATGAGTGGGCTCGATAAGTTGAACGAAGTTCAGCTGAGTTCCACTGTTCGCAGAGCATGAAAATATGTGTCGGGTAATAGCAAACAAGGATAGATACCCCCTTTGGTGAAAGACCTGGTGTAACGCCCCAAATTCCGGGGGTCTTTTTTTTTTCTTTCTCTTTTCTTCCCCTTCTTTCTCTTTTTTTTCCTCACTTCCTCATTTCCTCATTCTCCCCCTACCGAACTCATTTTCAGATAAAGAACACCTTTTCAATCATTCGACACATGATATCATCATGCCATGTGTTTCTCATGCCCCTTTTCTCCCCACTTAGTTTAGGCATGATAAAAAAAACATGACATTAGCTTCCCATGTGCCAAGTGTCCACTTGTTTGGTGCCACATGGCACGTGTCTTCATGCCATGTGTCACCATTACGTTTTTTCACTTCACCTCAAAATATGAAACCCGATTGTTCCGGAATTCGATGTAATTCGACTATGCAACTAGATTTCATTAGACAAACTCAACGGTGTGGTCCATGTCATCATCTGAGATCTGAACTCTCGTGTCATGTACTGCATCAGAATCTGCAATCTATCGTTTTTTCAATTTTTACCCGGTCTTTCACATTTTCCCTTAAAATAATTTCATCTCGAAATTCACACACACATATACATACAATCACGTGCACATGCAACAGGCATTTAACGTTCAATGACTAAACCACGTACCTTCGTCCCCAAATAGGAAGGGATATCTGGTACAAGATCGCGTTCTGCTGCTCCATGTCGGCCTCTACTCCTCGCCACATAATACTTACCAAATTTCATAGTCTTACGCTCGTAAAACCTCGATCTTCGACTATCTAAAAATGACAAGTCCAGATCCTCTAAGGTCCCATCTACATCGATAACAAGTCGCCCCCCAATCCACTACAGAGCCTGATCCTGAGTACTGGAGCATGGAGATATGGAATACTTCAGGATACACAAACCCGTGCTACGCCAACCGTACGCTATCAGGCTCCACCCTCCTCGATATCCGGCGTCCATATCTCATGATAGATACTCCCCGCTACTCAAACAACCGACCACTCTCTCTAGGCATCACCTTCAAGAAGACGCGGATCACCTTCCCAAACTTTTTAGAGGTCACGCCATCCGTTTACAGATCTTCCGCTTTTCACCGAGTCGCGGAGAAGACGCTCTTCTTTATCAAACCCACCTCTCGATGTGTCTCTAATCAAATCCGACCAAAGATGGATCTTCTCTCCCATTTCACCACCAACGTGATCGATATGGCCCCATATAATGCTTCAGAAAGATTCGTGATACTACCGATAACTCGTTGTTGTGTGCTTAATCTAATTAAGGGAAAATGTACCGGGCCTACTCTAAGATCCACACCAGCATGCTCACGCGTAAGATGTCCTCTCTAAACCCGTGATGGTTCTCTCCACCGACCATCCGCCTATTACGAAACACGCTGCTCATCGCCAATTGTGTCCCCAGCAATCTTCTGAAACTCTTCCAAAAGTGTGTCATGAATTCGATCTCTCGTCCGATACTATGACATTTGTACTCATGTAATCGAACAATCTCTCTCAGCCAACTCTGCACTCCTCTAGTGTGAAGGTTATCCGCACTGCTAGAAAATGTACCGACTTGGTGAGCCGATCTACTATCACCCACACCGCGTCATGCCTCTACGATGTTCGTGGAAAATGGGTTACAAAGTCCATCATGACGTGCTCCCACTTCCACTCAGCTACCTCCAATGGTTGGAGTAGCCCTGCTGGCCTCTAATGCTCAGCCTTTACCTACTGACACGTGAGGCATCGTTAAACAAAGTCCTTAATGTGCCTCTTCATCCCATTCCAGTAATACTGGCGATGAAGATCTCAATACATCTTCGTACACCCGATATACCGTAAAACCGTATCAATGGAATTCTAAGGATCTCCTCTTCTCAACCTCACGATCGGGGGAACCACAACCAGTCCCCTATAACAAAGACTAGCATCTGCATGAATGACCCAACCTTTATCACCGTAACCCGTCTGCATCTCTGGCCCCCGATGGCCACTATCTCGTATCCCGCCAGACTAATCACTCTACTTAGTAGGAAGGCGTAGCCACTAAACTCCCCAAAACACCCTGAGCTTGATCACTGTACTGTAGTCCAAACTGTCCCACAATCTCGAGCATCTTCCACTCCCAAGAAGCCATCGACCAAGACTCTTTTAATTCGAGACCAGTGCATCACCACCACATTTTCAATGTGGATGGTAATGCAAAGTGAAGTAATAACCTCTAGAACCCGCATCCATCCGTGTTGCTCCTCGCGCCGAGATCCCGTCAGGTGAAAATATACTTCGTGACTCTTATGTCCGAAAATACTTCAAACTCGCCACCATACGTAGTGGCAAAATCTTTAAGGCAAAGACAATGGCCGCTAACTCCATGTCACGTGGCAATTCTGGCTCGCGATTCGCAATGCTTCAACTACGTTTGGGCAACCCTCCCTCGATCGCACAAACACATCCTACCGCTCTAGAGGCATCATAATACACTATGTACCTCTATCCTGCCCGGCCCATTTCATACGTGTCGGCAAGCCTTACTAACTCCTGAATGCCCTCACACAAAGTCATTCCACCGATCCCGACCTCCTTCCGGTCAATCCTTTGTCACAGGGGTTGCTTGTCGAGAAACTCTCAATGAACTCCCCGTAAGACTTCTCGCCAATCCCAAGAAATCGTGATATCTCGAAGACTCCGACTCAAATTTCTCCCAACTCATACAAATTTCAACCTTCTCGTATTCATTAACACACCAAGCCGATATGACGTGTCCCAAGAATTTCACCCCGCAGTTTCTCAAATTCACATTTCATGAACTCGGCAGACAACCGATGGTCTCTCAAAACCCGCACAACGACCCCAACATCCCACGCCCCCGGGAGACCAAAATGCCGCCAACGGCTACAACAAACCGATCCAAATAGAGTCGAATAATTTTACGAGCGACATCCATGAATGATGCTGGCGCATTCGCCAATCCGAAAGCGGCATCACTGCGGAACATGAAATGACCGCATCAAGGTCTAATGCCGTTTGGGATATCGCCCCACCTCAATCGGCGATACCGATACTGAGATCTATCTTCGAGTGGTAATCACGTAGCCTCCTCGCCTGGATCAAATAAATCATCAATCCCCAAGCAAAGGATGTCAATTCTGATCGTAACCCTATTCAACCGCTTCAGAATAATGCATAGTCGTGAAGGGTCTTGTCCTTCTTAGCAAACAGAATCGAGCTCCATGGTAAAGTGTTCTGCCTAATAAAACCTGGCCCAACAATTTCGTATTCGACCTCGAAGTTCGTACTCAACCGCGCCATCCTATGCGTAATCATAGATACGGGTGATGTACCAGGTGTAACTTGATCGTGAAGTCTACATCCTCGGCGAGATAATCCCTAGAGTTCATCCGGAAAGCCGCCCTCATTCCCAAACTACCCGAGGTGACCAACTCTGGTCTCGTCGTCCCCAGTAAGGCTTCAGCTAACCTATCAACCGCCCCTCTCGTCACCTAGAGTCGTACAAGGCCCGGGGTAAAGCATCATGCTTATCCCCCTGAAAAGTAACACAAATACCATCCCGTGTGTAGGTAGTAATCCTCCTATAATCACAATCAATGACGACTTGATGTGTCATTAACCAATCCATGCCAAGAATGACATCAAAGTCTGATATGTCCATCACTCGAAGGTCCACCGTGGCAGAATCCCTGAGATCTCTAACTCACAATCCCGACATATCTGATCAATCCTCACCCTAATCCCTAGGAGAGAACTCACATGTAACGACTTTCCCAAGGATTCAACCTTTAAGCCCAAAACATTCATGCAAGATGCATCAATAAATGAATGAGATGCACCCGAACCAAACAATACTCTTACCCATAAGCGCGAGAGTAGAAACTTACCTGTATAACCGATTGACCTGCAATCTTAGTCTACGGTGTAACAAACAGACACGCCCCGGGTCCCCGGGTGTTCCCAGCCATGAGCCCCGTCTCGACCTTTGACCTCGACCGCACTTCCCCGCCTTCTTCGCCGTCAGGATATGCTGGTAGTAAATTTATGTCATACCCTCGAGATCGATATCGTTCTCCGCCCGGCCGGGTAAGAAGGGAACGAACTATGCCTAATCAAGCCACTCGACGATTGACCGTAGCTGCCTCATAACTCTGGGACCTTTGCCTTTATGGGCAATCCCATCTCATGTGCCCAGGTTGATGACAATGGTAACATGTCATCGGTCCTAACTGGCTAGGAGCCCTGATCTGGCCTTGGCCCTGATAGCCGTGGCCCTGTCCCTAAAATCCTTGTGGAATAGAAGTCTTCTGCTTTTTTCCCGAACTAGAAGAAGGCTGACCCTTTTTCCTCTTATTACCATCACCCGTATCTCGGATGCTCCGCGGCATCATTATCTCACTCTACGGCCATACGTCCCGACCATGAGCCCATGTCTCTAGGAGGAATCCCACACCCTGCCACCTGACATGGACAACTGCATCATCCTCAAACTTCCTCACCTTAGCCATGTATGTGGCGACATAATCATCCCCGAAACGTGCCAATTCAGTGAACTTAGCCACGTATTCGAGTAGGGTCATACTTCCTTGTTTCAACTCAAGGAACTCCCGAAGCAGATGCTCAGCAGATACTGCAGAAAAACTTACTCATGAAGAGTTTCCTAACTTTCCATGTCATCGCCTCCTGTGATCCTCGAGACTTTAACTAATCCCACCATACCGGATTCACCCTCTAGCTTAAATGTGAAGCAATGATCCTCATGGCATCGTATAATTCCATAGGCTCCAAACCTCTTTCGACTGCCTAACCAATGGTCACTACCATTGATCCTCTCCCCGTGAATGTCTGAGGATGATGTGCCATAAACCTTGGAGGTTACTCGTCCTTCATGACCCCCACCGCACTAAACTCGCAGGCAATGGTAGCATTTACAAGACCCATAGCCTTTATAAAGGCCCCCGAAAAACAAGCTGTTACTATCGCCTTGTGGGCGACCCCTGCGTCCCCTTCCTCAACTTGCCATCTACATAGGTCAAATAGAAAATTGAGATTTCTCTTTCCTTGTTCAATTAGTAGTGCATATGCCACTACTAATGTACATCACAATCTGAACTAACATTTTTATTTACTTACCGAACCCCTAAGGTTATTTTCTTACCACAATGTTCAACATTTCCTTTATTTTATTTACCAAAAATATAATTTACACAATTATGACACACTATCATGAAGAGTACAACATAAAATATTTCATCAGAATGCACAATGAATGCATGATCTAAACCAGTGCCCATAAAGTCCTAGATGATCGTATACCTAATGTCTTGATGCTAGGCTTTACCGAATATCGAGCATTCAAACAGCATTTAAAACCTAGCTCGATACCATGTCAGATGTCTCACCCGGGGTCCTTTTTTTTTCTTTCTCTTTTCTTCTCCTTCTTTCTATCTTTTTCCTCCTTTCCTCATTCTCCCCCCACCGAACTCATTTTGTTCTAGGTGTAGAACACCTTTCTCAATCATCTTGACACATGGCTATCACCATGCCATGTGTTTCTCATGCCCCTTTTCTCCCCCACTTAGTTTAGGCATGATAAAAAAAACATGACACTTGGCTTCCCATGTGCCAAGTGTCCACTTGTTTGGTGCCACATGGCACGTGTCCTCGTGCCACGTGTCACCATTACGTTTGTTCACTTCACCTTGAAATACTTGAAATCTCGACTGTTCTGGAATTCGACTATGCAACTAGATTCACGAGACGAACTCAACAGTGTGGTCCGTGTCATCATCCGAGATCTAGAGAAATTCCTGTGCTTGTCGCCATACCAGAATCTGCATCTATCGCTTCACTTTACCCGGACTTACAAATTGGTATTAAGTTATACATATGTGTCCAACAGTGAAAGCCCGTGAAAGTGTAGGAAGGAGTGCGAAGCCTATGATGAGACCCTGAAAATTCGCTACCCACAAAAGACACATGATTTTGTAAAAGAAATTAGTCATTAGAATATGACATCCAAAAGGTTTTGGTTTATAAACAAAATGAAATTTTGTTTGAAATGATCATTGGATGCGATTAATCAATGATGGTTTTATCACGCATATATCAGGGCGTGTGACAGAGCCTATGATTGACTTCGAATTTATCGTCAAAGATCACACTGATACGGAGCTCAGAATGACTCCTGGGCATGGTACATGATTGAGTCTCATCTCTACATTTCATGGCATGGCATATAGAATTCCATGATAGAATTGCACAATCGTATAGTAATGGTTGATGAATGCAAGTGCAGTATCAGATGTGCACTTAGGCTGAGTAGCCTCGTAGAAGTTTCGCCATCGGGCACGGCCTTTACCCTATATGGGAAAACATTTCTGAAAAGCAAAGTAGATGATTCTGTGACGCTCTCATTAGGAGCCGACCAGAAGCAAGTCGGGATTGTGGCTTTGTAATCTTTTTGTAAAAGTAATGGACAAACAAGTTTGTAATATACGTTTATATGAGGTTGTAATTAAACTCGCAGTAATATATTTTGAAAATAACATAAAATGTTCATTAAATGTAAATAAAGGGATTTCGGTAGATGGGATTGAATAGTATGGTATCGAGACACACGATATCCATCCATGGGGGTCTCGTGTTGATTTGCTAATAATCTAGACCCCCGGGATTGGGCGCTACAAAATAAGCTAATATATTTTCTATGTTTAAATTTAGGTTTGAAACCAACTAAAGCATTGTGAAACTTTATTCATCTTTTGGTATATAGTTTTGAAGAATTGATATTTTCAAAGAATTTTTTAATATTTTCAAAATTGGTTCTTAAAGTAAATTGCTCTTGGTTTAAAAATAATTGAAAATTTTCTAGAACTAAAATTATAGCTTCTATCTCTAAGTCCGTTGAACTAAGTTTCTTTTGATTTTCGTTAAAAGTTCCACTACAATATCTACGAAGTTTTTCTTCTTCATTGTTTATTAATTGTGACACCCGAGGGTCTCAAGCATCAGCCGTTAACTCATGGAAGCTCACCTTTAGGCCATCGTGGCACCCAAGTTCGCATCGACGGCACTACATTTACTTCTGTGGACACTGAAGTTACTTCGGCACTACCTTTGATACGCCCTTCATCGGGACTCTATCTATTCATTTAATTTGAAAATATGGTAATAATGTACTTAATTACAACTGTAAGAGTCCGATCACTACCTCTTCTTACTATAATTATATAACCGACCATTTGCATAATAGCCCAAAAGAAGAATTTAATTATAATTATTTTATACAAAAATACTTCATAAAAAGTTTTATCAAGGCCACATGTCGGCCTTCTTCACAATCGCGGCCTCACGATATCGCTCATTGGTGTCGACCTTGTACTGAAAGGGGGTCCTAATGATGTAGGATGAGAGTAATGCCTATAGTAAAGAACACTTTACACAAGGGTTACTCCCACTCCAAGTGCATACAATGTCCACTAATATTTCATACAATCACATTCCAAGAACTTGCCAATCTCATATGGAATCCTGCATGCCATGCCAAGGAATGAGATGCGACTCATCATGTACCATGCGCCTCGAGTGTCCTCGACTCCCTCACAACGCCTGCTCCCATGTGCGTGAAAAACCGTCATTCTGGATGACATCCAATGATCATTTCAAAACAAATTTCATTTGTTTATAAACAAAATCTTTTTGGATGATACATCACAATGATCATTTTATATTCAAAACATACGCCTTTATGTGGGTAGCGGATTTTTGGTGTCGCAAAGACGGCCCAAACCCGTGACACTTTACGGCCTTCACCGCCGGGGACCTGGTGTCCCGACCATAATCATGTCTTCACCCGTGGATCTATCCCAACTTACCATACGACACATATTTTCACCATTCTGAAGTCAAATCGTATGACTATGGACGTTGTCCCACGAATCAGCCCCACCCAATCAAACACCAAATATTAAATGTCGATTTTCAACTACGACTACCACATACCATCGACACCAAATACAAGGTTTAACTTCTACTATGCACTCACCCATGTTTATATGTCTTCATGTATATGTGAGCTGAGTCTTGAATCTCATATATTTTTAATCATTTTTCTAGTATGTTTTTGCAGCTTGATCTATTTTTATGCTAAATTTAGAATATCTACAAACTTTATGTTGCAAAGTTAATTAAAAAGGAGAGAAAATGGCAAAAGAGCAAAGGTGGAAAATGCAAAGTAGTTTCTTGTCATGCTGGATAGTTTTTTTGTATGTCACGACACAAATTCAAGCAGTGATAGCGAACTATGTCGTCACAAGAACTAAATGCCGCACAAAGCTCAAAGTGCAATATGTGTGTACGCCAAAAGAGCAATTCTTATTAAGACAAAGAGTTTTTCCGTCGCGACATTATCAAGAAGATTGTGAAGAAAATCGCCACAAAGTACAACTTTAATTTTCGCGACAAATGATCAAGGCAAAGAGCAAAGGAGTTGTGTTTTACAATATAATTTGTATGTCGCAAATACAAAGTCAGACTAATGTGATGAACTCTATCGCGAATAAAAGACAATTTCACACGTATTTGAACGCTTCGATAGTTATAAGCCAATCGAGACAAGTGTTTTTATACATGGAAAAGTTTTCAGCATCAAGCCAAACAAGGAAGAATTATCAGTCGCACAAAGAAAATCACGCGATAAAACATTTAGAGTTCTAACAAGAGTAACAGACTTTGCCGCGATAAAGCATTATTTCACGCGATAAAAGGACATGAGGGAAGTGAACTTCCACGTGGATAAGAAGTTGAAAAGAAAACAAGAGGAGTGCGGGCGACAAAGGGAATTCAAGTGCTTGCTACATATAGCAAAGATAAATTAAGACAAAATTCAGATAAAGAAATTTTCTCGTCATAAAATAAAAGCTTTATGGAATAATAGAATTACGCGGCGCTAGTACCAGTCGCAGCTAAACTTCAAGAAGAATTGAGATTAGCTAAGGAAAATGCTCTAATAAATATTTCTGTATGTCAGAATACATAAATAAAAAGCGACAAGAATTAGAAAAGAGAAGTCTGTTGCGACTAAGGATTTTCCGCGTGGATGTTAAATTGCCGTTAAGGACTCAAAGAAACTCGTCGCGATAGAGAAAAACTTGTCACGACAGAGTCGATAGTTAAAGATAAAATGTTTGTTACATATGAAAAGAATGTCGCTGATGCATTCCCAAAAAGGAGAAGGACATGAGAAGCTAGTTGCAAACAGGTTGGGTGTCACGACACAAGGCATTCCTGTTGCGAAAAGAACAAGATTGCTACATCAAAATTCTATCGCAACATTATCAAAGTCTATCGTGACATAATCCAAGAAAGAGCTCAGAGAACAAGTCACAACAGAAGATTGCATGCTACGATAGAGGCTGTGACAAAGATCAAAACTCACGATAACTTTCTAGGTTGCAAATGTAACGACCACCTGGGGCTAGAATTTTGTGGATCTACAAAGCAATTATCAAGTGCACACATTGGAAAGTCTATAAAATGTAGGTATCTAGGCACTGTATGTTTTCCGTAACTCCATGACGCCTCGGTAGCCAAATACTTGTATATTTTATTTTTTTTCTTTTATTTTTCTTTAGTTTCTTTCGCATAGCTTGGTTTCGTAGTTTCAATGTTGGATTTTAGCTGTATTCTTTAGATTTCTAGACGGCTTTGAAATCAAGTGCAGCTTCGAAAGGAATTTATTATTAAAATCATCTTTCTCGCCATCAGTCTGATGAAACGGAGGATGGAAAGTTTCTAGAGTTCATTTATTCGGCTCGCTTATGATTTCAAAGAATTTTCCGACCATTAATATTGATATGTGTGGAACTGGGCTTTTGAAAAGCCGAGCTCTTCTGGAAATGGGTCAATAATGATAGTCATTTTCCGCGTGCGGAAGAATGCCTTAATTAGAATTCTTGAATTTATTTGATTGGTATTGTTTTTGAATTTATTTGTTCAAGATTCAGTACCTTGTACCCAAACAAGGCCTCAGATCTACTGATTTCCAGGAGGGGCCTCTATGTGACATGTAGGACGGAGAACCCGAGAGCATGTAGCGCCAGGTATGTAGACTACTACTAAGGAACTAAACGAACTTTGATACTACCCGATAGATCACCACCATTCTTTAATTTGAGGATAGTTGAATGAAGTATTAGTTTAATCACTCAGAGGTCTCTCCTCTTTCTGTTGAATTGATTCTGATCCTGTGTTAGCAAAGATCTAATCAAGGAGAAGGAAATTTTCATTAGAAATGAAGGATGAGGTTCCAATCAAATTGGAGAAGGCTTGTACATCCTTGCCTATGGGGCAAGAATTTTTCCACCCAAGATACAGGATATGAAGTATCAAAAGGAAAAATATTTAAATCTTAAGCACACTACAATTGATTAGAACTATGTCTCGAATGAATATGCAACCTTTAATCGTTGAAAATATTGTTAAGGAAGAAATCCAAATTATACTGTACTATCCAATCTTTTGACAAATCGCTTCTAATTTATGGCCGAAAGTTAACCAATATGATGCGTAATTGATTATTACTAATTATCTATATTCACTTTGTCTCACTACACTCTCAAACCCATTTTCATTAAGTTATTTTCTATGTATGTTATTAATCAATTTAGATTAAAATTCTTTTGGTCATCCTCATCATCATAACAATGGAGTTCAAATAGTAAATGATCTTGGAGTAGATGGGTAGTTAGTCTTTAGATTTATCATCGATCTTCGTGAACGTATATCTCAATCCTTTAAATATCCACTTTTATTACTTGTACGATCCGTGCACTTGCAGTGATCAAGACCATCTCAAATTTTAATAAATCCATTTTACAAAAAGAGCAAATCAATCTTTTCATCTATACAAGCGTTTGGTCTTAACAAGTTTTTGGCGCCGTTGCCGGGGATTAGATGATAGTCCTTTGGTAATGGTGTTATAAATTTGTATCTATATAAATTGGTCTTAACAATTTGCAATGCAACTATGCCATTGCCTATTCATACCATGCTACATATATAATGAGTGCTATATGTACATGTCTACTTATGCATATTTATCCATGCATCATTTGGACATTTATATCAAAAAGCATACAAATTCCAAACAAATCATACAATTCATGCCAACATATCATTACATGCATACATTGACATCACAAGTCACTACCAATCCGAGTACGATGACATTAACCTTCAGCCGAGTCATGGACAATTCCACATATCTAATAACTAGCCTGCCAACAAGCCATGTAATGGCCTTATTCATACACGAACCACGTGTCACTCAATCATCAAACAGCGACATGTAAGGAATTCATCTCTATCCAATATGTATGAACACATATTGTCATTCAACATGCCATCCCTTAACCAAGGGATGACACTTCACCCATCACACACAGGCCTCCAAGCAGTTCATTAAACTTTAACTAGGCCATGAAATCGAATTCTAAATAGTTTCTCTTCAACACGGGCTTCAACCAAATTTCAAACAAGTCTCGAAGGACACTGTTCACTGAACCGGTCGACCGATTTGGCCCAACCGGTCGATCGTGTCCTGCTTGTACAGTAGCTAGCAACTATTGCATCCAACTAGATCGACCAAATGGCCGAATTCATTCCTTTCTCGCTATCCAAGGCCGGGATGCTATCGCATCCAACCTGACAGACCTCCGCCCTGGCGACCTATTCATCCCAGAATCCTAGAAAAAACACATTCTTTTCGTTCGGGAAACCCACTAAACAACTCCTAGGGCTCAAACAAGGCCAAATATTGCTCCTAGATTGAAAGTAAGCCAAGGTAGGAAGAATCCCTTACCTCTAAAAGTGTGAGCAACGTCCCGAGAAAGTAATGCAAACACTTCCTAAACCTGGAAGCTTCGACTTCCGCACCTTCCGTTCAAACCTTGCGAAACCTGAGCCTCTGCATCCACATGTAGCCCTCGCTGAGTACTCCGACTTTAAACCCGTCCGTCTAAGACGATCACCTTAATCTCCTCGTAGATCGAGAAGTTGAGATTTTTTTTCTCTCTCTTCTCCCACTCTCACCGCCGGGATCCCGGAGAAAAATGGGGCCCTTGAGCCATAGTCTCTTGCCCCCTCACTTAAGTCCAACGGTGCCTAACGTGCCACGTGTCACGCGATCCTCGCTCGGATCCGTTCCTACCCCGAAACAACTTATTTTCGGTTATGGTTCAAGCTCAATTTATTCAAATGAACTTTACTTGAGTTATTTCCCGACTACTGATATTCTCGTGAGCAATCTCATCCTTGAGTCACTCGACACCCATCACCCCGAAAAACGTGAAAATCCGACTTTATTGGAATTCGACGAAATTCGTCTGGGTGACTAGATTTCACGAGACGAATTCAACGGTGAGTTCCGTTTCGTCATCCGAGATCTAGAAAATTTTCCAGGCTTCCCTAAACCATTATGTCAATTTATTATTATTATTATTATTACACATATAATTTTTCCATTTTTCTTGAAAATTTCTAATTTTCCCTGCTTTACATTCTCCTCACAAGAATTTCGGGTCCCAAATTCCCACACAAAGACACACACCATGATATGCACACGCCATTTAACATCGACTCAAAACATACCCATTCCTCGAACAAGAAGGATAGCTGGCAAGCATGGTGTCTTCGCGTTCCCACGTTGCCTCTTCTATTCCATGATATTGCCACAACACCTTCACTAGTGTCATGGTCTTGCTTCCCAAAACCTGATCCCGACTATCCACGATAAGCACCGGTCCCTCCTCGAAGGTTCCATTTGCATCCACTACAAGCTCTCCCCAATCCACCACATGAGTCGAATCTGGGGTGTACTTCCTGAGCATGGAGACATGGAATACCTCATCGACACTTGATAAGATCAGCGGTAATGCCAACCGATACGCAACTGTGCCCACCCTCTTGAGTATCTCGAAGGGTCCGATGTATCTCGGTGATAGCTTCCCCCGCTTACCGAACATGACCACTCCTCTCTTAGGCATTACCTTCAAGAAGACGTGATCACTTACCTCAAACTCTAGAGGTCAACGCCGTCTGTCGGAGTAACTCTTCTGCCGGATCTGATCCATGAGAAGACGCTTTCGTATCAAATCCACCTTCTCAAAGGTGTCTCTAATCAAATCCAGAATTCGAGATGGACCTCTCCCACCTCCATTCAACAATCGAGATCGACATACCTCCATACAAAGCCTCATGGGGTGCCATCTGTATACTAACTTGATAACTGTTGTTGTAAGCGAATTCCAATAAGGCAAATGTCTTCCTGCCAATTCCTTAAGATCCAGGACACATGCTCAAGATGTCCTCTAAAACTCGTGATACCGATCGCCATCCGGTCTGTGGGATGAAAAGTAATGCTCATCATCAACCGTGTTCCCTTGGCTCTCCGAAACTCTTCAAAGTGAGTCAAACTTGAGATCCCGGTCCGATACGATAAAGACTAGCACTCCATGTAACCAAACAATCTCTTAGTGAGCCGGTCCACTATCACCCACACCACATCATGCTTCCACGATGTCCGTGGCAAGTGAGTCACAAAATCCATCGTGATATGTTCCCACTTCCACTCTACTACCTCTAATGGCTGGAGTAGCCTTGTTGGCCTTTGGTGCTCAGCCTTTACCTATTGACATGTGAGACATCGTCAAACAAAATCCCCAACGTGTCTCTTCATCCCGCTCCAGTAATACTAGCGACGAAGATCACAGTACATCTTCGTGCCACCTAGATGCACAACAAATAAAGAGCAATGGAACTCCCTGAGGATCTCCTCTCTCAGATCTATCAACTGGGGAACCACAACCCGTCCCCTATATCAAAGACTACCATTTGTGTGAATAGCCTCACCTTCGTCACCCCCAACTGACTGTACCCGATCCCTGATGGACACTATCTCTGCATCCTGCCCTTGGGACTTGATCACTCTGCTCAATAGGGATGGTGTAGCCACTAAACTCCCCAAGGTACCCTGAGCCTGATCACTGTACTATAACCTGAACTGCCCCACAGTCTCGAGCATCTACCACTCCCAGGAAGCTACACTAGCTAGTACTCCCCTTGACTTCCGACTGAGTGCATCAGCCACCACATTCGCTTACCGTGATGTAAGAATGTGAAATCGTGAATCCTCTAAAAAGCTCCATCCACTGCTGCCTCATATTAAGGTCCCCATATTTAAAGATATACTTTAGACTTTGTGGTCCGGAAACATCCTAATTGCTCACCGTATAGACATGGCGCCTAAATTCGCAAAGATTAGACAGCGACTCCATGCCACGCAGAAGGGGGTAATTCTAGTTGTGGTTCTTCAACTATCGAGAACCATAAGCCACAACCCTCCCGGACTGCATCAAAACACATCCCAATCCATCATTCGAGGCATCTCAATACACTGTATACCTCTGTCCCTTTCTGAGACTATCAAAATAAGAGCTGAAGTAAGCCTCATTTTCAATTCCTAGAATGCCTTCTCACAGAGGTCATTCCACTCGAATTTGACCTCCTTTTGGGTCAATCTCGTCATAGGTGCAGCTATTCGGGAGAAGTCCTCAATGAATCTCTGCATGTCTGCGGTCTGAGTGTATCTCAGTGACTTGGCCTCTTGACCTCATAACGTCTTGACCTTCTCAGATCATGATACGCAAGGCGACACATGTCCCAGAATCTCACCTTAGTAAGCGAAGCTCGTACTTCACTTGAACTTGGCCCCACAGCGGGTGTTCTCTGGGTGCAGAGGCGTCCTCAAGTGATCCTCATGCTCCTTCTTTGACTGGGAGTAGATAAAAATGTCATCCACAAAGACTCGATGGCCAGTCTAAATGGGGGTTTGGAATACCACCTATCATGAGATCCGTGAATTAGGGCATTCGTCGAGGCAGATGGCATAGCTGAACTCGAGATTCCTATATCGTGATTCGCATGCATCTTAGAATATCTGCCTCCTAACTCAGTGATGGTGGCCCAGGTGCGGATATATCTTGATGAATGGCCTCGGTGATCAAACAGATCATCGATCAAAGTGAAGAGTACATTCTTAATAATAGCCACTGTTAATTTCTTAGATAATCGTAATACACATCGAAGAGTCTTGTCCATTTTCTTGTAAAATGAGGCAGGAGTGCCCCCCAGGTGAAGTGTTGATTTAATCAAAACCTCATCGATAATTCCTGCAATTGGACCTTGAGTTCCTGCAACTCAACCGACGTCATCTTATATGGAGTCATAGAAATGGGCGACGTACCAGGGTGTAACTCAATACAGAAGTCTACATCCCTCTACGGAGGTAATCTCGATAGCTCATTCGGAAAAACATCCTCATACTCGCAAATTACCTGAGGTAGATCCAAATTCTGTCTCACCTCGTCCTCTAGGGTAAGGCTTGCTAGCCACCCCATTTACTGCCTGTGCCACTTAGAGTCGTACAAGACTTAGGGTAAAGCGTCATGCTTATTCTCTTGAAGCATTAACCTGATCACCGTCCGGTGTGCAGCCTTATTAGCCCTCCTACGATCCCTTGATAAATGACGACTCAGGTAGAATTGTAGCAGTCCATCTAAAGATGACATAAAACTCGACATGTCATGACCGCTTAGGTCCACGATGGTAGAATACTGCGATCTCTAGCTCACAATCTAGACATATTTAGTGGCGGCTCACCTGGTTCCTGGGGAGGAATTCACATATAGCGGCTTTCGAGGGCTCCGACCTACGATCAGATCAACTTCACATGATCACGTGACAGAAAGAATGAGATACATGAATCAAATAATACTCTTGCCCATAAAGCGAAAGAGTAGAAAAGTACTGAATAGCAGATTAGTCACGCAAGAAGCAATACGAGATGTAATGGCGTAGGCAACGTACTTGGGTCATTGAAGTCTCACGGTGAGGCTCTGGTCTCGACCTCGACCCATGCCTTGGCCCGTGGCGTCACAAAATAATAAGTGCTTGTGCAGCACCCCAGGAGCGTCACAGGTTCCTGGCCCATGCTAAGTGGGGAGAAAAATCCTTCTATGCATGTCCGAGCGATGGCCCAGGGTTGTAGCGTCCCGTAACTTTAGGATCTTTGCCTCTAAGAGACGATCTGTCTAAAGTGTCTAGGATGGTAGCATGGAAACACACTCTACGCTCACGATTAGTTAGGAGCCTTGAGATTTCCCATCTTGGGATGACTAATCTGTGTAGCCTTGTGGCCCACGGCCTGTGTCTGAAACCCTCCTGGGTAAAAAGTCCCTCTACTTTTTCTCGAAAGCTGAAGAGAGTTGCCACCATTCCTCTTAACCTTAGCACCGCGTCAGGATGCTGCGTAAATCATCCACTCCCTCTATGGCCATAGTTGTCTGCGACCATTGAGTCCATATCTTATAGAAGGAGTACCCACAATTTAACCCTGGATGGATAATTTCAAACCATCCTTACTTGGCCATGTCTTTGGCAGCATGAGTCTATCCATGGCTTGTATAATTCAATGAACTTAGCCATATATTCGAGCACCGTCATCATTCCTTGTTTCAACTCTAGGAACTCCCTAGCTTTCGCATGTCATGCCGATGCCGGGAAATATTTTCCCAGGAAGAGCTCACGAACTCTTCCCATGTCATTGCCTCTATGTTCCTCGAGGCTTTGACCCAATCCCACCATACTTGGGCTTCACCTTCTAGCTGGAATGCAGCTAGCCTTATTCCGTGGCACGGAGAAGACTCAAAGCTCCAAAATCTTGCTAACTTGCCGAACCAATGACGGGCCTCCATCGGTCTCCCTCCTCCCTCAAGGTCGCGAGGATGATGTGCCTTAAATTTCTGGAGGTTACTCGGTCCTCCCTGACCCACATTTGCACTAGCTTATGCAATGGTGGTAGCCACAACGCTCGCTTGCGCAATGGTAGCGCCGGCAGCACTAATAGCCTTATGAAGGCTTCATGGATCAAAGCACCAGGTTACAGCACCTGGCCCACGCTCTCGCCCTCTTCTCGTACTTTCCATCTACACATGTCAAATTGAAAATTGAGATTTCTTTCTTGTCTAACCAAGAGTGGCAACTACTAATAGACCTCAACATCCCGAACTATCACGTTCATTCTTTTCCGAACCCCTAAGGTTATGTTCTCTAACCCTAGTGTTCATCTTTTCCTATATACATTCTACCATGTATATAAAATCCACGAAATTTGTAACACACAATCACAATCATGTAGCACACAACATGAAGATGCACAATGCATGCAATGCCTAAACCCATCGGTCCTTTTCTTAGGTAATCACATGCCGATGTTCCATGTATAAATTGATGCTAGAACTCAATGAAATATAAAGACCTGTGACCTATCCATCAAGCCCTAGGTATCTTATACCATGATCTAATACTGCCAGACGCCACAATTTTCGGGGTTCCCGTTGACTAACCGTCAACCTGCGAAAGTTCTACCTTAGGTCATCGCACACCTAAGTCTTGGTACGACCTGACATTTACTTCAGGACATCAAGTTACTTCTAAGACTACCTCGAATCATCAACAGGACCCATTCGATCATATTTAATTTTGAAATATAAGAATAATGCACTTAATTACAATTCGTGAAGTCCGATCACGACCCTCTTACCATAAATTACATACTATTATTTGAGTGATAGCGAAAAAATTTAATTACAATTATTTTATGCAAAAACACTTCTTGCAAAAGTTTATCAAGACCTGCAGTACTCTATAAATCTGCATTGGATCTAGTTCCGCAGATCCGATGTTCCACTTTGTGATCTGTTGTCAGCGATATCAATAAATACCCACATAAAAATGCTCTACTAAATTATTACAGTCATAACATTTCCACGATCACATTTCAACAAAGAACATGCCAATTCTTTATGGAATCCCACCATGCCATGCCATGAATGAGATCGACTCACCATATAACATGCGCCACAGTCTCAATGACTCCACCGCTTTAGCGCCCTAAGCCCATGGCAACAAACCGTCATTACGAATGACATCGATGATCATTCAAAACAAATTTCATTTGCTTATAAACCAAAAGATTTTTGGATGACCATACAATGATCATTTATATTCAAAACCAGCCTTTATGTGGGTATGATTTTTAGTGCTGCTTTTAGTAAACCAGCAAACCTAGACACTTTTATGGCCTTTCCGTGAGGCCCATGTCGACACGTAGTGGAGGGTCTTTCACCGAGGAGGGATCTATCGACTTCGATGCGGGCACATATTTTCTTTACCATGTCAATAAATCGTGCGACTCTGTTGGACGTTGTCCCATTTAACGGAGCCCACCAAATCAAACACCAAACATAATGTTGATTATCAACCATGTACTCACGACATACCATCGAACACCAAACACGGCTTAGATGTCTACCATGCACTCACACCCATGTCATGCGATGTCTTCGTGCATATGCAATGTAACTATGTCATTGCTTGTTCTGCACCATGCTTCATATATAATGAGATTACTATATGTACCGCCTCTCCTTTGCATATTTATCCATGCATCATTTGGACATTTATATCAAAAACGCTACAAATTCCAAACAAATCCTTACAATTCATGCCAACATATCATTACCGCATACGTGACATCACAAGTCACTACCGCCATTATTAATAAACTATTAACCTCTAGAAGTAGGTTGTGACACTACATATCTGACTAATAGCTACCACAGCAAATAATGTAATATGGCCTTATTCATACATGAACCACGTATTACTCAATCATCAAACAACGATAGGAAAGGGAATTCATCTCTAAATATGAGCACACATATTGGCCATTCAGCATGCCATCCTTAACCAGGGATGACACTTGATCCATCGCATAATACAGGCCTTGAAGCTGAGGCTGCTGATGAACCTCGACTAGGCCGATCGACCACACAAACAGTTGCCCTGACGAGAACTGAACCAGCGAAGCGGTCTCGAAGGACCTTTATTCATCGAGCCGATCGTAGGTTGGCCAATCGGTGGACCATTTCTAACCCGGACTCTTGTTTCAAACATGCGATGTTGGCGACTCACATCAACCGGACGACCTTACGTATTGTAGCGACTCGACGGAGTCCCTTACGAACCAGGTTTGGATGCTCATCCAACTGAATGTTCCGGTGACCAATTAGTCAGCGGTTCATCCTAGAATCAGGAAAAACATTCTTGCATTGGAAACCACCAGAACAACCGCAGGGCTTAAACAAGGCGAGATGGCTTCTAGATGGAAAATAAGCCCAGTGAAGAAGATCCCTTACCTCCCAGAAAGCGTGAGCAACGTCCTAAGGAAGTTGCGAACGCTACGAACTTCGAGAAGTTTTCGACTTCGGGAACTTTGCATTAAACCTTAGTGGAAACCAGGTTTATTTATCCGCGCTTAGTCCTCGCGAGTCTCAGGCTTTAAACATATCGGATTGGAAGGCGACTGTTCCCGATTAGATCGTGAGAAGAGTTGGAATTTTTCTCTCTTTCTTCTTCCTCTCCTTCTGCTGGATATGTGCGGAAGAAAATGGAATCTTTGACCTGGTTTTCACCCGCCTGCTTAAGTTCAATGGGTGGCTCTTAACGCACCACATGTCCACCTTGAACCTCAGCTCGGATCCATTCCTACCCACAGAAACAATTTAACATTTTGGAGTTCGGTTCAAGCTCCAATTTCTTCGTAAAAATTTACTTGTGTTATTTCCCGACTCTCGAGATTCTTGTTAACAATCTCATCACAGGAGTCCTCGGCCTTATCACCTCGAAAAACATAGAAAATCAGGCTTTCTCAGGTGTGAAATTAGTATGAGTGACTAGATTTATATTCTGAATTCAACGGTGAGTTCTGTTTTGTCATCCGAGTTTTAGAAAAAATTTCAAGCTTCCCTAAACCATTATGGCAATTTATTATTATTATTTTTCCATTTTTCCTAAAAATTTCTTATTTTCCTGGGTTTTACATTAATGCTAAAAGAATTCCTCTCCATCCGATTTGACTAACATACGTTTAAACTATTTTATATTCATTTTCTAATGGTAGGTGCAAGGTTGGGAGATTTTTCACAAATTATTTTATTTTTTGAACTAATCTAATATATTTGTGATTAAAATATTTTTGCCCTGTATTTTTGGTTTTGCTATAAAGAGGTTCAGCTAACTGACTAAGGTTTTTAATATAAGGTTTGCGCAATTTAATAATCTAAAAAAAACTTTGAAGGGTTTTTAAATCTTATAGTTTATTCGAAAAATTATTTATTTTTTGTAATATATGATCTTGAAGTTTTACTTGACAATTTTCTAATTCTAATCCTAAAAATTCAATTTAATTTTTGAATAACTCTTTTATTTCTACTAACTACTAATCCCATTGGCTAAGTTCTTCAAAAATGAGTTCTAAATTTTTAAGTTCTGAAAGGAGTTTGAGAAGAAAAAAGAAGAATGTCATCATGAATATATACAAAAACAAAATAGTATTTGCAAATATTCCTCCATCATTCATTGGAATATCTAAGGAGCATTCTTTAATGCAAATGACATTACATTCCATTCATATAATCCACAAGGACAAGAGAACACAATCAATGATTTGCTATCTTCATCTAATCTTATTTGCCAAAATCCTCTATTTAGACTAGAATAATTTAAAAAATCTTTATTCGGTATTTTATATGCATCATTATATGTATTATCATTTAATCTTTTATAATTAATCACCATCCTAGCTTTTCCTTGTTTTTCGGTTTCTAACTAAAAATGTTGATGATCTATGAGAACTAAAGCTTGGTGTAACAAGGTTATTTTGAAAAATTCATCTATTTGTATTTTGAATTCCTTTGTATTTACAAAATTACATGTTTCTATTTGTATTTTGAATTCCTTTGTATCTACAAAGTTATATGCAATATCTACTGTTTTTATAGTTAAATCTAGATTTTTATTTGTATTTTACAATTTTTTTTATTCCTGTTCCAATGTTTTTGAGGATGCTAAATGGTTTATTAATTTGAAGGCGTTTTTTAATGTTTTGAATAATCATTAACTCTACTATCTTTCAGTTTTTTCTATTCTATTAGTATAATGAGAGGTTATATTATTGGTTGTATTCAATATATTTTATGTATTTGTATATACAACTGTTGTAGTTTTAGAATGAAAATTAACTTGGTTATTTTGTATTGTTATACCTCCCTGAAAAGAATGTACAAAATTTAAACCTAAAATAAAAGAATATAAACTTACATTAGCCATTGGATAGGTTTAAGGTAAAGTTAAGGTTATGTTATTAATTTTAATAGGAACATTAGCTATATATTTGGTTAGTACTAATTTTTCCTAGTTATGTTGTACTAATTCAATAGGCTAAGTTAAGGTTCGTTGATCTTCTTGAGGTACTAAGGTTTCTACTAAAAGGTTTTTCCTAGCTGACATCACATCTACCTTAATTTCGGTTCTCTTTTTAAATTTTATTGTTGTTGAAAATATTATTGATTTTACCCTATTTTCTACATTTACAATTGTTATTCCTAAAGAATTTATTGGTTCTTTTTCCTTTTTGTTTTCTTTTGTACTTGAATTGTTTGTCTTATTTTCTAAGTGATCTTTCTATTATTGCTTGTGTCTTTCCCATATTATATTGTGCCTATTTTACTTTCTAAAGGCCTGACTACTTTTCTAACTCAAAAATTAGTCTTGTATCTCTAGGTTGGTTTCTAGGTCCATTTTCTTATTGTTCTATAATCATAAAAAAAATCCTTTCTTCTTATATTTCATCATCTAAACTATATACACTAGAATTATAACTTTCAAAATCTAATTCACTAATAAGTTTTTCTTCTTCACTATCTATCTCATAGTCATTTATTAAGTTGATTTTAACTTGAGTTTTTCTATTTCGTTCATTTGGTGATTTTTTTAGTTAAGGAAATTCAGGTTTTATATGACCTTCTTACCCACATAAATAACATTTACACAGTTTTTTCCTAAATTTGGTTCTTCTCTTTTTTATCCAAAATTTTCTTGATTTTTTTATATCTTGTTTGAAAAGGTCTTTTTTTGTAATAAGTTCTAGATTTTCTTCTTAAAGTTCTTTTATAGATTTTGGGTTTTATACAACTATACTCTCTACATCCATTTCTAGCTACATCCTAAATCTAAGTCTTCTCCTAATTTTAATTTTCTACAAAGTTGTCCACAAATCTTGTTCCTTTATTTGGCTTCTTTCTCCTATGTTTAAACACTTTTTTTCTAACCAACTTCTTTCAAATTCTACTCTACTACCTATATAAGGAGAGTTTCTATATTGAGAGGTTGAGAATTCATTCCATAATCTAAATCTTACAGGTCCTTATTGTATTTTTTAATATGTATTTATTCAAATATTCATGTATTATATCGACCTTCTCAAGAATTGCATATTTCCTAAATTTTTGTTCATATTCTTCTATACACAAAAGGTTACACAATTTTAATTGTTCAAACTTATGAAGATATAGTATAGGTTCATTTAAATCTTCTTAGGTTGTTCCTAAAAAATATAATTTTAAAAGTATAAAGACATATATACTAAAATTATTCTTAAGTTCCTAAAAAATAACTAATATTTTCTTTTTCAATGTTTCTAAAGAATTGCAATACGGTTCCTCTAAGAGTACTTTTGCAAAATTCATATATTTCTTATTGATTTTGAAAGGCTACTATCACACCAGCAGAATTTAAAGTATGTTCCCCATTTTCTATGGTTTTTCTAAGATATTGTGTATAATCTATATCTAACATTGTTCCATATTCATATGTTGGTTGTGAATAATGGCTAGAAGGTTCTATTTTTGTTTTCCATTGAGGGCCTTGTGTTTTAATACTTTGTCTAACTATTTCTCTTTTCACATTTACAATGTGAGGCCCCAAAATCAAGGGGCCCCGTTGACTAGCCGTCAACTTGTGGAATTTCTATCTTAGGTCATTGCGCACCTAAGTCTTGGTACTGGACTGGTACCAATTACTCGTGGACACTGAGTTACTTGCCACCACCTCGATACGTCCCTTCACCAAGACCCATTCATTCATATTCTGGCTAAAAATATAAATAATTACACTTAAATACAGTCCGTAAGAGTCCTATCACAACCCTCTTATCATTATTACATACCCGACTATATTGGCAATAGTCCTAAAGAATTTAATTACAATTCTTTTATACAAAATTACGTGCTAGAACTAGTTTGTTCCAAGCACTTTTTACAAAAGGATTTATCAAGGCCACATGTCAGCCTTCTTCACAATGACGACCTCGTCTGAGTGTCGTCCATCGGTGTCGACCCTGCACCTAAAAGGGTTGTCCCATAAAGGGTGAGCGCCATGCCCAATAGAAAATACCTCATACAAGGGCTACCCCCCACCTAAGTGCACATACAATGTTCACTCAACATTTCACATTCACATTCCAACAAGAACATGCCAATTCTATATGAAACCCTACATGAAATGCCATGAAATGAGATGAGACTCAATCATGTACCGTGCGACCGAGTCCTCACCGACTCCCTCGAACGCCTAAGCCCATGTGCGATAAACCGTCATTCTGGATGACATCCAATGATCATTTTTCAAAACAAATTTCATTTGTTTATAAACCAAAAGCTTTTTGGATGATACATCACAATGATCATTTTATATTCAAAGCCATGTGCCTTTTTGTGGGTACCTGATTTTTGATGTCACATTGTAGGCTCCGCAAACCTAGACACTTTTATGGCCTTTCACCGTTGGGGACTATGTCTGACCATAATTGGCGTCTTCACCCGGCGGGATCGACCGCTTGTCGAAATCCTAAAACATATTTTCTTTACCATTTTAATCAACTGTGCAACTCTGTTGGACGTTGTCCCATTTAGCCAAGCCCACCCAATCAAACACCAAACGCAGTGTCGATTTTACCAATCATGCACTCACACCCATTTAATGCGATGTCCCCGTGCATATGCAATGCAAGATGCCATTGCATGTTATATCATGTCACATGCATAATGAATGCTACATGGACAACACAATCCACACCACTTATCGGGTGCCATGGATAATCACATCACCTGCATATGACTTCCATACATCATTCCATTCATGTCAATATATCATACAAGCATATATCAACATTCACATGCCACATGTGATTCTATGATCAAGCAATGACACACACAAGCAAGCCATGTAATGGCCATTGCACACACTAATCCATCACACGTCAATACATTAGAGCACACATATTGATATCTACACATGCCACTCTTAGTCAAGAATGACACACTCAAATAAGTCACACAATGGCCCCTGAAGCAAGCCATAAATAGTCACAAACCGGGCCACGAGACCTTCAAATCTCAAACAAAGTTATAAACACAGTCTTCAACATTAATGTGCTCGCTAGGCAGTGGTTCGCCTAGCGAAAGCAACGGGCCTACACTCTGGGGAGGACCAGAAGGTCCCATTTTTTTGTCCTTGGGCTCGCTTAGGCGTATATGCCCACGCCTAGGTAGACCCCTTTGCCTAGGCGAATCATCCCTTCACCTAGGCAAAGAACTAATCTTCCCTGATAAGATTCACACCTTCGCCTAGGCGAAGAAACATCGAACATAACCCAAAAATCCAATTTTTCATAAACAAGCCTAACCAGGAAACCCTATTTTCCTGTACCAAAGATGGAAGTGTTAAGGTAGAAGAATCCCTTACCTCTAGGAGCGTGATACACGGGTAGGAAGCCTCCTAAGCTCGAAAAATTCGATTTCTCCCGAAATCTCCTGATCTTCTACAAATCTCTTTCAGGTATCCATCCCTCGTCGATACGATGAACTTTCGTTTCGCCAGTCTAAACCAACCAACCAACGCGTAACCTCGTAGATCTTGGGAGGAAGCCCCGCTCTCCTGCTTCTCCCTCTCCTCTCTCTCTGGTCAATAGGAAAATGGGCCTTCTAAATTCTAATTCCTCTGTCCCAACTTAAGTTTAAGCATGTGTGGCCCACATCATGCCATGTGTCACCTCGCTCGGTCCGACTCGCCCTGCGATTTATTTCATCTCCGGGCTTAAGTTCAAATTATATCCCACCTAACTTAACTCAAGTCATTTCCCAACTTCCAAGATTTTCGTAAACAATCTCGTACCCAGGAGTCACTGGACACCCATCACCCCGAAAAATGTGAAAATTCCGACTATCTTAATTCGACTTAAATTCGGCCCTGGTAATTAGATTTCATGGCATTTAATTCAATGGGCGAAGTTCCATTTGTCATCTGAATCTAGAAAATTTCCAGGTTTTCAACTTACACTATTATGACAATTTATTGTTTTGCCATTTTTAACAAAAATTCGATTTTTCTCAAGTTTTACATATAAACTCTTCTTCATTTTCATTTTCTTGACTTCTTATGGCTTTAAGTTATTAATTTCATTTATTTTTTCTGTTCTTCATAAATTTTTGTTTGATTATAAATTGATTTATTACTCTATATCTAAAAAATTATTAACTAAATTATTTTATGAAGTTTTTCAAACTATTTGTTCATCTTATAGTTATTACACATTATATCTATAATGTTTTCTATTTTATTTGTTCATCTAGTACTTTGATTTTCAAATTCCTCTAACATTACATTAACAAGTTTTGAGTTTCCTATATAAATTCTAAGGTTTCAATATTTAACAAAAAAATTTATTCTTCTATATCTAATACATTAATATGTATAACTTTAGTTTCACTATCAGATTTTGATTTTATATTTATGGTTTTATAATTTCCAAAAGTTATACTAGTATTTCCATCCTTATTTTCATATAAACTACTAGAGGTTCGGTATTTTGTTTTTGGTTTATTTATTTGTGGTAGTTCTCATTCTCTTCCTAACAAATAATTTTTATCTCTACTCAAGACTACGCTAAAGGCGAGACTTTGTCATTGAATTCCATCATACACTTCAACCTTAAGGCATTTGTAGTTTTCCCAAAAAATCCTAATGATAATACTTCAAGGTTTTGCTTCCAAGTTCCATGTCATATCCTTTTATATTCATGGTTATTTTTATTTTTCTTGTAAACTCTCTAAAATCTATACAAAATTATGGTATACAACCTATAACTGCATAATTTTTGTTCATATTTACTTCTACACTAGCTAAAAGAGCTCATCCTATTTAATTGTTTCTATCATATAAAAGGTTAATATTTACTAAAGTGCTCTACGCTTCTAAGTCCACTATTCCTATTGGAAATTACACCTAAATGTATATATTTATCATTTTATTTTTAAGAGTTTTTATTTTATTTCTAAAGGCACTAAGTCTAAATATACCATATTTCCTATTGAACTTATTGCATGTTACAAAAATCTTGTATTTTGTGTATTTCTTTAACTAAATGTTTTTATAAGGGAGTTACTTCTTTATTGCTTTTTGAGTTTTTCTTCAATTCTTTTACATTTTCTTGGTTTTATTACTTCTACTATTTTCATGGTTTTACTTCTAAATCTCTTGGTTCAAATGGACTAATCTTATGTTCTACCCTAGATATGGTTTTTCTCCTAAATTAAGTTTTTTAAATTGTTTAAAAAGATTATCTATTATATATATTTTTTATGATTTACTTGTTTTTCTAATTATTTGTTCTAAGATTTTATCTAATTTTTGGTTTAGCTTTTCTAATATTTCATTTAAGTTTTTTTGTTCAACTTTTATTTGTTCTACTTCTTTTCTACAAAATTTTTCTTCTTTCACTAATTGTTCTTTTATATAATCTAAGTTATTTCTAACTAAACTTAAAATTTTAAATTCTTCCAACTTCTTTCTAATTCCTAAAGTTGTTTGTTGACCTTTGTTGAATTTCTTGGACCTTTTCTAAATTTTTTATATTTTCACTATTTCCTTCTTGTTTTTATGTTCTTTTAAGACTGTTTTTTTTTTCTTTTTAATAGTATTTCTACAAAATTATTTAAATATTTAATTTCTTGTTTTCCTAAATGAGGGTTCATAAATTTTCTAAACCTATTCCTAAAAAGATGAGCTAATGTACATGTTATCAATATAATATTTTACTATTTCAATTCTCATGTGGCCTATTTTTCCACAATGATAACACTTTATTTTCCCTCTAGACTTGGATCTGCCTCTTGACTTGTTATGCCCAAATGGTCCTCTGCTTTTGCTTTGACCCTTGTTCTCCGTGACAAGAACATGTGTGTCATTGCCCACAAAGTCCTTCCTTCGAATTTCTTCATTAAATAGGCTATTCTGACCATAGCCAATGTGACTTTTCCTTTTAGCGCTGAATTTCCCAAAGATATCACCAAAGTGTTCCAACTATCTGGCAATGAGCCAAGTAGCAAGCATTGTGACGCCTCAAATCCTGGGGGTCCCGTTGACAACCCGTCAACCCGAGGAAACCTGTGGATATCAGGTGCCCCGATATCACACTCACATGTCTTATATATCGAGACCCATTCCTGCATATTTAATTCACAATATACAAAAATATCTGATAGACTATAATCACAGTATCTTTTCAGTCCCTTTGATACCAAAAATGTAAGACCCGAGAAATTCCAATTTCTGGAATAAGGGCAAAAATCGTAATTTTGATTACAAAATTTTACTAAGTAAAATCGGCAATTAATTCTAGATCTCTGATGATCTAAACTGATTGCAACCGCTGGGAATCGCCCTCGCGAAATCTAGTTAGCAGAATTTTCGCAATTTGTCGAGACAAATAAAGTCGGCACGTTTTTCGAGTCATCGCGTCAGGAGCCGAACCGATTTTCTGCATGGATTTAAAGCCACAGATAACATGTACTCATGTACCATAAGTGGTGAAGAGAGAGAAATGATGAAATGGATCACGAAATAGCCGAATAACACCTCGGTAAAAGTAGGATATAATGTCATTTGTGAGTTTGATTTTATGGCTAGAGGATCAAACATCAACAGTATCATCCTCTCATTTAGCCAAAACCCATTTGAGAAGCAATCATTTTCGTCCAAGAGGGTTGTTCAGAGAGAGAGTTTTGTGAGAGAGAGAGCGCTTCTCTAGGTTGTAATTACCCATCCGACCGCTTTATGACTTCGGGTGAGAAGGGAAAACGACCCTGGGCTTTAGTGAGTTTCTTCAAACTCCTCGAGGTAGGATTTTCTCCTACTTGGGTTTTTGCCCCACTAAGCACTTTTCAAATGTCTGAAAGGATGAGGCCATTGGGGGTGTTTGATCGTCCCAAACATTGGGATCGAATTAATAGAAAAATTTTGAGAACGAACGTGAGCAAATCCGTGGCCGCCTTCTGGCCACATGGTATGAATTCAGTGTGTTCTCGTGTTAATTATGTGTTGAATGGATTTGAGACCGAATGGCCAGAGATGCCGGGTTTATATATGAACCGATAAATTATTTGAGAACTCGGGAATGTGTAGTTCCTTAGGGTTTTACTGCTCCTAGGAATGGTACCCCAAAATTGTATTTTGGGAAAATCGCGGTTTCGATTAAGGTGATTTAATCGTGAATTGCTTTTGTTTGAACATTAGCCCAAGTGAGCTAATTTTGGTGTTTGAAATGATAAATTACATAACATGTTGGTGTGATTTAATTTTTATGTGAATATATTTGTGTTATATAATTGCATGTGATTAGACTGTATTGGAAGTGGCATACATGCATTCCATATGCACTGGAACGTCCTAGGATTTGAAGAACTAGTGCATGAGATGAGTCTAGAGAAAAAGGTTCTAGGGTTGTCTAATACTATAAATGATCTGAGGGTAGTCCAAATTAAATAATATATCAACCGGCCTGAGCTACCAGCTTGATATTTATTCATCTGAGGGTAGTCCACAACAAATAATATATATCAATCGCTTCCGGAGTGTTCCCAATCATATATATTCATCTGAGGGTTGCCCACTAATTAAATAATACTCTCATACAAGGCTTAGGCGAGTGTGAGAGAGCTCCAGCGAGTGACTCGGATCCGAGCTTACATGCAGACATTCAAGAGATCACGATTTGCTTGAAATGTGTTTAAATTGGAACATTGCACTGTACTTAGGTGGTGTATTCACTTGTATGATTCTCCTATCAGCTTAAACACCCCGTCGTGATCCCCCTTATTTGGCTGTGCAACGAGCGAGGACTAGCTTCATCCTAGGAGCCGAGTTTTGAAGAAGGCCGAGTGTGGCTTCATGGTTTTCCACATGTATTAGAATTCCCATTTTGATATATGTTGTATAAGCCATTTACTAACTCTGTGAACTATGGGACATGGTCGATATGGCTTGATGGATATTGTTTTATGGGCCCAAGAGGCCGTTTTTTATCCATGTTATCCTTGGGATTATATTGGACCTGGTTGGGGATAGGTAATGTGTGTTTTATAAGCATTGTATTCAGTGGAGCCCCGCACAAAGGAGACTCGCCCGATTTTCTAAAAGTGCTTTAACCCGACCTCCACTCAGATTCCGCGAGCTGATTAGTCAACCCGACCTGCCTGGGCCACAAACTGCATCGTAGCCAGCATACGAACACCCAGTGAGCCTAAGCCAGTGGGTATCCATCACCACACCTGTGGTATGATGGTGCGAGGTATGAGAGGGAAGGCACGAGAGAGAAATTAACACTGCATGTGTTTAGATTTCAGATCATGTGATGCTACGACGATGTTGTAACATGTGTGATCATTCGTTGCTCGTGAATGGTGTACGCTCATGCCGCAGAGTAAGCTAAATGATATATTGGTGATTAGCACATGAATGTGTAGAAAATATGTCGAGTTGTACAGTGTACAAAAAATCGAAAAGAAAAAAAATGAATGAAAGTATAAATTTATTTAGCCTATAAGATGATGAAAATAATTTTCTAAGTTGAAAATCTGAGGGAATAAATTTTATGAATTAATTATGAATTTATCGGGAGGAAAAATGATTTTTAAGGATTTTGGTTTTTCATATCATTGGAATTAATGGTAATGCTAAAGCGCAAAGAGGTTGAAATCATATCGCAAAGTAGGTCAGGAGCCGCGTTGGCGCAGTTCGTGTAAGTTCGCTTAATGAGTACGGCTGGCGCTACGCGACGCAAGGCTGGTTACGAGTATACGGGCCAAGTGGGCGACGATACGGCTGGCGCGCAGAAGCTGAAAGCGAGCGAAGCGCGGCGCCGGGCGAAAAGCGCTGCATGTGGGCGCTGGGCGCAGTGTGCGCGGCGGCGCGTGGGGCGAAGCTGGAGTGTAGGCGTGGCGTAGTGATGCGCGCAGACAGCGCGCGGCAGCGGGAGTACGGCATCGTAGCCGCGATACGCCGCTGCTGCGATACGCGCCGGGCTGTCATGACACTACTTGCCACGATATTTCCGCCATCAAAGACTGGCGTGTCTGGTGCCCGCTTTGGCGGGCTTGGGTGCCTTTGCACCGACCTGGTTCGACTAGTTTTGACTCAAGATCGCTTTCGAGTCACCGTCTGACCCGATTATGAACACTGCTCATAATGAAAATTTTTTTTTGAAAAATAATAATAATAATAATAATATTAATTAAATTAATTAAAATAGCAAAAATCAAATAAAATTTTGATAAAATTTTCGAAAACGAAATTTTCAAAAAATAAAATAAAATTCTCGCGGATCAAAACGATTTAAATTGTAGATAGATCATTCTACATTACCATAAATGTAGAACTTGA
The DNA here is from genome assembly GCA_016808115.1 of Tetrastigma voinierianum. Taxonomy (NCBI): domain Eukaryota; kingdom Viridiplantae; phylum Streptophyta; class Magnoliopsida; order Vitales; family Vitaceae; genus Tetrastigma; species Tetrastigma voinierianum. Next base: position 1,632,270 of record JAEQBH010000035.1, on the reverse strand, counting down.
TTTATACACTGGGTTATTTGCTCGATTGTCCCTGTGGTCGTGGTTTATGCCTCGAGATATTGTATCGTTTATCGACCGCCATGCTTGATCGTGCAGATGGCTGCAGAGGGCGAGGACGCCGAGGACGCCCACGCGGCGCCGGCCGCAACACCGACATACGATCACCGCCGCATTTGACCGCAGTTCTTGAGGCCGGTGGGTGTTCGCAGCCGCCATCGCAGACGGCTGGGGTGGTCATAGTCGAGGTCCGTACTCCAGATTCGCAGCGCACACCCGACATTTGGGAGATGACCATACAGTGCACTACTGTCTGGGCGTGCATAGAGGAACACGAGGCCATGGAGATCACCTCCGATACGACCAGAGTCAGGCGGCCGCATTCCAAATTTAGAGGGCAACCGAGTATGGTGGAGACGGGTTAGACTCTGTAGACCTGTGAGAGCTATGACACGGGCAAGAGTTCCAGGAGCTATTCATGGGCAAGTATTTTCTAGAGACTGCGAGACATGCCAAAGCTCAAGAGTTCCTAGAGCAAAAACAGGGAACGATGAAGGTGATGAACTACGTGGCTTGATTCACGGAGTTAGCCAGATTTGCAGATGACTACGTGGCCACAGACATGGCCAAGGTTAGGAGGTTTGAGAATGGACTGAGGTTGTCCATTCAGGATTGTGGACCCGCCCACAGTGACACGGATTCTATGGTCAGACTACCGACCATAGAGAGAGATACGGAGGATGCTCCTAACACTCGGATGCGAGTGTTAGTAAGAGGAAGGACGCCGCCTCTCCTCCGCTTCAGTGGAAGAGACGCAGCCTCTAGCCGCGAGGATCTCGTGAGTCACGCCATCCTGCCAAGGATGATGAGAGTTGGCCGGGTCGTAAGGTGACATAAGGAGAGTTGCTAGTTAGGCAGATGATGGTGTGCTTCCCATTGTCGCAAATGACATAAGACGGATTGCCCCCGAGACAAGATCCTGTGGTTTTCGGACATCACAGCCCCAGCCAAGAGCCAGCATCAGAGAGGATACAAGATATTCCTCCACAAAGACAAGACAGCCGCGACGAGCTACCACGGCTTCAGGGGCTAAGCACGGCACCCACATTTTCAATGTAGGCCCGAGAGTTGGGCACGAGTATGCAGAGGACTGTGGGCCCATGTGTGACCTCGGGGGTTCAGGGGCGTGTCTACGCTGCCACAATCGCAGCCGAAACATCGATCAGCCGCCTAAGGCTGTGGTACGTTTTACAGTCGCCTATGGGCAAGAGTGTTATTTGATTCCGACGCCCGCATTCATTCATTGTCGCATCGCCTGTGATCGAGTCAGGGCTTTAGAGGCTGAGACCTTGCAGGAGCCTTAGACGCGAAGTTCCCAGGATCAGGCGCAGACAACAGTGGATGATATGTCGAGTAGTCGGATCTCTGGGACTCTACCTCACGTTGGACCCGAGGATCATGGATATGTCGAGTCTCGATGTCATCCCGGGATGGATCGGGTCGACACCATGTGGTCACATCGATCAGGAGTGCAAGAGCTACCGCCTCACACGCAGATTCGCATTTCGTGGTATTCTCGTGAGATACATGGCATTTTTCCGTAAAGTATACGAGTCTAGGTGTCGTGATTGGCCATGGGTTGGTCGCCAGCCTTACCCCGAGGACGAGGAGAGACCGTATCTCAGATTTACTCCGCAGGTATGAGTATGTGGATGTTTTTCCAGATGATACCCGGACTACCTCCACATGTGGTAGTAGACTTCGTACGAAGTCACACTACACTCCATCTCTATGACTGATAGATGGCAATTCAGCCGAAGCCAGCAGGAACTCGTGAGTCCGCTACAGGAGCTATTGGACAGCAGGGTCTGGCAGATCGAGCACTTCACCCGCGCCCGCTCTATTCATGTAAGAAGAAGGACAAGACCCTTCGACCGCACGTTGATTACCGACAAATAATGTTACGATCAAGAATCTAGATCCGTTACTCGAGGATCGATGATTTATTTGATCACTGAGGAGCACGAGTCTACTCCAAGATAGACCTTCAAGACCGGTTACCATCACCGAGGGTTGTGGATACGATATTCCTAAGACTCAAGCAGTGACGCTGTACCGGGCACTATGAGTTTACTGATGCTCGATTGACAAATGCGCCAGCAAAGATTCATGGACTCCTGGCGTAGGGTATTCCAACCCTATTTAGATCGCTTTTGTCGTAGCCTCGTGGATGACATCTTGATCTACTCCTACCGAGTGTAGATGAGTATCACTTCAGGATAGTTTTACATTATTGAGAGACCAATACCGTACGCTTAAGTTCGCGAAGTTCGCCATCAAGTGAGATTTCGACACGAGTGTCAAGATCGAGGTGTTTGTCGCACCCGCAGAAGGTCGCAGCAAGTGATGAGTCAAAGGCCAAGTCGCCGAGATACGTAGTTTCGATTGGCCGGGTATTACAGAGGTCTTCCTGCATCGGCAAAGACGGCGACTAGTCGGATTCCTAAGGAGGTCAAGTTTATAATGACCGATAGGAGGCATTCCGTGAGTTGAAGAGGACTTACCAGCTCCCATCTCGATAGTTCCGACAGGGGACAAGTACACAAGAGATTGTGATGCCCTCTAGGTCGGATCGGGATGTGTTTTGATGCAAAATCGGAGGGTAGAAGCTTATGGTTCTCGTCGCTTGAAGAATCATGAGCAGAATTCTCAATTCCACACATGACATGGAGTTACCGTAGTCTCGCCTTGAAAATTAGCGCCACTACTTGTATGGTGAGGAGTTCGAGGTGCACTGCACCATAAAAGTCCGAAGTACATTTTCACGCAATAAGACCTCAACATGAGGCAACGATATGACTGAGTCTAGAGGATTATGACTTCACTCAGATTACCATCCAGTGGAAGGTAAATGTGGTGGCCGATGCACTCGCCTAAGTCACCGAGCTTGCTAGTATGGCTTAGAGTGGCAGATGCTCGAGACTGGACATTGGGCTACAAGACAATGGTGCGCATTCGTGGTACTTGGGAGTTTAGCGGGCTACACCGCTCTCATGAGCAGAGGATTGAGTCCCGCTAGTCGACGCAGAGATAGTGTCCATCGTGATGCAGTACAATGTGCACGTGACGAGGGCTGGACCATTCACGCAGATGGTAGTCTTCGATATAGGACTCGTAGTGGTTCCCAAATGACCGATTCCGAGAGAGGAGATTCTCAGGAGTTTCACCGTCTCGATTCACAATCCGTGGCACGGATGTACCAGGATTCGCCGCGCATTATCGAGTGGGACTAAGAGCACGTAGGGACTTTGTTCGACGACATGTCTCATGTCAAGCAGTAAAGGCCGAAAGCATCGGCTGGGCCAGGATACTTCAGCCATCGGAGGTGGCGAGTGGCGCAGAGCACGTCACGACGGACTTCTCAGACCACTTGCCACGACGCTGTGCAGTAAGCATGACGCAGATGGGTGATGCGGACTCGACTACAAGTCGGCATTACTTTCTACCGTATGATGACCTTCGCCTCGAGAGATTCCCGCCTGCTATACATTCGTGAGATAGTCCGTCTACATGGAGCCATCTACAGTGCTCCGATAGGGACCGAGTTTACGCTGCGACTTTTTTGGAAGAGTTTCAAAAGGCTATGGGCACACTATTGACGATGAGTACACCCACCCTCGCATTGCATGGTCGGGCCCCGAGAGGACTACAGTATTGCAGGACATGCCGCGAGCATGGGTCCAGACATAAGGGTAGCCGGGAGGAACATTCGGCCCTTAGTACCCGCTACAACAACAACTATCAGCGAGCATACGCATGGCACCGTATGAGGCATTATATGGGAGGCCACGTAGATCACCGTTGTTGGACCAAGGTGGGAGAGAGCTCCATCACCCGGTCCCGACTCGACATAGAGACACCTCCGAGAAGGCGAGCTGATACGACAACGCCTTCACTCGCCGCAGCCGACAAGAGCTATGCCGATGCACGACGCCGACCTTTAGAGTTCGAGGTCAGGGATCACGTCTTCAAGGTGATGCCTAAGAGGGGAGTGGTCAGTTCCCAAGCAGCGAAGCCATCACCAGGATTCACTGGACCCTTCGATACTGAGAGGGCAGCAATCGCTAAGGCACTCCAAGCAGCGCTACCGCCCAACATGTCGTGTCCATGAGGTTTCCCACGTCTCCATGCTCCGAAAGTACACCCGCATCCAATTTCATGTGATGGATTGGATGATCGAGGTTGACATGTGATGGACCTTCGGGAGCAGGGACCAAGCATTGTTGATAATGTGATCAAGCTCGCCACTCAAGACCGTGAGGCTAGTGAAGGTACTAATGGAGACACTATGGAGGAGTTCACGTGGGAGCGAGGACAGGGTCACCTATCCCTTCGTTTAGGATAAAGGGTACGTGGTTTAACTGCTTAGCAATTAAATGAACTAGTTTACATGCATGGTACAAGATACTACTGTATATGCATGTGAGTGTTATATTTCGCCTTGAATTTCTCGACGAAATTCCTCTTTATGAGTGAAGACCCGTAGAAATTCCAATTCTCGAATAAGTATAAAATCGTAATTTTGATTGCCAAATTAATTACGCGCTAAAAACTGCATCACCCTCTAGATCCTGATGACTTAAACCGATTGCACCGTTGAACTGCCTCTCACAAATCAGTTAAATCGCAAATTTTCGCAATTACGGCATACCAAATGGCATCGTCGAGCCATCATGTTTCTAAATTGTGAACCGATTTTCACGACGAAAGCCACAGATAACATGTACTACAAAATTATAAGTAGTATGAGTAGAGAAATGATGAAAATGGATGGCCGAAATAGTGCCGAATATCAATTCTGGTAAAAGAGGGATATAAATGTCATTTTAGAGTTTGATTTTTAAGTGGCTAGAGGACAAATACTCAACAGTACTTCATCCTCTTCATTTAGCCAAAAACCCACGGAGAAGCACCATTTTTGGTCCAAGAGGTTGTTCAGAGAGAGTTTTAGAGAGAGAGCGCTTCTCTCTACACTCGATCCGACCGTCGCGACTCGGTGAGAAGGGAAAACGACCCACGCTAACAGCTACGCGTGACCCTAGCTTTAGTGAGCTTCTTCAAACTCCTCGAGGTAGGATTTTCTCCTCACTTGGTTTTATTCCCATTTTTAGTAATTTTCAAATGTTCGAGTTGATAGAGCGCATTAGGGGTGTTTCGACTGTCCCAAACATTGGGATCGAATTAATAGAAAAATTTTGAGAACGAATGGAGCGGTCCGTGGCTGCTTCATGGCGGATGTGGGTATGAATTTGTGTGTTCTTGGTGTTAATTATGTGTTGAATGGATTTGAGACCGGGAATGGCCATGAGATGCCGGTTTATATATGAACCGATAAATTATTTCAGAATCGAACGTAAAACCCTGTGTGGTTTTACCGTCTTAGAATGGTACCCCAAAATTGTATTTTTGGGAAAATCTGTGTTTGATTAAGTGATTTGAATCGAATTGCTTTTGTTTGAACATCAGCCCAAGTGAGCTAATTTTGGTGTTTGAAATGATAAATTACATAACATGTTGGTGTGATTTAATTTTTATGTGAATATATTTGTGTTATATAATTGCATGTGATTAGACCAGATTGAAGTGCATACATGCATTCCATATGCAATCGGGAACGTCTTGTAGATTTGTGAATTAGGAAGGCATGAGATGAGTCTAGAGAAAAGGTTCTGAGGGTTGTCTAATATAAATGACGGAGGGTAGTCCAAACTAAATAATATATCAACCGCCTGAGCGCCCGCCTTGATATTTCTTCATCTGAGGTAGTCCACAACAACACATCACCGCCTGAGCGGCCCATTGATATATATTCATCTGAGGGTTGCCCACTAATTAAATAATAATTCCCATACAAGGCTTAAAGCTGAGTGTGAGAGAGCTCGCGAGGACTCCTGGATCCAGTTATCATGTAGACATTCAAGTAGGATCATGCATTTGCTTGAAAGTGTTTAAATTGAACATCGGTGACCGCACTTAGCGGTGAGTAGCCCAATTTAGGGCGATTCTCCCATCGAGCTTTAAATCACCCCCGTCGGTGGATCCCCCTTTATTTTGCTGTGCAACAGAGGCGAGGGACTGGCCACGAGGAACCCAGTTTTGAAGAAAGGCCGTGTATTTTGATGGTTTTCCATATGTATTAGACTCTCTATTTTGATATATGTTGTATAAGATTTAATACTAACTCTTAACTATGGGACATGGTCGATATGGTCATGGATATCGCTTTTAAGTGGGCCCAAGAGGCCGCTTTTTATCCATGTTGTTATCCTGGGATTAGACCTGTTTGGGACAAAATGCAGGTTTTATGCAAGCATTGTATTTCAAAGGAGCTCCCCATACAAAGGAGACTCGCCTCTCTAAAAGTATGCTTCTGCACCCGACCTCCACTGCATTCCGCGAGTCGACGGTAAATGGGGGCGTCACAAAAAGCAAAAACATGTTTTGGTTCTGCTCGAATATAATACAAGATAAAAACAAAATAAAACAAAGTCAGACTGCTCTCATCCCATATGCGCTCCCATGTGGGTCACCGCCATTAATCGGTCCTCGCACTTTAAAATAGCCCATGACTCGTGAGCAAAAAAGCTCGCGAGAAAATCGCTACAAGGGTTACTCCCCACCTAAGTGCAAATTAAATGGTCGCACAACAAACACACATTCAAGTACAAACATACACATATCTACTTGAATGTCTACATGACATGAATGAGACTCGACTCACCATGCCCTATGTGCCTAGCCCTCACCGGCTCCATCACCCAACGTGGTGCCAACGGGCAAATGATAAACAAAACGTGTGTGTAAAATATAATGCCTTATACGCGCAAGGGCACGTTGCCGCCTGGCAATATAGTGTACCAAAAGGTACGGATATCGATCCATCGGGGATGTGAGAATTGAATACAAAAGATGCTTTGTGGATATTATCTGAGCGAATCGACATGAGAAAGAAATCAAATGTGTGAATTTCAACTAAACTACTTCCATCTATCAATTATCAGGTATTGAAGACTGGGGTGGCTATGTCTCCCCGCCACGCGATGGATTATTTCTAAAGATGAGATTATTCAATGATTATGATTCTCTTAATGACTAGGTGATCTTGTGTACTGCAGATACCCTCTCGAGGTGTATTCACTATCTCAAGTGTAGTCGGGTATATCTCTATCCCACCCGCATCCTAAAATGCTTAAATGTTCTAACCTTATTTCCACCTTCGGATCTGAATATCTCTATTCACCGACTCAACAAAGGTCGCTTCTACTCATATCCCAGTATCCTCATCGAATCTCTGGATCTCTCTAGCACGAACATCCTAATGTCGACCAAACATTACCATGTAATTGATCTACGTGATGTAAAGCGTATAATAATAAATCATAAATAACTAAATAATATAAATTAATCAACTTTAATCCATCCAACCGTGACAAGGTTCAACAAGACCCTAGGTATAGATCTAGAAATATGATGATCAAGGAAAACACAAGTGATATATAAACATAAGTTCCATTGTCTAAATCAAAGAAACAATACAAAAGTCCGGGTTCTTCCTCGAGATTCTGTCACTCTTGCCTCGATTCTGCCTCGACTCGCACTATTCCCGATGCCTTGAATTCAACCATTGGTGCCGAAATGATGAGGCAGATCCGCGGTCGACGTCAGGCGACGCTGCAACGCCGCCACAGATCGCCGCGACATCAGACGTCGACGCTTCCTGGCTGTTGACTTCCCCGTATTGGCCAATCTTAACGCTGATGTTGGATCCGTAGGACGCGACGCTGAACGCTCTAACGCTGTAGCCACTTTCCCGCTTTGCTCTCCATTGCTCCACTTACTCACAGCTTCGTTTTCACATCATCCGCAACGATTCACCTAATCGGCCATACTCGACATCGTCGGAAAAAATACATATTTAACCATAAAAATAATGCTAAAAACCTAAGAAAGACGCTGCATACTATGAGTGTTTCTCGTGCACTCATCACACCCTAAATTAACTTCTTGCTTGTCCTCAAGCAAAGAATGACCTAAATGTGACAATAACTATTACACGAAACCAACACTAAGACAAAGGTTGAACATGCCGAGAAATAGGGAATCAATTAGACCTACTCACACTTCGCCGCTTTGCCCGGTTCACAGGATGGCAGTGTTCACTTTCTCGGAAAACTCGTTGAAATAGGTAGAAGTGACTAGTGCCTCAAATTCCATGATATTCAATAACCTTTCCAGAGGCCCCTATGTGTGTAGAATGAATGACCTCCAGTGTATGCCTAGGTTCCGACACCCCCAAACTTAAGCTCAACCCACCTATTTGGAAGAAGCTAACTAGGAAAGGATAAGAACACACCCTTTTTATTCATGTCAAAATACCTAAAAACTTCCTAAGTACCTAAAAGAAATCAAGAAGACCTAAAGGCCAAGAAGTAGATGAGCGTTCTCGTAACTGGGATCCATCAGACTCCCCCCACCAGCTAAGTTATGGCACCGTGCATTAAATTCCCTTCAACCAATTCGAACACTCAACCAAACTCAAAGGCCCTAGGTTGTGGAAAATCCATCTGGTCCCATGTGGCGGCAAAGAAGTCAACAGACTCCCACCTACCGGGCTTAGTGGCACAGTTTTGAAAGGCTCCTCGATCAGGCCCTGGATTCCGATCGATGATCCACTTATTCTAATTCACAAGACTCTTTTTGACTTTTTCTTCTTTTTCACTTTTTCTATTGTTTTTTTTTTTTATAGTTAGGGCTCAATGGCAATCCTCTTTTGATAGGGTGTCCCATCACTTAGATGGTTAGAATCTCCCAAGGTTTATCGAACTTTAGTAGTTGATCTCGGCACCTATGTTCTCGAAGGTCTCGGCAGAGGCGGAGTGTGATGATCATCGAGAAATAGTTTCTTGACTACCCGGGATTGGTTCACTAAACCTTCCCACCTATTCAACTTAATTACCGAGCATCAAACATTGTATGCATCCGATCTTCCATGTCAATAGTGAATTCAGTCCAAAAGTGATCCTCGACTTTCAACATGGCACATACACAACTACCTCCACATGCAACTACTACATATAGGAATGACCTAACACACACGCAAACAAAACTAACACATGACTCATCAAATTAAATTGTGTTGCTTAACCTGAACTAAACAAACACAACTAATATGCTGAACGAAACAAAAACACTACACAAATACTAAAAACAAAACATAACTAAACAGATCTAACTAAAAACTCGATCACCACCCACACCCCCCCCCAAGCAAAATACACACACACACAACACACACACACAACACACACAATAATAATACACACACAACAACACAACACACACACACACACACACACACACACACACAATAATACCCATGTCCCAATCGCAATAAATGAACAAGAGGGGCGGAAGTGGAACTCCCTCGGGTGATCATCGCTGGTGGTGGTGGCGTCGGTGGTAGCTATGTCGTGCGAAGCCGGGCCCAAGGACCGTTGCCGTTGAAGAATGTAGGCCTGATTGCCAAGACAAGACGCATATCGAAGACGAGGGCCTCCATATTCGTGTGATGAGGACTCGGCAGTTCCCGGGTCTCGTCCCACGTACGAAGCGCCACAAGGGAAAGCACCGGTCCCTGGTCGGGTGAGGGGCCGAGGCCGCCTCCGAGGATGCCGCGGGTGGAGGTGGAGGTGGGTGGGACGAGGACTGGCCAACATCCCCCTGGGGATCGCCCAGGAGTCCATAGCGAGCCTGATAATCGTGAAGCTCGTCCTCGTTCAAGGGCTCATGTCCGGAATCATAGACCCCCTCAGGTCGCGGGACACCCGATTTGTCTCTCTTGACAGATATGGCTTTTATGGGGTGTAACCACACCTCATTGTCGTCGAGGGGCACCCCGGCTCGTTTTCTTAAGCCAAAGATGAGGAAAGCGGCGCTCCAAATTATCTCAAGGCCCCGCTATGGAGGATAGCATCCTCTATAACCTGCCCAACATCAAAAGGTGTGTCCTGTATGATGGCATAGTCGGCACGCTGGGTCGCCACTTCACACACGCTCGCTATCTAATAAGACGCGACGTGATGAAGGATGCCGTAATCTAGGTATAATACAAATACCTGCCTTGAAATGGACCGCATGGCCCGCACTATTGGATTTTCCACTCACCCCTACCATTAGTCAAGACTCGACAACCCTGGTAGTCGGTGCCCGTGAAGCCGATCAAACGGCTCTCGAAGGACATGCTCTGCACTATAGTAACTATTGATCGACCAAGACCGAAGTCGACCATCACGCCCGCACTGACTTTCTTCAGGACGCGGGGAGGCCAGATCAGAATTCGCACCACACTCATCGCCGATGGCGCGGTTGGCACAAAGGCCTCGCCATCCTCAGCCGCTAATGGTCTTGGCGAAAAATGTGGTGGTGAAACCTTCCTTTATGAACGATCTGCGCATAGATGGTGTTTCGAACCGACGGCGACACCCTCATTCACGAACCGCGTGACATCGTAAGTGGGGGTCGGGTCCTCGCTGGACCGACTCCGCTTGGTAGGCAATTTCTGCCTTTTGCCAGACATTAGGACCTAGAAGTCAAGTGGTGGTGGCACCAAATTGGTCACCCACTGACCTAGACCAAACAACAAACACCTAGCGTGCACAAAAAACCAAAACTACAAAGTGTACTAACGACCCTACATGTGACTCAAAACCCTAAAAGAGACCTAATATGACCCTAAACGTGAACCTATAAGACTCCCGTGACCGACCGGCGGAATACAATGGTGACTCTGGGGATGGCCACACTAGTGCTAGAACCGAAAAGTGCAGTAGTGAATGCAAGGGTCTCAGGGAACCAGTGTGTGATGGGGACGGTGAATGCAAGGTCGGAGGGCAATGTACGAGCCTCCGACCGGCCGTGACAGCCCGGGCAAGGAACTACGCAGCCGCATGGTTACTAGGGTTCAGGAAGTGCGTGTGCAGTGAAGAGCAAATGGGCTATTATTGGCCTTAAACAGGCAACGTCGCACGCTCGACAACGCTACACTTGACAGAGAGGGGGACTGGGTCAACGTCGCGACGCTCGGCAACGCCGCGACGTTTCGGCAACGTCGGGCGACGTACCGGCAACGCCGCGACGCGGCAACGCCGCGACGTTACGCAGAGTGGGGATCAAACAAGGTCGACGTTGCATCAACGCCGCGACGCTCCGCAGACATATAAAAATTCAACGCCGCGACGTCGATATCTCACGCCGCTGACACGCTCCAGAGGCGGAATTCAACGCCGCTGACGCTAGAACTCACCGCCGCACGCTCCAGAGATACTCAAAGTCAACGTCGCGACGTTCCAGAGAAGGGTAAAATTGACGTCGCGACGCTTCAAATAGTCATGAGGTTGGTACGTTTCACGACAAGCCATAATCTCAACGTCGCGACAAGCAGAAGGCTTCTAAAATTTCATTAAGTAGCCCCGACATGACCCTCCCTCAGAATGGGACACTGGACTCGTAGCTCGCACAACCGATCCTCCAGCACTCGCGTCGCGAGTCCCCGAAAGTAAACAACCAAGAAGAAACACCGATTACAGACAAAACCAATAAACCAATATCACTGAAAACAAACAATAAAAATGTCACTCAGAAAAACTTGGGTTGCCTCCCAAGAAGCGCTATGTTTAATGTCAGCACACGACCGGTCTTCAATGCGCCGGGGACCTCGAGCTCAGAGGATCACATTTGCATTACCGCTGCAAATAAAGGAATGATCTCGCTTCTCATGGAACTCTCCTCCAAAATACGCGCTTCAACCGCTGGTGGTGATCGTGGAATGTGCCTTTCAGATGTGTGACCTCGCCTACCGAAAAGACTTGGTAACTCGTGAAAGGCCCTGACCTAGACTTCAATTTTCCCGAAAATTTTTAGGCGAATCAACAATAGAACTTCGCCGTCCCGCGGAACTCCTTCCCCGGTGATGTGTTTATCATGCCGCTTTGTCTTTTCCTCAGAATACGCGGGCATTTTCATAAGCTTCGCTCCTCAATTCATCTAGTTCATCGAAGTCAGAAGTGGGCCGCTTCATCAACTAAAGGTAATCGTCTTATATTCAGTCGCCGCAGTCGCCCAAGAGGCCCCCAATTCCACCGGAAGATGGCATGCTTTGCCATACACTAGTTCGAACTAAGACATACCCAGCGGAGTTTTAAACGCCGCGGCAGATGCCTGGAGTGCACTTCGATTTTTAATCAATCCTTCCCCGAACTCGCTTCACTGCCTTCTCAAGAATCGATCATTTCTCGATTTGACACCTATGCTAGCCCATCGGATCATGCAAGTGATACTAAGAGATGTGCGATGACGCACCCCATACTTTTGTAAAACCTTGTCAATCACCTTATTGCAGAAATGAGTACCATTATCTGTGATCAGTGCCCGAGGGGTTCCAAATCGTGAGAATATGTGGCTGCGAAGAAATTGAGCCACGACCTTGGCATCGCTGCGCGCCTAATGGCTTCACCCACTGAGACATAGTCTACCGCGCAGGAATATACAAAGTTGTTGTAAGATGGAGGAAATGGTCCCATGAACCACTCTATAAGTCAAAAGTACGCCTGTAACGGGGTGCATGGGGGCTGTCATTTTTAGAAATACCACCCATTCGTTGACATTTGTCACATGTGGATACGAAGTGATGAGCATCTTTAAATAAGGTAGGCCAGTAGAAGCCTGACTGGAGAACTTTGGCTGCTGTTCGTTGGCCACCAAAATGTCCACCACAGGTGCGGGCAAAGTGGTGTAAAACACTGCTCATTTCATCCTCGGCACACACCAATCACCCGTTAGCGAATGCCCGAGAGGATTGTCTTCCCAATAGTAGTGTTTCGCCGCGTAAAAAACCTCTTTTTCTCGCTGATAGTTAAATTCCTGGAGTGACAATTTCGCCACCAAATAATTCATAACTGCGAAACTACGGAACCGCCTCTGCCCTCAAATTAGCTAAGAGTTTCTATCCGGTTCGCCATTCACTCAACATCAATACCGCCCCTTCCAATCATGAAAGATGATCTCGCCACTAAAGTTCGCCTTCTCGTCTCTAATTCAACATCAAATTCTCAAGCAAAGAACCCACCGAATTAATCGAGGCTCGCATCTTTCTTAGTCATCAAGTATTTAATGGCGCAGTGGCCGCGCGGATCACTACCTTGTTACCAATCGAGCAAGCGCTTGAATTTGTCAAAGGCAAAGACACACAAAAGTTCTTTCCGTAGTGGCGTAATTCAACCGAGCATCATTTAAAGTTCTCACGGCATAGTAGATTACTTGAAAAATTTTCTCTCAAGCTTGCCCCAAGATCGCTCCTCCAATCGCAAAATCGCTTATGTCAATATAAGTTCAAAAGGAAAAGCACCAATCCGGGCGCCACAACAATAGAGCCGAGATCAATCTTATCCTTCAACACCGAAAATGCATGCAAGCACCGCTAATCAAACTCAAATGGGATCCCTTGGACCGCATAAGACAAATCCGCTTTGCAATCCGAGAGAAACTTTGCGGCTGCTCAGAAATCTAACAAGGCTCCCAAAAAGCTTCTAATCCCTTTTATCGATGAGGGTGGAGGTAATTTTTCAATTGCTTCACCTTCGCCTGCCTACTTCTATTCCTTTCGTGCCGAACCGATGTCCGAGTACTATACCCTCGTACTCATAAAATGACACTTCTCCTGAGTACTAAGTCAGTTCCTCACATCTTATCAAAACTGATCTCAAATTCTCCGCATTGTCAAAATCGAATTCACCCAATACCGAAATCATCCATGAAGATTTCGATTGTCTTCAACCATGCTCTGAGAAGACGGGCCATCATACATCTTTGAAATGTGCCCGGTGCATTGCACAGTCCAAAGGGCATCCGCCTGAATGCGAATGTACCATAGGGACATGTGAATGTCGTCTTCTCCTGATCTTCAGGGGCTATAGCGATTTGGTTGTAGCCGGAGTATCCATCCAAAAAGCAATAGTATTCATGACCGGCTAATCGATCCAACATCTGATCTAGAAATGGCAATGGGAAATGATCTTTTCGTGGCTTTGTTCCGGGCTTCCTAATCAATGCAATCCTCCACCCTGACTATTCTCGGCGCGTAATATGTTGTTCTCGCTCTATGACTCATGTCTTCCTTCTTCACGGAACTGACTAACCCATGCACTCGTCTAAAATAGGATAAATTACCCCAAGATTCAGCCATTTCAATACCTCCTTTCTGACCACCTCTTTCATTGTTGGGATCTCAACCTCCGCTGTGCTTCCACTGAAGGTTTATGCCCATCCCATCTTCGAGCAAAATACGATGCATGCACATGGAGGGACGAATCCCTTTCAAATCGGCTAGAGACCACCCAAGCGCATTTTTATGGTCTTTAAGGACCCTCAATAACTTCTCCTCCTCTAATTCAGTCAAGGATGTTGAGATGATCACTGGTACAGTGGAGGCTACCCCAAGGTATGCATACTTCAAATGGCTAGGTAGGGGTTTTTGTTCCATTTTGGGTGGTTGTTCCACCGATGACACTGGCGTTGTCGCCCCTTAACCTAGAGACTCGAAGTATTTCCTCCTATTGGATCCAAAAGAGTCCATCCATTTAACATATTCCTCTGCCTCTTCGCTCATGTTCTCAGAATCATTCTCCACTAGGCTAGCCTCCAAAGTGGTCACGAGACCACTTCGCTAGACACTATAGCTCTACTATCTCTCGCTATGAAGCAAGTGTCATCTCTCCTCGCTGATGTCCAATCGCTTCAAACATATCAACTTGACTTCGCTGGCCCCGCACTCTCAATTTTTCTCCTCTCTAACATCAATCATCGCCAGATCAGCACCACCCACCTGGGATTGAAAGGTATTACATCTCATGAACATCACTGAGTCACAGATAAATTTGTCAACCTCATTTAGGACATTCATTCACTCCTCTGATGTTTAAAGATCCGTTTCAAGTCAAGTGTGATCAGAGGTTGGACGAGCCTCACCCAATCCCAACCGTTTAAAAATGGACAAGGGCATGAGATTAATGCTGGCACCTAAATCACAAAGAGCTCTCTCAAAGATAGCATTTCCAATGGTGCATGGAATATTGAAACTGCCTGGGTCTTTAAGCTGCAAGACTTCCTCTGGCATGGCACTACATTCTCGCTTGCTAATCGTTTGGTGTCACCTAATCTTCTCTTCTCGAGACAAGATAATCTTTCATAAACTTCACATAACCGGGCATTTGTTCCAGCATCAGCAAATGGGATATTGATGTGTAACTTTTTTAAACACTTCCATGAATTTAGTGAACGCTTATCCAAATTTTATGTTTCTTTAGCTGGGATATGGAATTGGTAGGTTGGCCTTTGCTTCAAAGTGGGAGTTTTCTCAGATCGCTCATTAGGTTGATCTTTATCTCCGCATCATCATTCTACTCGGGTCGATGACCTTCTCGCCTCTCCTAACCTGCTCTACAACTAGGTTTGTGGATCGTATTTCCAATTCCTTCCCACTTCTCAGCATGACTGCTTTAACATGTTCATTCCCATCTCTTCTTGGGTTTACTTTTGAATTGCTTGGTAATGAACCCGGTTGCCTTTCAGTTAATAAGTTTGCCATTTGACCCATTTGTACCTCCAAATTTCTCACCGTGTCGCTGATTGTTCAACTGAAGCCGTCACGCGCATATTCGCTCGTCTCATTCATGAAAGCAAGAGTGTGAGGTTAAATATCTCGCAAGGGCTTCTCTCTGTTCTAAATCCACCTTCTTCTCGTGAAGTAGTTCACCGAATTCTAGCTCGATGGCATGTTATTCGATTATTTCTCCATCCATACCTCCTTTGGCTGTTCCTAATTTATGATCTCCGATTATTACGCCACCCCTCGTGCCTTGATTTTCGATTTTGATAGTCGTTTTCCCATACCGGCCCCCGCCGCTGATTGATTCTGATTGGAACCTCGATTCACCGGGCCCCGCTCTACAGTTTGATTTGACCGACACTCGTGCTATTGTGTCAGTTCTCCAATGCACCACAACTCCCATGGGTCATTGTATGGCATTTGCTGTACTACTGCCTAGTCAATCGCTTGTCAACAGTAACATGATTAAACTGCATTGTTGAGAACCTCATTGTCCGTGCCACCCATGGCTTTTACTGGTGTAGTCTTCTCCCTAGGCCACTGATTTGTGTTGGTTAAAAGATCTTCCCGTAATTTCATGCTTCGGGTCCGTGGTTTTCTTCATTATGCCCTCCGTACCGAGGCATCAATCACTGTTCTAGTAGCGTTCCTCAGCCCATTATAGAAAGTATGGACTTGCATCCATCTGGTTACCTGCGTGATGCTGCACTTTCTTAGTAATTGTGAAATCGTCCCATGCCTCCGCCAGTTCTCCCCTAGCTGCTCCGGGGTATTGACTTCGCACAAAAGCAGTAATTTTCAAGGGTGGGAAGAACTTGGTCAGAATTTCGCAGACTAGATCGCTCCACGAGGTAATGGAATCTGCGGCTGACTCGTTAGCCGCGCTTGGCCCGATCACTCAGTGAGAGCTGAAAGCCTCAACCCGGGTGCGCCCTTTTCTCAAAGTGAACCCCATTGTACTTGGATCGTATCACGACTTCAAGAAGTCATCGATGCATATTCGGTTCTCGGGGTACCATGAACAATATTTTCTCGTAGCATCTGTAATGTTATCAATTTCCAGCTCAAGTCAAGCTACCAATGGTGGTCTCATAGCTGTCCGAACAATCAGAAGTGTGAGTGCAAACTCTTCTAGCAACATGTATGGACTATCGCCGTATAAACGCCCGGTGCTTGATTTCTTCCATGATTACCATTTCCCGGCTTCTTCCGTCTGCTTTTGCTCAATGCTCAGATCCTGCTCTTCATTATCACCCATGTTTGCTAAATTTCTGATCCGCTCGCCGTTTCTCGCGTATTCTCGTGTTCTTTCCCGTTCAGGATCAAACAGCAGCATCGACCGGTCTCGCTGGCCAGACGTACTCACCTAAACTTAACCGCAATCACACAAGGAACAATACCAAATTACCAAAGACTTGTAATAACAAACAAAGCAAAAAAATTTCAGAGTAATATCTAATTGTTTTATTCTCTATATCAATCTAAACTTATCCCCGGCAACGACGCCAAAAACTTGATAGGCCGAAAACGTGGTGTGTAAAATATATGCCTATACCCGCAAGTGCACGCGTCATTCTAAGTAATATAGTAAATTAAAAGGTACCATATCGATCCACCTGGGACAGGAGAATTGGAATACAAGATGTGCTTTTAGATATTATCCGGAAAGGGAACGATGTGAGAAAGAAATCAAATGTGTGAATTTCAACTAAACTATCGATCTTATCAATTACCGTATTGAAGACTAGGGCTATGTCTCCCTTGCCACGCCTCGATGGATTATTTCTAAAGATGAGATTATCTGGGCTTTATTTATAGATTTCTTAATGACTAGGCGGATCTCTCTGCTTCACGAGATACCCTCTCTCGAGGTGTATTCGCCTATCTCGCTAGTAGAGTTGGGTATATCTCTATCCCAATTCGGTACTCCGAAATGCTTAAATGTTCTAACCTTATTTGCCACCTTCGGGATCGGGAATATCTCTATTCACCGACTCAACCAAAGGCTGCTTTACTCATATCCCTAGGTATCCTCATCTCTCGAATCTCGGATCTCTAGCATGAACATCCTATCGTCACAAACATTACCATGTAATTGATCTACAGGATGTAGCGTATAATAATAAATCATAACACCAAATAATATAAATTAATCAACTTTAATCCATCCAACCGCAGGATGTGGTTCAAATAAGACCCTAGGTATAGATCTAGAACATGATGATCATGAAAACGCAAGTATGTGATATATAAAACATAAGTTCCATTGTCTAAATCAAAGAAACAATACAAAAGTCCCGTTCTTCTTCGAGACTCGCTACTCGCTTCCGATTCGTGCCCCACTCGTACTCCATTCCCGATGCCTTGAATTCTGGAACCATCGGGTGCTTTAAATGATGAGGTGCGCAGAGACGCCACATTACTGAGACGCCGAGACGCTTCGTCATTGAATTTTGTATCAATACCCAACGTCAGCGACGCGCTGGAACTACTTGACGTGGGGGACGTCAGCGACGCTTGGAACGTCATGACGCTAAGTGCCCACTTTCTGCATTGCTCTCCACGTTCCAATTTGCTTCCACAGTTTTCTTTCACATCATCAGACCCGCATTCACCGAATCGCCTCATACTCGATATCAAGCTGGAAAAGGCATATTTAACCTTCAAATAACGCTAAAAACCTAAGAAAGACGCGGGTATACTATGAGTGTTTCAGGCACTCATCAAACCAATCTCGAGTCAATCACGACTCCTATCACACAACCCGAAGTCTATGTGATAAATGTAAAAATCTAGTGTGTCTCTTTAGGTAACATAACTTTTCGGATTACACCGTATGTAACGCCCCGTCCCGAGAGAGTGTACAAAGATACGATAATCGTAGGGGCGTATAAGAGAACCATGTGCGCCATTGTACATTTGGAGATGAAATTAGGGAAATTATAAAATATGGAACCCGGAATTGTAGTACTTGAATAAGGGTTAAATTTTAATTCATAAAAAGGATATGAAAACCATTAAGTGAGTAGAGATGGGTCATCATATAAATAATAAAAACTGATTTGAAAAATTAAAAGGATGAAGGACTTGATGGAAATTAAAGGGAAATATTAGAATATAAAATAAAAAAGAAGCCAACTCATTTTGGTCTCCAAAAGGCTAGGGCTCACGTTTTGGAGAGGAGAGAAGAGCAAGGAAGAGGAAGAAGAAGGAGAAGGAGAAGAAGTCCAAAAAATTCAGGTATGTGTTTGCCTTGGAATCATGGTATTCGATTATTAAGGTTTATGAGAATTACTTGTTCCTTTGGTCTAGGTTTTGTGGAAAGATCACATAAACCTTGAATTGTTAAAGGGTGAGATTAAAACCCCAATTGGTGGAAAATAAACATGGAATCATCATATTTATATGGGTTTTAGAAGAATTGGTGGATCTTGGTTGAATCTTATATAAGATTTTTACCTTAGGGTTTTATTATGGAGTTCCAAACCACCAATACAAGTGTTATGGAGTGGTTTTGAATGACTTTCATGTTGATTATTGAGGTATTACGGTTTTGAGGATTGGTTGTAAAAAACAAAGGAGAATGTTGGGTTTTTAAAGGAATTGCTGTCAAATTTTTTGTAAAACCCCTGTTTTTGTTTTGGCTATAGATTAAGTTAGAATCATCCAAATGAATTGATTCAAATTGTTAAAGAACCATAAGAGATAGGGATAAAAATTTATAGAAGGGACCAAGAGCAAATTGTAGCTCTAAGGCTCCCAAATACGGACTGAAAGGTGAGCTCATGTAGCTCACTGATTTTGCTCTGTTTTGGGTATGGTTGTAGTGTTTTTGCCATAAGTGGAGTTTCAATCATCCAAATTGAGTGATTAAAAATTCTGGGTAAACTAGACTTCCAGGGGAATAAGTTATCTGAAGGAAGTGCAAGCAAGTTTTAACCCCAGAGTTCCCAGAAATATTTCCAAGTGGAGCTATGTGCAGATTCTGTTCTGCCAATTTGAGTAATCTAGATATAAAATACAATAACTTGAGTTTTGGTGATCCAAATTAAAATTCCTAATTGGAGAAGAAACCTTAGAACCATAGCTTCAAATGAATGAAGAAAAATTTCCAATTTATGGAGTTAAGGCCCCAGAAATCAAGGATAACAGTAGGTGATTCAAAGAGTTAACCAAATTGGCATCAAACATGCAAAACTTGTGTTATATAGTTGAGGGTCTTAGAGAAGGGGAATTTTAAATTGAAAATTTAAAGAGATGTCATTGATATATAAAGGACTGATATGGAGAGTTTCATAGAAGACCGTTTGAATAATTTTTGGGGTAATAAAGTTCATAGAGTATTGTTGGAAAAGGCTGCTAAATGAGTGGTTTTTTTTTGTTAGGGTCTGATAGGCATTTGTATGATATGTTGAAATTGAATAGATTAAAGTAAATGTGGATGTGGTTGGGGTGAAAATGAGTGTGTATGGTGGGATTAAATGGAAGGTGGTTAATGTGTAGTTGTGGTTTTCTTGAAAAGGTGAAAAGGACTATCGGACGGAACCCGCATTCGACGGAAGCAAGCGGGATTGAGCGTGAACCGTGGAGTGTAAAAATGATAATATTGTGACAATTGGAGTTTTTAAAGGTGAATGGTTTTAATTGTTTATATAAATGTTAGCATATGGAAATGTTTTATCTTTGCATCAATATATATATTTATATTAATTATATATGTATGCATGTGTTATGCATTATGAAAGTTTAAAAATGTGTAAAGAATGCATAAATGTATAAATAATAAAGTAAAGTGTTTAAATGGATTTAGAAATGTATTTTGAAGAAAGGTTTTATTGATGGTTACCTTAACCTTATATGATTGTTATGACTGATATCGGCCGAGGTACTTTGGGTTATGTATGACTTAGAGGGTAAAGTTATAGGTTACTAATCATGAGGGAAATAGTGTTTAGAGTAATATCCTTACAAGTGATAAGGTGCTCTGACTGAACCCTATGCAAAGCGTGAATTCTCCGTTAGCTGCGGGTGGTTATGATTGAATGACTGTCTCTCACCGTCGCACTTAAACCTGCTCTGTGTTTATCCCCGGGTTCCATCAAAGAAAGAAATAAAGAAGAGTAAGTTTAAGGCATAAATTGATTTTTTAATTGTTTAAGATTTATTACTTGTTATATACTGAAAATGTTATCTAAATAAAATACACTCACTGGGCCTTTAGCTCACTCTTTCCTCCATATGTTTGAAAAAACATTTTCAGACCCGAGACAAAAGTGCTTATAGAGCATCCCCCCAAGGCAGTTGAGTCGAGCCATCGAGAAGACGACGCATGTGACTGCATTGTATATATATTTTGGTATGCTTATATGTTGAATATTTTTCGTTATGTATATATGTATATATGTATATTATTTTGAAAAGGAACTACGAGGCTTTGATCCTCAGTGGACGAGGTACGTAGGCGGGCCGCTTTAACCGCCTGCCCACCTTTTGATAAAAATGTTCACGGAATAGGAAAGAAGGTTTGAAATGTTTTGATGATTTGGAAGTAAATAAAATGTATATGCATGTCTATTGTGTTTGATTTGGTCATGACGAGGAGTCCTAATATGGAAATTGAAATAGTTTAGAAGTGTTTTTAAATGCTTTCATCAAGTTTTTTAAAATTGGGAAAGTTCGGCACGTAGGAAACTCAGCCGACTAAAAATCTAAGGGTTTGAAAAAGAAAGAAAGAAAAAAAAAAATTTTACCACTTCGCTCGCATTATTTTCTAAAGATATGTTAAGGATTGTAAAGGGGTTCGCTCCATGGATTTTATTTGATTGTTTTGAGGAAAAGTTTCTATATCCGTTGGAGTGCCGGGAGGTTCCCTCCGGTTCATGAGGTTAATCCGGGTCAGGATCCTTCAACGTAGGTCTCTTACACCTTTCGACATTTTTACAGGCTTTAACCAATGGATACTTTGTCTAACCAATGTTCCAGTCTTTTCATCTGAGGGGGGGGTAACAGTCCCTTCTTGCTCTGCCCAACACACATTATTTATATTTCTTTTTATGCTTGAAACCGTGAGACATCCATTGGACGTCGTCCAAAGTACGAGCTCACTATCCATTCATCAACAATGATGATGGATGACCATACCCATGCACACACACCCAATATAATGCGATGTCCCTGTGCATATGCGATGTTAATGCCACTACATGTTCTCAAGTTACATGTATGATGCACCCTACATGGAACATTCTACTCAGTCGTACTTCATGCCAAGTACCATACAATTCACATCCATTCATGTTAATACATTTAAATACACATATTTTAACATATTATACACATATTTAGCATGTTATTTAAATTTCTAGCAATAACACACAAAAACATTTCACATAATTTCAAGTATTTCGCCTATAAGTCTAGCTTGCTACTGGGCCTCGTAAAATCTGTGACTTAGTCTAAAAATTCCAACTTTTGTAAATATCACACAAAATACAACATGCAATTTCCTGATCAAGCCATACGCAGCCCCGAGCATTTTAGATACAACCCGGTTCCGAAACAGAAGTTACGGAAATCAGAACGGACCTTTTCTCCACTGTCTGTTACCTAGCCCACTGCTCAGACCACAGTTTGGCGGAGCACCCATCTTATTAAATTCTAGACTTCACGATCTTTCCGTAGAGTCCAAGAACATGTGAATCGGAGTTCGGATGGGAAAGTTATGGTTGCTAGTTGGCGTTGCTAAATCAGCAGTGGGTGGTGAAAATTCAAGTACGCTCCCGCTTTCCATAACGCCATATTTGCTCGGGCCTCGATGCCGCGGGTTTCACCGTGGTCCCGAACTCATATACTCTGTCCATGACCGTCCCATAATCACAAACAAACCACACAACATACAAATTTGCCCGAAAACCAGACGAAACCTGTAGACCATTACGCGGCCCCTAGACGTAGAATAAAACCGAGGTAGGAAGACACCTACCTCTCATAGCATCGGTCGTTTCGTTCTCGTTCGAAGTTCGACCACCGCATGACGCTTAGTCTTCGGTTCCTTCCTTCTTCTTCCTCTTTCTCTCTTTCTTTTCTTTCTTCTTTCCTTCCTTTCTTCCTTCATTTCTTTTCTTTATTTCCTCTCTTTCTTTTCTCGTTTTCCTCCGACTTTCCTCTCTCCTTCCTTTCCTTTTCCTTCACGCACGCACCGCTTTCTACCCTCTTTGCTTTTCTTCTTTCTTTTCTTTTTTTCCTTATCTCCCCATACTCTTATATATTTTGTTTTTTTTTTTTTTTTTGTTTGAATCGGTGGGTGAGCTCACCCCCCACCTACTCTCATGTGTTTCTACCACGTAAGTGTGCCGTGTCCTACCACTGCGCCATATGGTCACCAGATCCCGCTCTCTACAATTTTTTTTCTAAAAACATGAAATTCGATGGCCAAATTCGAATAAATTAATCGATGCTGTGATTAGCAAGACGAATCTAACTAAGTGAAGTCCGTTTTGTCATCCAAGATTTATAAAATTTCCGTTTTTCAACCAAAATTACTGTTTTACCCTTGCCCAGAAAAACTGAATTTTTCCCGAGTTTTATAAGCATGCTCGGGTCTCATCATCAAGAGAGAGACCTGCAACTGATAACTATGCAATCATTCCTTCGAAATCATTCAAATGCTCAACAATCGATCGGGCTCCTCAGCGCTTAAATTCATCACCAGATCAAGAAAATCTGGCCAGGCGTCGGCTTCGTACATGTCAAAGTTCTTCCAAAGAGTGTGGGGATCTGTTTCTTTGGCAACATGATTGTAGAGACAGATGTCCACCCAATGGCGAATGACACACAATGTTTTCTTCTTCAACTTCTTCCAATCAGCATCTGATGTGTCACTTGACTTGACATTATCTCCCTCAATAGGATCATATAGATCCTTACAATTGAGGAGATCCTCCATCATAGACTTTCATAATGAATAATTTGTTGTTGTCAATTTAATCACGGACCCGAATAATCCTTTCACCATGATTCCACCTAAACTTAAAACCACGCTCCGAGACCAAATTTGTTGGGATTGCGAAAGGACCCGTGGATTACATTACAGTAATATCTGGGTGGCTTTACAATCCTAAACCCTAAACCCTAAACCCTAAACCTTAAAACTCCTAACCCCAACTCCCAAACCCTAACCTCTAAACCCAAACCCCAAACCCCAAACCCTAAACCCTAAACCCTAAAACCCGAAACTCTTAAACCCTAAACCCTAAACCATAAACCCTAAGCCCTAAACCCCTAAACCCCTAAACCCCTAAACCCTAAACCCGAAACCCGAAACCCTAAACCCTAAACCCTAAACCCTAAACCAAAAACCATAAACCCTAGACCCTAGACCCTAAAACCTAACCCTAAACCTTTAAACCCTAAACCCAAAACCCGAAACCCTAAATTGTAAACCCTAACCCCAAACCCCTAAACCCTAAACCCCTAACCCCTAAACCCTAAACTCGAAACCCTAAACACTAAACCCTAAACCCTAAACCCTAAACCATAAACCCTAAACCCCAAACCCCAAACCCTAAACCCTAAACCTGAAACACGAACCTGTAAACCTTAAACCCTGAACCCTAAACCTGAAACCCTAAACCCTAAACCTGAAACCCTAAACCTTAATCCCAAAACCCGAAACTCTAAACCCTAAACACTAAAACCTAAATCCGAAACCCTATACTTGAAACTCGAAACCCTAACCCCTAACCCCTAACCCCTAAACCCCTAACCCTTAAACCCTAAACCCATAAACCCTAAACCCCTAAACCCTAAACCCTAAACGCTAAACCCTAAACCCTAACCCCTAACCCCTAAACCCCTAACCTCTAAACCCCTAACCCTTAAACCCTAAACCCATAAACCCTAAACCCCTAAACCCTAAACCCTAAACCCGAAACCCTAAACCCTAAACCCTAAACCCAAAACCATAAACCCTAGACCCTAGACCCTAAAACCTAACCCAAAACCCTTAAACCACTAACCCCTAAACCCTTAAACACTAAACCCAAAACCCGAAACCCTAAATTGTAAACCCTAACCCCTAACCCCTAAACCCTTAAACCCTAAACCCTAAACCCCAAACCCCAAACCTTAAACTCTAAACCTAAAACCCTAAACCCGAAACCCTAAACCCTAAACCCTAAACCCTAAACCATAAACCCCAAATCCCAAACCCTAAACCCTAAACCTGAAACACGAAACTATAAACCTTAAACCCTGAACCCTAAACCTGAAACTTGAAACCCTAAACCCTAAACCCTAAACCCGAAACCCTAAACCTTAACCCCAAAGCCCGAAACTCTAAACCCTAAACCCTAAACCCTAAATCCGAAACCCTATACTTGAAACCCGAAACCCTAACCCCTAACCCCTAACCCCTAAACCCCTAACCCTAAACCCTAAACCCATAAACCCTAAACCCCTAAACCCTAAGCCCTAAACCCTAAACCCTAAACCCTAACCCCTAACCCCTAAACCCCTAACCTCTAAACCCGAAACCCCAAATCCTAAACCCTAAACCCTAAACCCTAAAACCCGAAACCCTTAAACCCTAAACCCTAAACAATAAACCCTAAACCCTAGGTGATTCAAATTCGATTGATCTTGATGAAAATTGTGTCCTCAAGCTTAATTTCATTTATTTTGTTTTCATTTGTTTTATACTTTAGTTTTCCATTTTCAAGTGCCCATCAATTAAAAATGGAAGAAACTAAAAGCATTGACGCTTTCTTTAATTTTCCATTTTCGCTTAAAATAGGTAGCCTCACATAAATAGTGGTATCCAAACAGCCCGAATCCCATGCCCCAACCCAAGCTCTTCCTGGCCTGAAGGGTTAAAGCCCGACCTGAGCTTATGTTGGATGGGTAGAGCCATAGGGCTTCATTTTAGGCCTGACCCAGGTAGTGGATTCAAGCCCACCCATAGGCTTGTCCATAAGCCCACCTTGTATTAAAAAATTAGATAAAATAAAAAGTAAGCTTATAGAATAATTTAAAATAAAAAATGCATCTTCTAAAAATTTTATTCATTGAATATGTTATACATCATACATGATTCAATTTGAAAATGGAGAAAAAGTTTACACCACTATAAAATAACTACGTCCAAACTATGTTGACACCCACTTATTTATCAATTATATGTGATGGGGGTAGAGAACAATATATACATAGGCCCAGAGCGCAAGCTCAAGGCGAAGGCCCAAACCTCCTTCTTTGTTGGAGCACAGACCCAATAAAGAAGCTCGACCCACAATGATATTAGATCCTACCCCCGCCAGCATGATTCGGCCCAGACTGAACCGCCACAGTAATCAAGAGATATAGGGCGGCCCAAAAACTCTGTAAAGGAAAAGTGCCTAGTCTCCATGATTCAGACCATGGCCAGATCAAAAGAAGGATCTTACATGATCATGACTCCTCCACCCACAAGAGTCGCCACCCATGATAAGGAAAATGAAACTCCTCACCCAATGAGAGAGATCTCATATCACCATCTAACAAGAAAAGTAACCACTATTTCCCCTTATAAATACCAACCCATTCCACCATAAAAAGGTACGCAACAATAACGCCATAAAAAAAGTGTTGAATTCTTTCATTCTCATAAGAAAGAAACTGACTTAGCCATTGGAGTTTCGCATCCGCACACCCCCGATCACCCTTTATCAGGCGTGCCGCGTGTCGCTCGACGATCCGATCCAATCCGACGCCAACGCCCACGCTGTCTCCATCCCAAAGAGTAAGCAGAAAGCACCATCGGGCCAAGGCCGTATGTGGGAACGACATTTCCTTTACAAGTAAAACTGAATTCTCAGTGACTGATGGTATCAACCTGAAACATGAGCAGGAGTCACGCCAACCCCCTTAGGAAGAAAGACTAGCAGGGCGACCTGGAT
The DNA here is from genome assembly GCA_016808115.1 of Tetrastigma voinierianum. Taxonomy (NCBI): domain Eukaryota; kingdom Viridiplantae; phylum Streptophyta; class Magnoliopsida; order Vitales; family Vitaceae; genus Tetrastigma; species Tetrastigma voinierianum. Next base: position 1,605,618 of record JAEQBH010000035.1, on the reverse strand, counting down.
AGCCGACCACCAAGAGACTCGCTTGAAACTCTGCAGTTGTAAGTTTCCAACCCTCCCATCAGGTTTTTGCATCTTTCTGCATATTTTTCATTATGGTGCCTTTTTCTATTTTCCTTTCCCACACACAGAGGATAACTTCTCCTCCTTATTCTATAAGCTTTTTCACTTTTCATTTTCTCTGCCTGGGTGGAATATAAATGTTTTGTCTTTTTAAGCTTTCTACCACCCTTAACGAACTTTGGGTCAATAACTCCCATACCAGTTGGCATTAGGGTATTTGGTGTTGAACACCCCTAAGGACTTAATTGTTCTAGGGAGGAAGGCTACAAGACCAAACTCATTCCTCCTTGATCTTTTTCTTTTCACATCTTCTTTCACAATCCTCTTCATCTTTTCTTATTTCTTGGAATTGTTTTTCTCAACCCTTATCATCCTTTTCCTCAACTTGAAACAATATTCCCCCAAACTTGTCATCTTCTATCCTTAATGTACTTTGTCTGATGATTGGGGCAAATAAGTGTTCTTTACTAAAGATTATGTGTAAGGGAGGAATTTGGCTTCTTATTTGCTGGTTGATGATGAGATTGGCTATAGGCTCAAATTAGGAACTAGTGTATATGCATATGCATATAAAAGGGTAGGCTTCGAAAGGCTCAAACTTCTAAGGATGGCCTAAATAATTTCCTTTTAGTGGTATTGCCTACGATTTCGCCTTAACTAATAATCCAACAAGTTCTAGGACATCAAAGAGCTTATTGTGATGGATCCCAAAAAAGATGCCCTAATCTTGGGCACAATCTTTAAGAGTTTTGTTGACCATGTGTAAAGTTTATCAGATGTTGTAACCAAACTATTTACACAAACAGAATTATAGGTCTTATCTGTTCCATCAATTTATTAAAGTCTTCCTTAATCTTGAATTTCAACACATTTATTCATAATCTTACTACTTTCCATTTCCATTCATTTCATCCTACCCCAATGCATCTATAAGATTTTTATTTGGTTTCGAGATATTTTTCTTTTGTGCTGCTTTACAAGTAAAAATGTTCATTTAAATCATGCATTCAGCTCAAACAATCGAACACAATAACAATGTCATTCTTTACTCAATTCCAATCAACCAAACACATTGTAGCAATTTAGCATTTTGATCCAGGTAGCTGGTTTCTCAATTATTTCAACTAAGCTATTTATCACAAGTCAAAGATGTAACACCCCGAAATACACCATAATCATTTTTAAACATAAATTATATTGTGCGCATTTTGAAATTTTTTTCAATTATGGTTTTGCTAAGTGAAAAAATTTCGAAACCCGAAATTTGTACAAGATACAAGGGCAAAAGTGGAATTTGTCAAAATAGGGTATAAAAGTCATAATACAAGAAGATGAGATGCTATTATATAAATGGATTAAGTTGTGGTGCAAATATGCATGGAGTTTCGTGACCAAATTAAATAAAGGAAAATTTGACCAAATTCATAAGACCACCAGTAGTCTCTCTACTGGGGATTTTGGAGGGCATTTCGTGAAGAGAGAAAGGAAGAGAGAAAATAAAGAAGAAGTAGAAGAAGAATAAGAGAAGAAGAGAAAGTGGCATTTGATATGGTTTATATGGATTACTATGGATTAAGATAGATTGGACTTTGTATGGATATTAGTTTGTTCCTTTTCTAGGGTTTAGTTAGGAATTCATCCTAACCCTAGATTTGTTGAATGTTGGGTTGGTAAAACCCTAGTTTGTATAAGATGAGTAAGGAATCCTCCATTTGAGTATGGATTCTTGGTTTATGATGTATGGATACATGTCTGCAAAGACAAGCACCTAACTTATAAGGATTTAAGTTTAGGTTTGGAAAAACACTAATTAATATTTATGATTGGTTTTGCTAGGGTTGTAACACACTTGGGAGATGTTTTCTGAGATTATATGAGTTTTCTTGATTTTGGTTGGATTTCTTGAAAATGACGAAATCAAAGAAATTCGGGTAATTTCTGGGACCCTACACCACCGACTTAGAGATCCCACGCAGCCAGCCGTAAGCCTGATGCAGCGGCGTGGCATGTCCATGCCACCTGAAAGGGCCGAGAGGAGGCTCGGACAAGCCTCGAATATAGAGTGTTTAACCCCAAACCCGAACCTAAACCCTAAACCCGAAACCAAACTCCTAAACCTTAATCACAAAACTCTAAACTCTAAACCCTAAACCCTAAACCTGAAACTCGAAACCCTATACTTGAAACCCGAAACCCTAACCCCTAACCCTAACCTCAAACCACTAAATCTCTAAACCTCAAACCCACAAACCTAAAAACCCCAAAACCCTAAACCCTAAACCCTAAACCCTAACCCTAACCCCTAACCCTAAACCCCCAACCTCTAAACCCCAACCCTTAAACCCTAAACCCATGCAAACCCTAAACCCCAACCCTAAACCCGAAACTAAACCCAAACCCAAACCCTAAACCCAAACCCAAAACCATAAACCCTAGACCCTAGGGACCTCAAACAAACTCAAACTTAAACGAACAACCTCAAACCCTAAACCCCAAACTCCAAAACCCAAACTCTAAATTGTAAAACCCTAACTCCTTAACTCAAAACCCCAAGCTCCAACTCAAACCCTAAACCCTTAAACCCCAAACCCCAAACCCCAACCCCAAACCCCAAACCTGGGAACCTAAAAACCTAAAAACCCTAAACTAAAACCCTAAACCCTAAACCATAAACCCCAAACCCCAAACCCTAAACCCTAAACCTGAAACACGAAACTGTAAACCTTAAACCCTGAACCCTACACCTGAAACCTGAAACCCTAAACCCTAAACCGAAACCCCAACCTAATCTCAAAGCTCGAAATCCTCAAACCCCAAACCTAAAACCCCACCCCAAACCCATACATCAAACCCGAAACCCTAACCCCTAACCCTAACCCCTAACTGAGACCCTGAACCCCTAATCCGGATGAACCCAACCCAACCTGGGCCCTTAGAACCCCCGGTGAACCTCCCCCAATCCACCAGAACCCGAAACCCCAAACCCCAAACCCTAAACCCTAAACCCTAAAACCCGAAACCCTTAAACCCTAAACCCTAAACCATAAACCCTAAGCCCTAAACCCCTAAACCCCTAAACCCCTAAACCCTAAACCCTAAACCCCTAAACCTCTAAACCCTAAACCCTAAACTTTAAACCCTAAACCCTAGGTGATTCAAATTCAATTGATCTTGATGAAAATTGTGTCCTCAAGCTTAATTTCATTTATTTTGTTTTCATTTGTTTTATACTTTGCCTTCTATTAAGTGCCCATCAATTAAAAATGGAAGAAACTAAAAGCATTGATGCTTTCCCTTAATTTTCTCCATTTTCAAGCGCTAAAATAGGTAGCCTCACATAAATACAGATTCAAATGTGCTCAATCCCATGGCCCAACCCAAGCTCGTCCTGGCTTGAAGGGTTAAAGCCCGACCTGAGCTTATGTTGGATGGGTAGAGCCATAGGGCTTCATTTTAGGCTCCGACTCCAAATAGGGATTCAAGCCCACCTACAAGCCATCTATGTCAACTTGAATTAAAAAATTGGGGATAAAATAAAAGTAAGCTATAGAATAATTTAAAAATAAAAATGCATCTTCTAAAAATTTTATTCATTGAATATGTTATACATCATGCTACATGATTAAATTTGAAATGGAGAAAAAGTTTACACCACTATAAAATACCACGTCCAAACTATAAGCCGACACCCACTTATTTATCAATTATATGTGATGGGGGTAGAGAACAATATATGCATAGGCCCGGAGCACAAGCTCAAGGCGAAGGCCCAAACCTCCTTCTTTGTTGGAGCACAGACCCAATAAAGAAGCTCTACCCACAATGATATTAGATCCTACCCCTGCCAAAGTACATGAGCCCGGCCTAGAATCTCCAAACCGCCTCCGCCAGTGTAATCAAGAGATACAAAGGGGCCCAAAAAAACTCGTGTAAAAGGAAAAGTGCCTAGTCTCCATGATTTGCACCCTACAGATTGGGAAAGAAGGATCTTACATGATCACGACTCCTCCATTATCCCACAAGAGTTAGTCCATGATAAGGAAAATGAAACTCCTCACCCAATGAGAGAGATCTCATATTACCATCTAACAAGAAAAGTAACTACTATTTCCCCTTATAAATACCAACCCATTCCACCATAAAAAGGTACGCAACAATAACGCCATAAAAAAGTGTTGAATTCTCTTTCACCGCCAGCAAGAAAGAAATCGACTTAGCTATCGTGAGCGCATCCGCACTCCCCTCGCCGCATCACCCTTTCGCAGTCGCAGTTGTCTGAACACGACTGGGATCCAACACCGCCAACGGCCCATGTAAGCTCCATCCCAAAGATAGCAAGTAGAAAGCAATTATCACGATTACGTCACACTGTGGGAACCACATTTCCTTTACAAGTAAACTCGAATTTCGCTGACCGATGGTATCAACCTGAAACATGAGCAGGAGTCACGCCAACCTCCATAGGAAGCAAGACTAGCAGGGCAACCTGAATAGCCGACCACCAAGAGACTCGCTTGAAACTCTGCAGTTGTAAGTTTCCAACCCTCCCATCAGGTTTTTGCATATTTCGCACATTTTCTATCAGGGTGCCTTTTCTATTTTCCTTCCCAATACGTAGATAACTTCTCCTCCTATTCACTGTAGTTTACCATTTTCTCCAAGTTTGGTGTGGAATGGTGCAATGTTTTGTCTTTTTGCTTTCTACCACCCTCTTAACGAACTTTAATGGCACTCCCATACCGCTGGTATTAGGGTATTCGTGTCAACACCCCTAAGGACTTAATTGTTCTGAGTGAGAATACAAGACCAAACTCATTCCTCCTGATCTTTTCTTTTCACATCTTCTTCACAATCCTCTTCATCTTTTCTTATTTGGAATTGTTTTTCTCAACCCTTACTATATCCTTCTCAACTTGAAAACAATATTCCCCAAACTTGTCAATCTTCTATCCTTAATGTACTTTGTTCGATGATTGGGGCAAATAAGTGTTCTTTACTAAAGATTATGTGTAAAGGAGGAATTTGGCTTCTTATTTGCTGGTTGATGATGAGATTGGCTATAGGCTCAAATTAGGAACTAGTGTATATGCATATGCATATAAAAGGGTAGGCTTCGAAAGGCTCAAACTTCTAAGGATGGCCTAAATAATTTCCTTTTAGTGGTATTGCCTACGATTTCGCCTTAACTAATAATCCAACAAGTTCTAGGACATCAAAGAGCTTATTATGATGGATCCCAAAGATACCCCTAAATCTTGGAATAATCTTTTAAGAGTTTTGTTGACTATGTGTAAAGTTTATCAGATGTTAAATCCAAAAACTATTTACACAAACAGAATTATGTGTCTTATCTGCTCCATCAATTTATTAAAGTCTTCCTTAATCTTGAATTTCACATTTATTAATAATCTTACTACTTTCCATTTTATCTATTTCATCCTACCCCAATGCATCTATAAGATTTTTATTTGGTTTCGAGAAATTATTTTTTTTTGGGCTGCTTTACAAGTAAAAATGTTCATTTAAATCATGCATTCAGCTCAAACAATCCAACACAATAACAATGTCATTCTTTACTCAATTCCAATCAAATCAAACACATTGTAAAGAATTTAGCATTTGATCCGTAGCTGGTTTCAATTATTTCAACTGGTTATATTTATCACAAGTCAAAGACAATGACCCCGAATACACTATATAATCATTTTTAAACATAATTATATTAAAAGTGCATTTTGAAATTTTTTTCAATTATGGTTTTGCTAAGTGAAAAAATTTCGAAATCCGAAATTTGTACAAGATACAAGGGCAAAAGTGGAATTTGTCAAAATAGGGTATAAAAGTCATAATACAAGAAGATGAGATGCTATTATATAAATGGATTAAGTTGTGGTGCAAATATAATGGAGTTTTAGGACCAAATTGTAATAAAAGGAAAATTTGACCAAATTGGGATAAGACCAATTAGGGTCTCTCATTTGGGGATTTTGGAGGGCATTTCGTGAAGAGAGAAAGGAAGAGAGAAAATAAAGAAGAAGTAGAAGAAGAAGAAGAAGAGGAAAAGTATGGATTGATATGGTTTATATGGATTACTATGGATTAAGATAGATTCGACTTTTTTTATGGATATTAGTTCGTTCTTTTCAGGGTTTAGCAGAATTATCCAACCCTAGATTTGTTGAATGTTGGGTTGGTAAAACCCTAGTTTGTATAAGATGAGTAAGGAATCCTCCATTTGAGTATGGATTCTTGGTTTATGATGTATGGATACATGTTTGGGTGTGACGAAGTTAACCTAACTTATAAGGATTTAAGTTTAGGTTTGGAAAAACACTAATTAATATTTATGATTGGTTTTGGTTAGGTTAGAACACACTTGGGAGATGTTTTCTGGAGATTATATGAGTTTTCTTTTGATTTTGGTTGGATTTCTAAAATGGACGAAATCAGCAAATTTGGGTAATTTCGGATTCCTACACCACGACTTAGAGATCCCACGCAGCAGCGTAAGTCCACGCCAAGGCGTGGCATGTCCATGCCACGGAGTGGCCGAGAGGGAGGCTTGGACAAGCCTCGAATATAGAGAGGTTTAATCCCAAAACCCTGAACCCTAAACCCTAAACCCGAAACCCGAAACCCTAAACCTTAATCACAAAACCCGAAACTCTAAACCCTAAACCCTAAAACCTAAATCCGAAACCCTATACTTGAAACCCGAAACCCTAACCCCTAACCCCTAACCCCTAAACCACTAACCCTTAAACCCTAAACCCATAAACCCTAAACCCCAAAACCCTAAACCCTAAACCCTAAACCCTAACCCCTAACCCCTAACCCCTAAACCCCTAACCTCTAAACCCCTAACCCTTAAACCCTAAACCCATAAACCCTAAACCCCTAAACCCTAAACCCGAAACCCGAAACCCTAAACCCTAAACCCTAAACTCAAAACCATAAACCCTAGACCCTAGACCCTAAAACCTAACCCCAAACCCTTAAACCACTAACCCCTAAACCCTTAAACCCTAGTTTGTATAAGATGAGTAAGGAATCCTCCATTTGAGTATGGATTCTTGGTTTATGATGTATGGATACATGTTGGGGTGTTAGGAAGTTAACCTAACTTATGAGGATTTATAAGTTTATAGTTTAAAATTAATTAATCTTTATGTTTGTTTTAAGTTATTAGTTAGGCACACTTGGGAGATGTTTTCTCGGAGATTATATGAGTTTTCTTGATTTTGGTCGATTTCCTTGAAAATGGACTAAATCCAGCAACCTCAAAGGTAATTTCTAGATTCCCCGCACCACGACTTACAGATCCCACGCAGCAGCGTAAGTCCACGCCAAGGCGTGGCATGTCCATGCCTCGGCGTGGCCGAGAGGGAGGCTTGGACAAGCCTCGGATATAGAGAGGCATAGCAAAGCTACGCCGCGGCGTAGCACTAGTCACAGACATGTGTTTTGCTGCAGTTTTTCTTCAAGTTATTCTTCAGACTTTTTCTATTTGACTTAATGAGATCCCAGGTGTATGGGAAAAGGTTCATTCATGTTTGTAAGGTAAAGGAAAAATTAACCACTTCGCCCTCGAAGCTTAATGTTGGAAAACTTAATGCCCCTAAGATAAGATAGTAAGTTCAATACATATAATTGTAGATCAGCTTAAGACTGATATTGAATGACACGACACCTCTCGTTATAATGGGCGTGTGCACGTATAGTACTTTGGAACTCTAATTAGTGGACGACACTTTAACCGTGTTTTCGCACATTTACTGCTTCGATACTCTCTAATTAGTGACGACAATTTTCATTTGCTTCGACACCCGCTTTGTGCTACTAAGACATCAATACCAGATCATACTTTTCGGGAACTTATTGTGTTGTGTCCTACTTGTTTCTTATTAATGGTCTAGGGTAGCTAAAGACTATTATATGACAAAGAAGATGTCCTAATAACAAATAAGAGTAAAGAATGTAATATAACATTCGTCTGAATGTACCATTAACTCCGTACAGAGCAATCTCAGAAGTACTTTATGGCACTCTACACAAAGTAAGGCTTGTAGCATTCCATCAGTACCTTCGCATAAGATATAAGCTCTATAACCCTAATATAGATCCGAACAAGTATAAGTCCGCTTATAAGTACAAGTATGTCTATAAGTTTGTTATATGAATTCATGAAAAATTATATGTCAGTATCTTCATTTTGTTTCCGAGACTGCCTTTCATAAAATTTTACCCAAAATTTCAGACGGCTTCCTCTGTCGCCTTCTACCTTTTAGCCAATGACTCGAGGAATGCTCTATTGTTTATTTGCTCATAAGTCATTAGTCAAAAACTATGCTTCATGTGTCCCATACTATTCAACCAGTACTGGTCCCTCTTTTCTAATTCACATCTCCATTCTTCATCTCTTTTTCTTAAAGCATCCTCCAAATTCTACTCCCTTCTTCTGAGCTCTGCCTCCATGTACTCATCCCTTAGTTGTAGTTGGAGCTTGAGCTGGTTGTCCCTTTTATTTCACTTCATCCAATGGATTTAAGCACCTCCATCGGGCCTTCATTATTACACCGGGGTGCCCGAATCTCCACTTTTGTTCCTTTAACTGGCTGGTCTCAATCCTTGAGGGGTGCATTCAAGATGGAGCTCGACTTCTCCTCGGGTTTTGCCGCCTCGGGATGAACTCTCCCATTGTGCTGGCTCATGGCACCTTCCAGACCCCTTTTCTTCTTCCATCTCTTTCTTTTTCCCCTTTCCTCTGTTATTTGGACCATTCGTCACTCCTGTCAATGTTAGAGGGGATGCCCTGGGGTACGTTTCTTCTTTTTCCCATTCTGCCTTAACTCCTCCCATAAGGCATAGGCTAGTTATAGTGGCTAGGTGTGGAATCAATCCCCTACAATTGCTTCCGAAGTAGCTCAAAATGGACTTTTCAATTATTTTCCCCACATTTATTCCTCAGACTTTAAATGCATAAAGAGATCAGCTTCATCCCTTCTCACCGTGCTAAGGTGTTGATGGTGTAATTTTACAGAACCAGAAATAAAACCACACCTTAGCCTCTTTTGTTAAGTCTCCTCTAGAAATGGATTTGTATAGGGTTTTTTTTGTTCCCTTCCACTTTCCTTTTCCGGCTGTCAGCAGGTCTACTATCATTTGGTAATTTGGCTCCTTTAGTAATTTCTTGAACTTTGAGCCATACTTCTGCACCTTCAAGTTGAACAATAGATTTATCCTTTCCTTACTAAGTTCATCCTAGTCGTCCTCTCGACTTAAAATTTTTCCTTTCTTGCTACCATTATTAGCAAAGAATTCAACATAAGAACACCTAGTTCCTTGTTTCGCCTGAATTTTTCTCACATTATTCTTCTCAAGAATTTCAACGAAATGGGAGATAAGCTTCTTGAATCCTCTTTCAGCAATGAAACCTCTTTCCTTCATAATTTTCTCCATTAGTGCAGCTTCTTTGTCTGAGATAATGTTTCTTTTCTTTTCGCCTTCGTCGCTCATTTCTTCGCCTCCTTTCCTCTCGATTCTCTCCATTGTTCAAACATTCTGTTTACCTCATCCCTTTCTTCATTTTGCTCTGTTACTGATTGAGTGGCTTGAACATTCTCATTCTCCCAAATAACATATACTTTCCATGATCCTTACTGAGGGTTCTGGACCAGTCATGCCTCGTACATCATGAGAGATCTAGGTTTGAGCCTCTGTGGTTTTTAGAAGGCAAGATGAGAGATATTTGAGTATGGAAGCTGAGAGGGTTGATGATTTATCAGAAAGGTGGCCCTTTAGTTTTCAAAAATTTTATATTTATAAGACAACAATTTTTTTGTGTTTTCATTTAATGTCACAACAACAAATTTCCTAGGGTTTTTTCTATTTTGAATACAATGTCGCGACAGACAAAAATAATTGTCACGACATTGAGAAGAATGTTGCGACATTCTTTTCATTGCATCATCTAAGTTTGTGTCGCAACAATGAAAATTTGTGTTGCGACATAAACTTGCCTCTTATCTAGTTTGCCGACTGCATCTATCTAGTTCACTTAAGACACATTTTAAGCAAGGTGTATCCATTCATACCTAACTAAACATACTCATGCACCATTTAATCAACCAAGAACCTCAATGCAAGTATGAACAACAAAATTTCATTTCTTTATTCTTAATATACCCACCAAGATGATGTTCAGAATGTCTCAAAAACTTTGAAACCAACAAAGCTACTATTCGTTGTCCGCCTTAAAATAAAATCACATTCCCCCAAATTCAATTATGCATTAATATTAAAAACAATTTGAGGGGAATATAAATACTCCCCCTTGTAGCTAATTTCTACATTTTTCAGTTTGAGACAGTGTGCTTCCTGATAAAACTCATCTTTAATATAGCTTCATTGTCCTGAAAAATCAACAACCACTAAAAATAAAAATTCTTACATAACTAAAACTGAAAATTCAGTCCTCACAAAATCTAATCAACACTAAATTAAAACTAATAATTTCATTCGTTGCCTCTAAGAAGCTACTCAATTTATCGCCTTTAGCTAGACATTGTCGATAATTTATCTTATTTTCAAGATCTCCTCAGATGCCTCCCCAGACCGAGCAGCTTCTTCATCAATCTTTTTTTTCCAATGTCACATTTTCTCCTACATCTTCTTATTTCCTTGCATTTCATTGTCTCTCAATGAAGACATGTGTAAAATCTTTTGATTTGCTCATTTACTACTGGGAAATGCATTCCTTGATTAGTTTTGCAAGGAAAGGGCTAGCTACCCTACTTGAGTTTCCATGTTCCTCAATGAAGCATTAGTATTTGTCTTAAACACACTTGTGTTTGCTTTGAAATTTTTAAGCTCAGAAAATCTTTTCTCATGCATATTTAGAATTCTTTTGTTTTCTGACATGAATTGCAAATATCCGATCTTCAAACGATCGAGTCCTTTTCTAACCCTGATATTCTCTTCTATTTTCCCTTTTGTTGTCATTAGTTTCGACCCTAGGTCGAAAGCACATAAGCTTGATAGTAATTCCCGTCTGTGTCTAAAATTCCATTGCTCTCCTCCACCATATGAAAGGTTTTCATGGTTCCTTAGTGTCAAGTATAGTGTGTGTAGGTTTGAAGTGATAACTTCTTTGCTCACTTATAGCCTGCCTCAACTTGGTAGGGTTCTTCTTCAACTGGTCCCTCAACACTGCTTCTAGTTCCTTCATTTACTGCTCCCACTTCATGTGTAATATGCATTCTCCTTTCATTGCTTCCCAGTTTGTTCATCAATGCATCCATTTTTCCTTCTATAGTAGTCATAATCTCAATCAAACCACTTCCTCTCAATCTACTCCTGCTCCCTGAAGCTTCAAATGGAGCCTTGTAGTTATGATTTCTTGAAGGTCTTCTAATTAGTTGCCTTGCATCCTGCATTTCTCTTTTAAAGCTTTCCTATAGAAGGGATGCATCAATTATACCTTTAGAGGCATAATTCATGGCATGATAGAATATATCCATCCGAGAGGTCAAATCATTCCACGACAGTGGCATCTTTTAATGCACTCTTAAATCTCTCCCATGCGTTGTAGAGACTCTCTTCTTCTCTCTGCTTAAAGATAATCATTTCTTCTCTTTTCTCAACAGTTAGAGCTTGAGGAAAAAATCTACTCATATAGGCCTCCACCAATTCTTCCCAAGTGTTCACTGATCCCACTAGTAATGAATCAAACCATGTTTTTGCCATATCTCTCAGTGAAAAGGGGAAGAGCTACAACTTGATTACTTCTGGTCTCACCCCATTCAATTTGATTGTGTTGGCCATCCTCATGAATCTCCCCATATGCTCATTGGGGATCTTCGTAGGGATTTACCACGAACTGGCGGCCGTCAGACGCGGTAATCTGCCGCCGGCTTCAACTCAAAATCGTTGGCTTCTGCGGCGTGCCGCCTTACCGTGAGCAATTCCTCTCGGAATAATAAAGCCCCGCAAGTCCTGATAGCATAGGCCTCCGAGTTCCTCCCTCGTCTTCTTTCTCTTTCCGGGAATAACCTCGTAATCTTTCTATTTGATTTGTCATACTTTTGGATTCTGCAACTGTGATCTTCCTTAAATTCTACAAAGGTTCTCTCACTTGTCTGGGGAGTATAAATAGATCTCGTTTATGGTTTTCAATGCTTTAAAATCTTCCCGAAATAGAACACACTAAGATCAAATGAATTTTGTGGATAATAATATATTCCATGGTTTAGAAAAATGTCAGAATCCCCTTCAAATTTACTACTATTAAACTATTTTTTGTGATTTTCTGAAAAATAATCTCAAAAAGAAAAATGTCCAAATTAGTAAATCCCATTTTAGTTAGAATATTGATCTTTAAATTTATCATTTCGATCCCCGACTAACGACGCCAAAAACTTGTTAAGACCAAATGATATATACAAATTTATGACACTACTACCAAAGGACTATTATCTAGTCCCTGGCAATGGCGCCAAAAACTTGTTAAGACCCAACTATATGATGTGATCAGTATATGCCAATCTTCTGGTACTGCCACACAAGAACTTTTCAATCCATGGTAACAATACCAAAAACTTGTCAAGACCATTTCTCATGTGTATGAAAAGATGGAATTGTTCTTTCTTTAGACAATGACTCATTTAAAATTTGATAAATCAAAAGATTAACTACCCTAAGTACTCAAGATCATTACTTTTTTAACTCCATTGATATGATGATAAGAATACTAAAATGTAGTCTTAGACTGAAATCTTAAATGTACAAAAGTAAAGTTTAATAAATTTGGGTTGAGGATTCACTGAGTGAGGCAAAACTAGACATGGATCTATTAATGCACTCACTTTCTTTGGGCACTATTTCATTCAGCGGGGATGAACCATCAATTGGAAAACTGAGTTTGTCAAAGATGCAAGGTAGCATAGTTCGATTTCTCCCTTTAACCATACTTTTTCACTGATTAAAGGGGTTCATATTACTTATGAGACATGATTCTAATTAGTTACTTGTAATATATAACCATATTTCTAAGATTTAAGTATTTTTCCTTTCGCACTCATACGTATCGTAGTGGATTAAAGAATTCGCCCCATGGGACAAAGATATCATAAGCCTTCTCCAATTTTATTGACACCTCATCCTACACTTAAGGATGTAAATTTCCATTCCCCTTGATGATCTCAACCAACATGGGATAAAAATCAATTCATCGAAAGATGAGAGACCCTAAGTGATTAAACAAACATTTCATTCAACCTATCTCAACTTATAAGTAAGTCAGCGATCTATCCGGGAAGAATCCTTCAAAGTTCATTAGTCCATAGTACATTCACATACCCACAAGGAACCGGTTTCACACTCGTGATTCTCCATCTCGTGTCACCTCAGGCCTCTTGGAAATCGAGTGAGATACATTAATTGCATCAAGTACATGGTACTAGTACTAAGAACAAGTAAATTTATAAACAATACCAATCAAATAAACTCAAGAATTCTAATTAAAGCTTTCTTCCACCTTTTTGCAGCAAAATGACTATCATCAATGACCCATTTACAGTGAGCTCAACTTTTCAAAACTGGTTTACACATATCAATGACTAACTGATCAGGAAAATTCACTAAAATCATAACGAACTGAAATAAATTAACTCCCGAAACCTTCCAGCATCCATTTAAATCAAACAGTATATGAAAGGAAGAACTTATAAAGAAATACCAGCTTCAAAGCTGCACTTCAGTAAAATGCCCAAATTCAAAAAGTTAAAGGAAAACTAACAAAATAAAACTATACTGAGCTAAACCTATTAAAAAGGAAAATAAAATAAAAAAATAAAAAAAAATGTACAAGAGTCTTCAACCACCTAGAAACTAGAGCCGCCAAAAGTCACCATCGTCTCTAGAAGCGTATTTATAGGCTTCTCTCCAATGTTGGGCCTCATCATTAATTGTGTTGTGACTCCATAATTTTGGCCCAATTGTCTCTTGTCGCGACATAGAAAGGTCCGCGCGATAAAGCTTTAGTCTTGTCGCTCCGTCGTAGCTTTTTGTATTCGTCAACACTGCTCGGGCTTGTTTGAATTTTGTGTCGCGACATACAAAGCTTATGTCGTGACACAGACCGCTGCATTTTCCACCTTTTTGCTTCTTTTCTGCTTGCTTTCTCTCTTTTTCCAATTAACACCTGCAAACCAAAAAAGTTGGTGAATATTCCATAATTGGGCATACAAATAGATCTAAAATTGTTAAAAACATTTAAAAAACCTGATTAAAATAGATGAGTTTACATTCTTCGTCAAATTAAAATTTAGAATTTATTGCAGACCACCTCCAAAAGGGTCTTTAGGCTCACCAAATTAGACAACGCCTAAAAGTTCGCTGCAGAATTGGAAATATATAATATTATACATTTATATTATCCAAATTTGAGCAGATTGCATTATATTATGTTGTATTTAAATGTTTGCTTAATTGGAAAGATATAACATTATACATTATATATCTAAATTTGAGCCGATTGTACTATATTATGCATATTGGTCTACACCGAAATCAAATTATATATAGTATTTTGTAAATAATTTCTATTGAAATTTGAAATTGTGTCATCATGGCTATAAATTCAAATATTCGAATAAGTAATTAAAATATAACTATAAAATAGTCATTAATCTATCAAGTCATTTTTACATTAATTCACTATGCAATTTTTCTTTTCTAAAAGTTTAATATTAAAGCTCCAATCAAAGCTCATACTCCCATCCAATGCCAAAGTTGATTGGGTGAAAACCCTACGAGCTTTTAAGACAAGAACTCCTAATGATTATGCTGAGTTAGCTGGAACCTATAATATAAGATTATGAATAAAAATTTTGTAGACAATGATCAAAGGAATTAATTCACACCTGTTTGTTGTCATCAAGTTTTCTCCCCCATAGGAAAACAAAAATTATGCAGTAAAATACCTCTGACATCCATTCTGCCACTCCTTTGACCGCAAGTGCTAAGGACAACAACTTCTTCTATATGGTTCAAGGCACAGAGCTCAATAATGGTATGTGGCCAGTTTGCTTCTGGAATGGAGAGTTTCTTACGAACCTCAACAAGTTATGTACGAAAATACCCTATGACAACAATCCTGCTCCTCTTTTTTTGTATATCATGATGAAGAAAATATAAATAAATGAGTACTCCACAACAATCACCATATAGATTTTGATAAAATGTTGTTTCAAAAACGAAGTAAAAAGATCAGAGATAGAAAATATTAAGATAACATAAAAAAACTAACAATTGATACCATTTCCAGTTAATTTGTCATATACTACAAGGAAATGAGAATTATATAAAATGTCATATGCACCCATAGCCTCAATTCAATAATACTTGAATGTCTAGAAAAGAGTTAGAATATATAGGCAAATTCATCTTACTGAGAGTAAACCTTCTCACATTTTAATGGCATAACACCTGCGTAACCAATTATGTATATTAAGTGGCAATACATTTTTTTCTAGTCGGGAAATCTAAATATCTTTAGCTCAGCCATCGCCAGAATCTGAAGAGGAAGAAAAGTCATGATTGCAAAGGAAAACATCATTTTTTTACACTCAAAGTATGCCCTTATGTCAATGTCTTACTCAGTATAATATGTTAGCTTCTACTAGTGAAAGATACCAACTAGAATGATGCAGAGAAGAATAAAAAATGCATTTCCCTATGGACGAATGAACCGCTTGCAACTACTTTCTAGTGGTAGTGATGTATTTGCTTGTAACATCCCCGGCATTTATCAAAATGAATTAATAACAAAAATGTATCAAATGTCTAACTTGCCTTCCACTAGTTATCTATTTTGAAAGTATTCAACCAAAAGTCTAACCAAATGAGCTTGTCAATCAAGTACTTACAAGCAGCATATTATTCCAATAATTAAGAGGAGAAATTCTTGGGATTGATGTTTAGAATATTCCCAAGTTAGCCTTTCACACATGAACTATTTATGGTGTTATTTTAAAGAAGATAAGAGGTATAAAGGAACTCCACCAGGGTAGAACATAGAAATCATGTTAGTGGTAGAGGTCATTTCAAGTGAAAAGATTCAGTTGGTGTCACTTCTCAAATTTAGATGCTCAAATTTGGAGAGCAAGAAAACTATTGAGGATTCAAATGGGCTTCAACTATAGCGCTTAACATCTTAAGATGTTAAGAAAGTTATTAAGAGGTTGATGATGAGTTAAACTGAAGATTCAAGACAACTGCTAATAGTTAAGCATTTTAAAATAGTTAGATAACCTCAATCGATTCCATCGCTAATTAGTTCTGGGAATTCTATTCCAAAGTCTTTCAATTAACAAAGGAAATATATCAAACAGAGAAGGAAATAAAAATAAAAGAGGATATTTTTGACCAAAGGAATCTAAAATTACAAATCACTACATTCAGAGAAAAGTAGGAAGTCAGCTAGACTACCCCATGATTTGGGCAATATGGGACTATACTATTGAAAAACAAGTAAGAAGAGCTACTGTATCATGGGCTTTGTCTAGGAGTTCCAATATTCTAGACGTAGCATGCAAGAGTTAGCTCAAATATTGTAGAATAGCGACAACCTACTTCACTAGTTTTCGTATGTGTTCTCTATGTAGGAATCATACAGCGGAAGCCAGGAATCGCACAGTTAAATACAATGTATGATAGATATATTTTCATCACCCATTACTAACCCGTATAGCGCAAAAATCTCTAGAATCCATAGGACCTTCAGTTATTCTCACGTGACGTATCCGCGTGGGTGGGCACCTGATCACATAAGAAACTAGATCCGAAACACTCGAAACCTTCGCTCGTTTCTCTCAAGGTGTTTTCATAAAACCCGGGAGGCTAATAAACTTCTAAAACCTCGAGGCTAGGAAGCGTTGTATTTATGGATCACAATCTAACCCATTAGGTTTTATAACACTGGGCTTTATAACACTCGGGCCCAATAAAATGGGCTCCATCTGTATCTTAATAATCGCTAAAGGGCTCGTCATTCAATGAGCTAGCTCGGGGGATCCTATGGCCCATTATTAATTGAGGCCTTGATCAACCCGGCCTAGAGATTGTCGAGTTACAACTAACAATCTCCCACTCTCGCTTAGAAGCAAGTCCGGGACCGTAATCTTATCCGGCTACTTCCACTGCAACCTAGGATGTGAATTCCAAAATTAATAATGTTTTTATATTAAATGTATTTTCCTTTGTAAAATATCAATAATTAATTGATAATTTTTTTTCTGTAAATCAACTAATTATTTTATTCTCCTGACTTATCGCTCTTAACTGATCCTGCTGCAATCGCTGACTTCTAATATCCGAAAATGTAAAACATGTCAAGAGGATATTTCATACAAATTCATTCTGTATATTTCATAAATACTTGATAATCAGTCACCATAATCCTCAAATTATCAAGATATTGGTCGTTTAAAAAAGGCCTCACTTATTGATAACTCAAAGAACCATAGTAACTTAATTATCTATTTATAATATACTCAGATTAGAAAATAACATATCTAATATCGCCTCGAGATTTAAATCCTTTCACGTAAATTTATCCTGATTAAATCTCTGCATCCTCTCACGACCATAATTCATTCAATATTTTATAATACAACTAAGACCGATCATTTCATAAAATATTGCGCCTAAATAAAGTGCCCAACTTTATTTTAATAATCGTGAGACAATTCATTAATTATGAGAACTCCGTGATCATGTCTTCAACGGACGATTCATATGATCATATACTACATAATTAATCCGACTCCATACAAGAAAATATAATGTGCAAAAACTTCATATTATTATATCAAGAACAGAAATTACAACTTGTCTTTGCTCCTAGAGCAATAACTAACTCCACTCACTCTAAAGTAAGTCTGGGACACTCTTAAGACCCATACAATTTGAGATGTTTCTCAAGCACACGTTTCTCCAACAAATGGCTCCCCCATTTAGTGGTAAACACATATCCCGGGATGTTGATTTACTTGAGCTCAACATCTCTTGGAAATCTGAGTCCGTATAAATCATGTTTTAAGACTCCCACCGGAATACACCAACATATAATCTCTCGCTCTTCTTTAAATACTGAGTATATGTTTCACTACCGTCCCGCTGTTCTACCCGGATCTGACGTACCGGCCATTACTCCCACTGCAGCGTGAGTTATCCGACTGGGTACATAGCATAGCATACATGGAGATCACTGCAATGGCACAAGGTTTTTTTTTTTTACTCTCATGAGTTCTTTCTTCAGAGTTTTTGTGATTGCTCCTTAGAAAGATGAATTCCATTTCGAAGGGTAGAAGTCCCTCGAATTTTCCATGCCAAACCTGGGTCACTATTTTATCACTGTAGGGAGGCTCGGACAAAGCTAACACCCATTCTTCCGGCCCTCGTGAAAAGTTTGATTCCTAGAATATAGTTAGCTTCACCCAAGTCCTTCATATCAAACTGCTTTTTCAGGTAACCCTTTACGTCTGATAACACTTTCACACTGTTTCCAATTAACAGAATATCATCTACGTAAAGTACCAAAAAGACTACCACTATTCCTTGAATTTTCTTATACACATGGTTCATCAGATTTTCTCAAATCCATATAATTTAATAACTTGATCAAACCCGATGTTCCATGACTGGATGCGCTCGCTTAAGCCCATAAATGTATCTATGCAACTCTGCAGAAACCATGTGTTCTCGACCTAAGGCTATGAACTCCTTTCGGGTTGTCGTGATATAGATATCTTCTTCCAAATTTCCATTTAGAAAAGTCAGTTACATCCATTCGCTAAATCTCAGAATCGAGCCGGCCAAGCATACCTAAGAGAATCCTGATGTAATTAAGCATGGCTAATGGCGAAAAGTTTCATCATAATCTATACCCTCTTTGGGTGTAACCTTGCCACCAATCTAGCTGCCTCCAACCTTCCCATATGGTCCTCTCTTCTCTTGTGATCCACTTTACACCCAATTGGTTTTACCCCTTTAGGTGTTTCTATAAGAGACCAACCAGTGAACCCAGATTCCATCTCACAAATTCATCGCTTTTTCCACCCTCAGACATCAACATCCTCCAACGCCTTCGTATGTGGTGGTCGCCATCGATTATCCAAAACGACTTGATAAGTCTCTCCTAATAAGGCATACCTACTGTGTTTAAGTATCGCCTCCCACTACTATTTGTTTGCATTGGTCATTGTGACGTGTACGTATGATCCAAGTTTCATGGCTCGTGGATTACCAATCTCTTCATTGAGGTTCGCTTCCAGTTTCTTTGAATTGTTCAGCCGCTTTCCTCGTGTTTGTTCACCTTTGCACATTTTGTACATTTTCCCCCTCTTTGAACATCAACAGGAAACAGGAAAACAGAGTTTGTGGAGGATCTCAGACCGAGTCAAGCTCTTTCAAGAACCACTTTACTCTAGGTTTAAAATTGTTCATATAACTCTCTTCTAAGAAAGTGGCATGAGTACTCACTGACACTCCTTTCCTTTACTATAGAATATTCCACCTCTCGTTCCCTTGTGGTAGCCAATAAACATACACATTTATGTTCGAGATCTAACCTTTTGTCGTTTCAGACAAGACGTGCGCCGGAGCACCTCAAACTGCGAGTAATATGGTCTGTCGGGCTACGCCCTTTCCATAATTCTCAGGTGTCTTTGAAACGGATTTAGATGGAACTAAATTTTAGTATGTATGCAAAATGCTTTCTAAGGCATATCCCGTAACGATCTGTAATGACGAATAACTCGAGCACTCACCTCACCACATATCTAAAAAGGGTTCTATTTCTCCTTTCGTGAGACTCCATTTTGTCGGTATGCTCCGTGAGATGATAATTGAGACATTATCCCCTCGAGCCAAGTAAGACTTGAACTCAAGAGGCATTCACGCCCTGTCAGTCTAAGCCGCTTGATATGGACACCCACCGCTTTTCGCTCATCCTTATACTCGAAATTTATAAGTCGACTTATGGCGCATTAGGTAAACATAAATTATATCTTGAGTAGTCATCGCAAATGTGATGAAATACTCATACCGCCGCTTGAATCATTATCGTCCACATACACGTTGTACCAATTCCAATCGTATAAGCACGATTTCCTTTGGCCTTTAAGGGCATTTTTGTCATTTTTCCTTCCAAACATGATTCACATACTGGTATAGATTCAAAGATCAATGAATTTAAAAATTCCGTACTTTTAACCAAACCATGAATTCTACTAGAATTAATATGACCCAATCATAAATGCCACATATAGGTTTCATTTGAAACCTTCCTTTTCTTAGATAAAGGAAATTGCTCATCATCAGTATTTTCAATAGCATTAATACTATAGGACATAGAAGTTAAAAAATATAAACCATTTATCAATAATCCGGAACAAATAAAAGCGTTATTACTCTTTATTGAAACTGAGGAATTAAACTGCACCTTTAAACCATGTTCAACTAAACAACTAAATGTAAAACCAAATTCTCTTAAAATCCGGAACAAAATAAATTGGAGCAAACATAGTCTATTATTAAACATAACTCCAATTAGTCCTACTACCATTACGGGAGACATATTCCCCGCTTCCCAACTTCAAGCTTTGTCCTTTACCGAGTGGGTCGCTTGCTTGAACCACTCCGCAAAGAGTAACAAGCATGGTTAGTGGCTCCCAATCAATGGATCCACGACACAGAATTCTCTACCAACAAGCCTCAACAACATTTATACTACCCATACCTAGTTTTGGCATTCCTTCTTCCAAAGGACCTTTCCAGTCTCGCACTCTGAAGTACTGTCAGCTTTTCCAGGTCATAGCCGCTTGAAAGCCTGACCTGCCTCCTTCTCGCTTTTATTCTTCTTTCCTAGCCTAGGCTCTTCTTTAGGTTTTGAAGAACTTTCAGCATGATAAGCACTTCCCTGCTTCACGAGAGACCTTTCAACACTCTCAAGCTCATGCATAAGTTCAATAGGAGTAAGCTTCAGTTTGTTCATATTATAATTCAATTTGAACTGACCAAAGCTATTGGTAGATTCTGTGATCAAGTCAATCTTCATCTCGATCCAAATTAGTCCCATCACCTTCGCAGCATTCGATGTGCCCCATCATTTTTAGACAATGGTCCCGCATTTCCTCCAAACATACGAAAGTGTGTTCACAGTGCCCTAATTATGGTCGCTTGTCTGCCAGCATCGCTACTTTTAGCAAACATCCCATCTGTAGTCCGAATTATTTCTAATACACTCTCCGTATCATTAATTTGTTAGCAGATGTTCTCAACGCCGGCAAGAATATAACAATGAATGTCGATTCATCAAGGTTATCCAAATTGGCTTAGTTTCTCTCAAGCATTAAGAGCTGGCTCCCGGGTTTCCTGAGTCATGTAATGAATTTTATTCTCTTCAAAATCAAGGACAATGAAAGGATTGGTTTTCCATAGGTCGTAGTTATTTCCATCCAAACGGTTGACTCAAATTAGCTAGAGGATTGGAATGACGCTTAAATTTAAAAAACACATATTAACACGTGACCACACACAACAAACATACAAATGAGGTATCCCTTAAAACTACTTATTATTAATGTTTATTGCAATTAATAATTAGTTTCCATTACAAAATACTTAATGCTAAAAGACATTTGTAATAAACTAAACTTGAACATGTGTAAGAGGTTTCAAGAATACTACGTTAAAAAACTCCGTTATAAACGTAATTCGAATAACTGCTCATATAATAAATTATATTTATTATAAATAATCGTTTCAGCAGTAATAAATTATATTTATTATAAATAATCGTTTTATAATAAATTATATTTATTATAAATAGAATCGTCAAGAGGCATAAATTTATTGGTTTGCAATTTCTACTCACGCCATCATTAGTTTCAATATTCTTTTTGGGCCTTTTAATAACATTGACAAGACTTGGGAGGGTTATTATTATTATTAAATGAATGTAATAACTATTAATTTTTAATTTCAAAATTATCTTTAAGAACTAAGTATTGTCGACGCTGGGCCGTAGTCAATCTTATTAAAATGCTTAAATATTTGATCCAATCCACAAAATCCGCCATGCTTATCCGCTGGTATCATGTTCCATTTTATTATTGACCCTTATCGGAGTCTTGTGTTTCAAATTACTAAATTAATTTTTAAATCTTCACCTATCGGGTAATTTTATTATTAATTAATAGTGGTTTTCCATATAATAATATTATTCAGATAAAACAAATATTATTATGCACAATATGATTTGAATGGGATGCAAATTATGCTAACAAGATATATCTGTAAATGGCATGTTGTTATATCACATGTTATATCCCATATAATTTAAACAATTATAAATATAGAATAATTAATATGTCATAATCCAAGGTTTCCTAGAAAAGAAACCCTCATAAGCCCAATAAGGCCACAGTCAACTTGATATCTAGCCTGCATTCTCTCTTTCTTCAGGTCTCAAGTCCATGTGGCCAAGTTAATTGGCTTGTAGTTTTTGGCCCAAAAAAAAACACAAAACCCTAACTTGTCCCCTATTGAATCCGAGCACCAAAAAGGCCGCCGACCGCCACACAAAACTCTGACGTTACGAAATTTTTTACAGGAGGTAGCACTGTCTCAAGAAACCACACTACAAAAACCAAAAGCCCATTTTGACAACTTAGCATATTTTTTTATAAATAAATTGAATTTACATATAAAAAAATTGCAGGAAAAATAAATAAATAACAATCAAAGGAGGAAACCTAATCTTATGATTAAAGCCCTTGTTACATCCCCAAAAAATACAAGCAAAATCTATCAGTGGATTAAGGCCAAAAACCAAATCATTCATTGAGCACACAAAAAATTATAAATAACATAAATAATAGAATCCTAGGTGCCATATAATCCATATACATCATATATACATGAGAAATAAAATTATGGATTCAATCTATCACATACCAATTCAACCAAGTTCGATACTAATTGTAGAATCATAATAAATAAGCCGTGAATCACACGCTAAATACAATGTATGATAAATATATTTTCATCACCCATTACTAACCCGTAGTGAAGTGCAGAAATCTCTTCTAGAACTAGCTGGACCTCCTAAGCTATTCTCTACGTGATTGCATCTCGTGTGGGCGCACCTCGATCACATAAGAAACTAGATTCGAAACACTCCAAACCTTTCTTGCTTTCTGCTTTCTTTCAAGGTGTTTTCATAAACCTGGAGGCTAATAAACTTCTCTAAACCTGGAGGCTAGGAAGCGGTGTATTTATAGACTGCTAACCCTAACCCCATTAGGGTTTGCAACACCTGGCTTTATAACACTCAGCCCAACAGCGCCAAAATGGGCTCCATCTTGTATTTTAATACCGCTTAAATGGGTCATTATCTAATGAGCTAGCTTGGGGATCCTATGGCCCATTATTAACTGAGGCTCTTGATCAACGGTCTAGATTGCTTCTGGAGCATAAATCCAACACTCTAGTCTTAGTTCTATTTATTCAAAGGTTGGCAATTTTAACTCAGCCTAGGAAGAAGCAAGGATATAATTATGCAAAACATATCAACACATCAATTCCTCGCACCAAAATCCTACATGTAATAAACTCACCATGGTAATCTACTCCTATATGTCGCTTTCTTTTCCTTATCAGAGAACACCAATCCCGCTCTAGTGAAAACAAAGTGTAAACAAGCTAAACCCTAACAAAGCCGTAATGAAAAAGCAATTCGTAGTAATCATTTTAATTGCCAAGATCGATGAACAAATAAATGAAACATCTGACATGTGAAACTCTCAGGCAGATGCTCTTATCATTTTTAGAAGGAAAAGATTAAGAAAAAAAGGCACTATGGTGAATTGACAATATTTGGAAGTATTTAGAAGAAAAAAATCTCCTTAATTGCACTTGATGTACCACCAACAATAAAATGGAGCACGCAATTCTACACCCTTATAAATGTTTTAGAGGAGTTAGATTCTTGCATCAAAGATTTGCAACAAACTCTCTCTCTTGAATTATAACTTTAATCAACTCATTATTGCGCCCCACTACAAAGAAATTAAGAAGAGAATAGCTAACAATGACCACATTTCCTGATCAAGAATCAATCTGAAGTTGAACAACAACGTGAAAAATGGAATTACGCCGCATATATGATTACCCTACTCGAACAATTTTTCCTAAGCAAGAGATTTCACTACTTTAACTCCTCGAAGTTTTTTTCCTTCCCTAATGTAGTTTAGTAACATCGCATAAATATCTATGGTTCTCAGTTAATAGGCTATGGGATTCAAGGTTGAAGAAGAATAAATCTAGCAAAAACTAAATAATGAAAAATCAAAATGGGCCCAGAGCAAAACCAAATCAAAATCTAGTAAATAATGGAGAAGAATGAAAATTAAAATCAATAACAAAAAAGTAAAAGAAGTATGAATGTGAGGATTAGAGAAAAGGCTAGGTGCCTAATTTCATAACCATCTTCGCTCTTAGCAGGTGGAAAAAAAGAACCCTGTGGTGAGAGAGAAAGGACAAATTTAGGACCGCAAATTTGAGTGTTGAGATTTACTTCCTTTGGTGGGAGTCAATCCCACATTAGAAGTTGACAAGGGGGAGAGACCTCCTTTCCCCAAATTTGGAGGCTTTTAGATTTTCTTCCTTTGTGGGAGGCATAGTGTCCCACATCGAAGTTGACAAGGAGAGAGCCTCCTTTCCCCCCTATAAAAGCTGGTCCGTCCCTTGGATTTGATAAAAATAGAGGGAAAAGGAAAACCATGGGGTCAAGGCTTCCACCAAAGATAGACCTTAGCTGGTCTCATTTAAATATTTTTTGAGAATAAATTAAGCAAATTTTCAGAGATACACTTTTTCTACTCTATTAAATTCTTTAAATTTATTTTCTTGGGCGAGTATTTTACTGTCTTTTCTCACACATTGACTGGAAGTCCTGGGTTTTGCTCCCAAAGTTTAAAGGTTTGATAGGCAAGGTTGGGAAATTGGTTAGAGGCAATTCTTGTAGATATTAACTGGCTCGAGGCAATTTCAGCTTGAGAGGCAACTCGATCCGAGGAGTTGCCCGTCTACTAGGTAAGTTTTCATGACTTTCTTTTCATATAGTAAATTTTAATTAATTGTCTTCAGATATATGTTTAATTTATTATTATATTTAATTAGTCATTTAATTTATAGTCTTATCAGTTATTTTCCTCTTGTAGCGTATATTGTTGCTTTTGTCATTAATTAAATTGGTTGTTGATGTTTTTTTTTTATAATTCAATTTTTTTTTCCTTAACATATGGACTATCACCCACCCTTAATTTAATAAAATCCCCAAATTTTAAAAGAAAAATTTAAGTTCTAAATTTTCATTTCTCAAATTTTAGGTGTCCAAATTTCAAAATTCAAATTCCAATTTTCTCATTTTCTAAAATTCAAATTTTCAATTTTAAAATTCAAGTCCTCCAAATCTCAATCCAAATTTTCAATACCACTCTAAATTGCACATTCCTAGTTTCAAAAATCAAGTGTCATAATTTCAAAATTCAAGTTCCACAATTTCCAATTTCCAATTTTAAAGTTTATAATCTCAAATTTGAAAAATTCATAATTTCAAATTTCAAGCAATCCTTTTCAAATTCCCAAACCTCAATTTCAAAATTAATTTGTCCTAGTCTTAAATTTTGAAAATTCTCAATTTCTAAAATTCAAGTCCCTAAAAATCTCAAATTTTAAATTTCAACTTCAAGCTTCCAATTTTCAAAACTTCAATTTCAAACCGGTCTTCAAAAATTCAAAACACACGGTTAATTCTACACCCCAATAAAATGGAATTCAAGAAGTTAATTCAGGTAAATATATAAATGGATCATGGCCCGATGACCTACATGTATTATTTTAATAAATAATTTGACATATGATTTATAAACCAATTTCTAATTGAATGTGAATAAGATGTATTTTGTTATTGCACTAACATTGTTTACCAATCGATACAAGTGAATGTGCCTTCGCCAGTACACATTTTTCATCCGACTCGCTTGATTATTTATATATGTCTCAGACAAGCCAGATTGAAACCGCTAAACCCCTAACCCCTAAACCCTAAACCATTAAACACTAAACCCTAAACCCGAAACCCGAAACCCTAGTCCTAAACCCGAACCTACACCCGGGGAACCAAACCCAAACCTGCAAACCTATGAAACTCAAACCCTAAATCCCAAACCCTAAACCCTAAACCCTAAACCAGAAACCCTAAACCCTAAACCTGAAACCCGAAACCCTAAACTTGAAACCCTAAACCCTAAACCCTAAACCCTAAACCCGAAACCCGAAACCCTAAACCCTAAACCCTAAACCAAAAACCATAAACCCTAGACCCTAAACCACAAACCCTAACCCCAAACCCTTAAACCACTAACCCCTAAACCCTTAAACCCTAAACCCAAAACCCGAAACCCTAAATTGTAAACCCTAACCCCTAAACCCCTAACCCCTAAACCCTAAACCCTTAAACCCCAAACCCTAAACCCTAAACTCTAAACCTGAAACCCTAAACCCGAAACCCTAAACCCTAAACCCTAAACCCTAAACCCTAAACCCCAAACCCCAAACCCTAAACCCTAAACCTGAAACACGAAACTATAAACCTTAAACCCTGAGCCCTAAACCTGAAACCCGAAACCCTAAACCCTAAACCTGAAACCCAAAACACTAAACCTTAATACCTAAACCCGAAACTCTAAACCCTAAATCCGAAACCCTATACTTGAAACCCGAAACCCTAACCCTAACCCCTAACCCCTAAACCCCTAACCCTTAAACCCTAAACCCATAAACCCTAAACCCCTATACCCTAAACCCTAAACCCTAAACCTTAAACCCTAAACCCCTAACCTCTAAACCTTAAACCCTAAACCCTAAACCCTAAACCGTAAACCTTAAAACCCGAAACCCTTAAACCCTAAACCCTAAACCAGAAACCCTAAGCCCTAAACCTCTAAACCCCTAAACCCTAGACCCTAAACCCTAAACCCCTAAACCTCTAAACCATAAACCCTAAACTTTAAACCCTAAACCCTAGGTGATTCAAATTGGATTGATCTTTATGAAAATTGTGTCCTCAAGCTTAATTTCATTTATTTTGTTTTCATTTGTTTTATACTTTAGTTTTCCATTTTCAAGTGCCCATCAATTAAAAATGGAAGAAACTAAAAGCATTGACGCTTTCTTTAATTTTCCATTTTCAAGCAGTTAAAATAGGTAGCCTCACATAAATAGTGGTATCCAAACAGCCCGAATCCCATGGCCCAACCCAAGCTCGTCCTGGCTTGAAGGGTTAAAGCCCGACCTGAGCTTATGTTGATGGTGAGCCATGTGGCTTCATTTTAAGCTCCGACCTAAGTAGTGGATTCAAGCCCACCTTACAGGCTTCTGTCCATAAGCCCACCTTGTATTAAAAAATTAGATAAAATAAAAAGTAAGCTTATAGAATAATTTAAAATAAAAAATGCATTTTCTAAAAATTTTATTCATCAATATGTTATACATCATACATGATTAAATTTGAAAATGGAGAAAGTTTGCACACCCACTATAAAAGAATTACGCCTAAACTATGTCGACAATCTACTTATTTATCAAATTATATGTATGGGGTAGAGAACAATATATACACAGCCCGAGCGTTAAGCCTGAAGGCGAAGACCCAAACCTCCTTTATTGATAATGCATCCACAAAGAAGCCTCGACCCAGCTTATTAGGTCCTACCCCTGCCAAAGTATATGAGCCCGGGCCTAGAATTGAAACCACCCTGCCAGGTAATCAAGAGATATAGGCGGCCCTAAAAAACTCGTGTAAAAGGAAAAGTGCCTAGTCTCCATGATTTGCACCCTACGGATTGGGAAAGAAGGATCTTACATGATCACGACTCCTCCATTATCCCACAAGAGTCAGTCCATGATAAGGAAAATGAAACTCCTCACCCAATGAGAGAGATCTCATATCACCACCTAACAAGAAAAGTAACCACTATTTCCCCTTAGAAATACCAACCCATTCCACCATAAAATGGTACGCAACAATAACGCCATAAAAAAAGTGTTGAATTCTTTCATTCTCATAAGAAAGAAACTGACTTAGCTCGCTGAGCCGCATCCGCACACCCTCCGTGCATCACCCTTTTTATGTAGGTTGGGTGAAGTTGTTCGACGACCGATCCAACAGATCGGCCCCAACGACCCACGTAAGCCCGTACCAAGAGGTAGAAAAAGCACCATCGGGCCATGTCGTCTTCGTGGGAACGACAGTTCCTTTACAAGTAAAACCGAATTCTCAGTGACTAATGGTATCAACTCAAACATGGCAGAGCCACGCCAACCCCCTAGGAAGAAAGACTAGCAGATGACCGATAGCCGACCACCAAGAGACTCTGAACTCATAGCCTGTAAGTTTCCAACCTCCCATCAAGCCAGATCTTTCTCGCATATTTTTCATTACGGTGCCTTTTTTCTATTTTCCTTTCCCAATAATAATGCAGGATAACTTCTCCTCCTTATTCTAGAAGCTTTTTCACTTTTCATTTTCTCCAAGTTTAGCGGAATGGTGCAATGTTTTCACCTTTAAGCTTTCTACCACCCTTAACGAACCAGTCAATAACTCCCATACCAACAAGTATTGTAGGTATTCGTGTCAACACCTCTAAGGACTTAATTGTTCCAGGAGGAAGGCTACAAATAGACCAAACTCATTCCTCCTTGATCTTTTCTTTCACATCTTCTTTCACAATCATCTCTACCTTTCTTATTTCTGGAATTGTTTTTCTAACCCTTATCATCCTTTTCCTCAACTTGGAAACAATATCTCCGAACTTGTCATCTTCTATCCCACTGTACTTTGTTCGATGATTGGGGCAAATAAGCATTCTTAATAAAGATTATGTAAGTGGAGGAATTTTGGCTTCTTATTTGTCGTTGGATGATGATCACATAGGCTCAAAATAGAACTAGTGTGTATATGCATATACATTTTTGCAGGCTTCAAACGCTCAAACTTCTATGGATGGCCTAAATCATTTCCTGTTAGTGGTATTGCCTACGATTTCGCCTTAACTAATAATCCAACAAGTTCTAGGACATCAAAGAGCTTATTGTGATGGATCCCAAAAGATGTTCCCAATCTTGGCACAATTTCTTTAAGAGTTTTGGTTGACCATGTGTAAAGTTTATCGTGACGCCAGAACTAAACTATTTACACAAATGTACTATAGGTCTTATCTGTTCCATCAATTTATTAAAGTCTTCCTTAATCTTGAATTTCAACACATTTATTCATAATCTTACTACTTTCCATTTCCATTCATTTCATCCTACCCCAATGCATCTATAAGATTTTTATTTGGTTTCGAGAATTTTTTTTTTTTGTGCTGCTTTACAAGTAAAAATGTTCATTTAAATCATGCATTCAACTCAAACAATCCAACACAATAACAATGTCATTCTTTACTCAATTCCAATCAACCAAACACATTGCAGCAATTTAGCATTTTGATCCAGTGTAGCCTGGATTTTCTGCCAATCATCAACTAACTCTATATCACAAGTCAGCATAACACCCTCGAAATACACTATAATCATTTTTAAACATAATTATATTAAAAGTGCATATTTGGAAATTTTTTTTCAATTATGGTTATAAGGAAAAATTTCAAACCCGAAATTTGTACAAGATACAAGGGCAAAAGTGGAATTTGTCAAAATAGGGTATAAAAGTCATAATACAAGAAGATGAGATGCTATTATATAAATGGATTAAATTGTGGTGCAAAAAGAATGGAGTTTCAGGACCAAATTGTAATAAAAGGAAAATTTGACCAAATTGGGATAAGACCAATTAGGGTCTCTCATTTGGGGATTTTGGAGGGCATTTCGTGAAGAGAGAAAGACACAGAGAAAATAAAGAAGTGTAAGAAGCAAGAGGAAAAGTATGGATTGATATGGTTTATATGGATTACTATGGATTAGTATGGATTTTTGGACTTTTGTATGGATATTAGTTTGTTCCATTGGTAGGGTTTTGTTAGGAATTCATCCTAACCCTAGATTTGTTGAAAGTCAAGGTAAACCCTAGTTTGTATAAGATGAGTAAGGAATCCTCCTTTCGAAAGTATGGATTCGGGTTTATGATGTATGGATACATGTTTGGGTGTTAGGAAGTTAACCTAACTTATAAGGATTTGAGTTTAGGTTTGGAAAAAACACTAATTAATCTTTATGTTTGGTTTTGGTTAGGTTAGAACACACTTGGGAGATGTTTTCTAGAGACTATATGAGTTTGCTTTGATTTTGGTTGGATTTCTGAAAAAATGGACGAAATCAGCACCTGGGTAATTTTGATTCCTACACCACGACTACGTAGATCCCACGCAGCCAGTTGCAAGTCCACAGCAAGGCGTGGCGCATCCATGTTCTACAAGTGAGCCGAGAGGGAAGTGCCTGGACAAGCCCCTGACATGTGCAGAGGCATAGCAAAGCTACGCCGTAGCGTAGCACTAGTCACAGACATGTGTTTTTGTCATGTTTTTCTATTCTGTTATTTCGAGGACTTTTCTATCGACTAAATTGAGACCCTATAAGAAAGGCCCATTCCATGTTTGTAAGGTAAAGGAAAAAATTAGTCCGCACTCCTCGCCCAGCCTCGAAGCGAATGTTGGAAGGCTTAATGCCCTAGATAAGATAGTAAGTTCATAACATATAATTGTGAATTTGCTAAGGCCCCGAGATGTTGAATGACCGTACCTTATTACATGGGCGAGCGCATTATGGTACTTTGTTCTCTAATTAGTGGGGCGACACTCTTTGGCGAGTCTTGGCACATTTAATATGATACTCTCGATTAGTCTTGACGGTACTCTTTGTCGGTGCCGACACTCTTTGCTTTGTGCTCGGCACATCATCTTTGTACCATACTTTCGGGAACTTATTGTGTTGTGTCCTACTTGTTTCTTATTAATGGTCTAGGTAGTTAAACGGTTATATCACAAGAGTCTGAATAACAAATAAGAGTGAAGTAATGTATATCGTTCTTCTCTGAATGTACCTATGGGTACCTCCGTACAAGTATAATCTCTGTAGTACCTATGGGTACCTCTATACAAGTATAAGCTTTGTAGTATCTACGGGTACCTTCGTACAAGTATAAGCTCTGTAACTCCTACGATAGATCTGAACAAGTATAAGTCTGCTATAAGTACAAGTATGTGTATAAGTTTGTTATATGAATTCATGAAAAATTATATGTTGGCACTTTCTTTTTGTTCGAGACTGTCTTCATAGCCCAGTCCAAAACTTTTGCATTGCTCTCTGTCAGTTCTCTCTACCTTTTAGCCAATGACTCGAGGAATGCTCTATTGTTTATTTGCTCATAAGTCATTAGTCAAAAACTTACTTCATGTGTCCCATACTATTCAACCAGTACTGGTCCCTCTTTTCTAATTCACATCTCCATTCTTCATCTCTTTTTCTTAAAGCATCCTCCAAATTCTACTCCCTTCTTCTGAGCTTTGCCTCCATGTACTCATCCCTTAGTTGTAGTTGGAGCTTGAGCTAGTTGTCAATTTATTTCATCTCTTGTTCCAATGATTTAAGCACCTCCATCAGTTCTTCATTATTACACTGGTGCCCTGAACATCCACCTTGTTCTTAATGGTTGTCTCAATCTGGCGTTCAGGATATGGGGCTTGGACTTCTCTGAAGCTCTTGCTGCCCTTGGGATGAACTCTCCCATTGTGCTGGCTCATGGCACCATCCTGACCCCTTTTCTTCTTCCATCTCTTTCTTTTTCCCCTTTCCCTACATTATTTGGACTAAATTCGTCCTCACATCCCGATATTAGAGGGATGCCGAGGTCGTTTGCTTCTTTTCCCATTACCTTAACTCCTCCCCAGCAAAGCGTATTGATTATAGTAATACAGGTGTGGAATCGATCCCTACAATTGCTTAGTAGCTTCGAAATGGACTTTGATTATTTTCCCCACATTTATTAAGTACTCCTTCAGAAATGTAAAAGAGGATTGCTTAAATCCGCTTCTCCTTTGTCTTTAAGGTGCTTTGATGGTGAACTATAGCGATGAAATAAAACCACACCTTAGCACTCTTGCAATTAAGTCTCCTCTAGAAATGGATTTGTATAGGAGTTTTTGTTCCCTTCCACTTTCCTTTTCATTTTGTCGCGGTCTACTATCGTTCGTAATTTGGCTCCTTCATTAATATTTCTTGAACTTTGAGCCATCATACGCACCTTGAGTTGAACAATAGATTTATCCTTTCCTTACTGAAGTCTATCCAATGTCCTTTGACTTAAAATTTCTTTCCTTTCTTTGCTACCATATTAGCAAAGAATTCCTTCATCATAGCAGCTCACCTAGGTTCATTGTTCTTGCCCAATGCTTGCCATTCTCTCTTCTCAAGAATTTCAACGAAAGGGGAGACAAGCTTCTTGAATCCTCTTTCAGCAATGAAACCTCTTTCATCGTAATTTTTCTCCCGTTAAGCGCAACTTCTTTATGCGAGATAATGTTTCTTTCTTTTTCGACTATCAGCTCGGTTTGATTTCTTGATTATCCTTTTCTCTTTCTTTGAGTTGTTCTCTGTGATTAGACATTCTTTTTGTCACTCTTTTCTTGTTTTGCTTCTTCACTTGATTGAGTGGCTTGAACATTCTCATTCTCCCAGTCAACATACTCTTCCATGATCTCATTGAGGTTTGGGACCAGGTTGGTGGGCTCAGACATCATGAGAGATCGGTTAGGGTTTTGGAGCTCTAGGGTTTTTAGAAGGCAAGATGAGAGAGATTTGAGTATGGAAGCTAAGAGGGTTGATGTTTTATCAGAAAGGTGGCCCTTTAGTTTTCAAAAATTTCCTATTATAAAGCCTTGATTTTTTTGTGTTTTCATTTAAATGTCCACGACAACAAATTTCCTAGGTTTTTTTCTATTTTATCTCTGATAATCGACGACAGACAAAAATAATTGTCCACGACATTGAAAGTATGTTCGACATTCTTTTCGGTTCATCATCTAAGTTTGTGTCGCCAACGATGAAAATTTATTAAAAGCGACATAAACTTGCCTCTTATCTGGTTCTTAAGTGCATCTTATCTAGTTTTCACTTAAGACACATTTTAAGCAAGGTGTATTCATTCATATTGACTAAACATCTTTGATGCAAATTCATTTAATCCAACGAACCTCGATACAAGTATGGACAACAAAATTTCATTTCTTTATATTCTTAATATACCCCTGAGATAGAGTATTCGAGAATATCTCAAAAAATTTGAAACCTACAAAGCTCTTATTAGATTTGTCCTTGTAAAATAAAATCACATTCCCCAGATGATTATGCATTAATATTAAAAGCTCATTTGGGGAATATAAATACTCCCCCTTGTAGCTAATTTCTACATTTTTTTTCGAGTTTGAAACCCAGTGTGCTTCTGATAAAACTCATCTTTAATATAGCTTTATTGTCCTGAAAAATCAACAACCACTAAAAATAAAACTTCTGATAGAACTAAAACTGGAAAATTCAAACTCACAAAATCTAATCAACACTCTAAATTAAAACTAAAAATTTCACTTGGGTTGCCTCTAAAAATTACTCGGTTCTTGCCTTTAGCTAGACATTCTTGATAATTTATTCATTTTTCGGCATCTCCTTGTATTCTCATACAGGCGACGGAGTTCTTTACTCGATCTTTTCCAATTCCTCTTTTCTCCTACATCTTCTTATTTCCATGCATTTCATTGTCTCCTCTCAATGAAGTATGTGTAAAATATTTTGGATTTGTCTATGTACTATTGGGAAATGCATTCCTTGATTAGTTTTGCAAGGAAAGGGCTAGCTACCCTACTTGAGTTTCGAGTTCTCGATGAGCATTAGTATTTGTCTTAAAGCACACTTGTGTTTGCTTTGAAATTTTCAAGCTCGAAGAAATCTTTCTCATGCATATTTAGAATTCTTTTGTTTTCTGACATGAATTGCAACATCTGATCTTCAAATGATTGAGTCCTTTTCTAACCCTGATATTCTCTTCTATTTTCCCTTTGTTGTTGTTGTTCTTGGACCCTGGGTTGAGCATAAGCTTGATAGTAATTCTGTCCAGGTCTGGGGCCCTGCTGTTCTCCTCCACCATATGAAAGGTTTTCATGGTTCCTTAGTGCTGGTGTATAGTGTGTAGGCTTGAAGTGATAACTTCTTTGCTCACTTATATACTTGGTTTCCTCAACTTGGTAGGGTTCTTCTTGACTAGTCCTCGACACTTTATACAGTTCCTTCATTTCTTTGCTCCCACTTCATGTGTAGCTGCATTCTCCCCTTTCATTGCTTCCCGGTTTGTTCATCAATGAATCCATTTTTCTTATAGTAGTCATAAACCGATGTCAAACCACTTCTCTCAATCTCCTGCTCGCTTTGAAGCCGGATGGAGCCTTGTAGTTGCATTTTGGAAGGTCTTCAATTAGTTGCCTTGCATCCTCTGCATTTCTTCTTTAAAGCTCTAGAAGGATGTAATTTATGCCTTGGAGGCATAATTCATGGCATGATAGAATATATCCACATCGAGAGTCAAATCTATTCCATGCATAGGGCATCACTATGAGACTCTTAAATCTCTCCCGTGCGTTGTAGAGACTCTCTTATTCTCTCTGCTTGAGAAGATAATCATTTCTTAACTTTTCTCAGCGGTTAGGCTTGAGGAAAAATCTGCTCATATAGGCCTCCTGATTCTTCCCAGTGTTCACTTTGATCCCACTTGTGATAGATCAAGCCATGTTTCTGCCGCATCTCTCGGTGAAAAGGAAGGCCCCCACAACAGTTACTTGGTCTCGCGTTCAATTTGATTGTGTTGGCCATCCTCGCGAATCTCCCCGTATGCTCATTGGGATCTTGGAGGATGACCAGTGAATTAGTCTTCTTGTACCATGGTATCCAATGTTGGCTTCAACTTCAAAATTGTTAGCCATGGCGAGTTGTCTTCTTGCGAAGTACTCCTCTTTGAATAATAGGCCTCAAAAGTCCTACATATTATTAGGCCCTGCTGAGAGTTCTCTGCTTCTTCTTTTTCGTATGGAATAACCTGTAATCTTTCTCTTTGATTTGTCATACTTTTGGATTCTGCAACTATGATCTTCCTTAAATTCTACAGTGTTCTCTCAATTTCAGTGTCTAGAGGCAGCAGATCTGTTTATGGTTTTCAATGCTTTTAAAATCTTCCTGAAATAGAAACACACTAAGATCAAATGAATTTTTTGGGATACAGTTATATCCATTAAGCTCATAGAAAATGTCGATAACTAACCGACTCACTAACATTAAACTATTTTTGTGATTTTACAGAAAAATAATCTCGAAAAATGTCTGATGGTAAATCCCATTTAGTTAGAATATTGATCTTTAAATTTATCCATTTCGATCCGTACTGACGCAAAAACTTGTTAAGACCAAATGATATATACAAATTTATGACACTACTACAAAAGGACTATTATCTAGTCCACAGCAGCGGCGCATAACTTGTTAAGAACCAGTATATGATGTGATCGTATATGCCCAATCTTACAGTAACGCCACACAAGAACTTTTCAATCCATGGTAACAACGCCAAAAACTTGTCAAGACCATTTCTCATGTGTATGAAAAGATGGAATTGTTCTTTCTTTAGAAAATGGCTCATTTAAAAATTTGTGTTTGCGAGTGCAGATCATTGCAGAGGCCTTACTGCGAGTCGTGCAGTAATAAAGATGGATTTAAAGTCCAAATATCATTACCACGAGGAAGGATGATAAATCAAAAGATTAACTACCCTAAGTACTCAAGATCATTACTTTTTTAACTCCATTGATATGATGA
Source organism: Tetrastigma voinierianum (assembly GCA_016808115.1). NCBI lineage: Eukaryota > Viridiplantae > Streptophyta > Magnoliopsida > Vitales > Vitaceae > Tetrastigma > Tetrastigma voinierianum. The sequence continues at coordinate 1,569,579 of JAEQBH010000035.1, read as the reverse complement.
TAAGAATACTAAAATGTAGTCTTAGACTGAATTCTTAAATGGACAAAAGTAAAGTTTAATAAATTTGGGTTGAGGATTCACTGAGTGAGGCAAAACTAGACATGGATCTATTAATAATAATCAATTTCTACATCATTTCGATTCATAGCTGAACCATCAATTGGAAAACTGAGTTTGTCAAAGATGCAAGGTAGCACAGTTTGGATTTCTCCCTTAACCATACTTTTCACTGATTAAAGGTTCATATTCATTTATGAGACATGATTCTAATTAGTTACTTGTAATATATAACCATATTTCTAAGATTTAAGTATTTTTCCTTTTCAGTACTTCATACTCAGATCTTAGGATTAAAGAATTCTTGACACCTCATCCTACACTTATGATGTAAATTTCCATCTCCTTGATTAGATCTCAACTAACATGGGATCAAAATCAATTCATCAGAAAGATGAGAGTCTACAAGTGATTAAACAAATACTTCATTCAACCTATCTCAACTTATAAGTAAGTTGGTGATCTATCACAAAAGTAATCCTTCAAAGTTCATTAGTTCCATGGTGAGTCTACCATACCCACAGGGGCCCATTACACTCTCGGGATTCTCCGCTTTGTGTCACTCAGAGGTCCTCTTGGAAATCGAGTGAATGCATTACACTTGCATTGGGTGGTACTAGTACTAAGATCGAAATGGGAATTTATAAACAATACCAATCAAATAAACTCAAGAATTCTAATTAAAGCTTTCTTTCACCTTTTTGCAGCAAAATGACTATCATCGATGACCATTTCGGTGAGCTCGACTTTTAGCGGTTTACACATATCGGTGACTAAGCGATCGGAAAATTCACTAAAATCATATGACCCGAAATAAATTAACTCGAAACCTTCACTGCATCCATTTAAATCAAACGGTATATGAAAGAAGAACTTATAAGAAATACCGGCTTAGCACTTGAATAATCTTAGAAATTGAGTAAGGAAGCTATGAAAATAAAACTATCTTTGAAATTTAAACATACTAAAATGGAACATAGAATAAAAATATAAAAAAAAATGTCTGAGAGTCTTACAATACAGAAATCCGAGGAGCGCAGGCTGCACGTATAGAGCGTGTGTTTATAGGCTTTTTCGATGTTGGGCCTCACTTCGTGTTAATTGCGTTGTGGACTCCTTAATTTTGGCCCCCGATTTGGTCTCTTTGTCGCTGACATGCGAAAGGTCTGTTCTCGCGATAAAGCTTTTGATCTTCAATACCATTTGCCTCTTGTCGTAGCTTTTTGTATTCTGTCACGACCTGTTCTCTGGGCTTGCTCTTGAATTTTGTGTCGCGACATACAAAGCTTATGTCGTGACCGCAGGCCTTCGCATTTTCCACCTTTTGGCTGGCACTGCGCTAGCTTTCTCTTTCAGTGTTAACACGCAAACGAAAAGTTGGTGAATGATATTCCATAATTGGGCATCTGAAATAGATCTAAAAAAATTGTTAAACATGCGAAAAATGGATTAAACAGATGGTTGAATTCTTTAGTCATCAAATTTATAGAATTATATTTAGACCACCTCAAAGAGATTAAAGGTCGGTCGAATTAGGACAACGTCTAAAAGTTCGATTTAGTGAAATATATAATATTATACATTTATATTATCCAAATTTGAGCGGTGCATTATATTATACGATTTAAACGTTCGTTTAATTAGAAAGATATAATATTATACATTATATTATCAAATTTGAAATGATTTAAATAAATAGTAATGCATATTGGACTACACAAATCAAATTATATATAGTATTTTTGTAAATAATTTCTTATTGAAATTAGAGAAATTGTGTCATCATGGCTACAAATTCAAATATTCGAATAAAGTAATTAAAATATAACTATAAATAATTAAATTTAATCTATCAAGTCATTTTTACATTAACTAATTACAATTTTCTTCTAAAAACACCATTAAAAGCTCGATCAAAGCTCACCTCACGTCTGATGCGAAAGCGTTGGGTGAAAACCTATGACTTTTAAGGCAGAAACTCTAATGATTATGCAGAGTTAATTTGGATTTTATAATATAAGATTGTGAATAAAAATTTTGTAGACAATGATCAAAGGAATTAATTCACTGTTTGTTGTCTATCCAGTTTTTCTCACAATAGGAAAACAAAAATTGTGCGATAAAATACCTCGACATCCATTACGCATCCTTTATTATGAAGTGCTAGGAATGACAACTTCTTCTATATATGGTTGAGGCACGAGAGCTCGATAATGAGTACATGTGTAGGTTTGCTTATGGAATGGAGAGTTTCTTACGAACCTCGACAAGTTAAATACGAAAAATACCACATAATGACAATCACAGCTCCTCTTTTTTTGTATATCTGATGAAGAAAATATAAATAAATAGTACTCCACAACAATCACCGTATAGATTTTGATAAAATGTTGTTTCAAAAACGAAGTAAAAAGATCAGAGATAGAAAATATTAAGATAACATAAAAAAAAACTAACAATTGATACCATTTCCAGTTAATTTGTCATATACTACAAGGAAATGAGAATTATATAAAATGTCATATGCACCCATAGCCTCAATTCAATAATGCTTGAATGTCTAGAAAAGGATTAGAATGTATAGGCAAATTCATCTTCTTGAGTAAACTTCTCACATTTTAATGGCATAACACACAAGTAACCAATTATGTATATTAAGTGGCAATACATTTTCTGGTCGGAAATCTAAATATATCTTTACCAGCTATACGTTTGCAGTAGCAAAGAGGGAAGAAAGAGTCATGATTGCGAGAAAAACATCATTTTGACACTCGAAGTATGCCTTTATGTCGATGTCTTGCTCGGTATAATATGTTGGCTTCTGCAGTGAAAGATACAGTAGAATGATCAGGAAGGAAAGATAAAAAAAATGCGAACTTTTATGGACGAGATGAACCAGCACCCAGCTACTTTCTAGTGGTAGTGATGTATTTGCTTGTAACATCCCCTGCATTTATCAAAATGAATTAATAACAAAAATGTATCAACGTCTAACACCTTCACTACTTTATCTATTTGAAAGTATTCAACCAAAAAGTCACAACAAATGAGCTTGTCGATCAAGTACTTACAGCGACATATTATTCGATAATTAAGAGGAGAAATTCTTAGGATTGATGTTTAGAATATTCCCAGTTAGCCTTTCACATGAACTATTTATGGTGTTATTTTAAAAAGATAAGAGGTATAAGGAACTCCACAGGGGTCAGAACATAGAAATCATGTTAGTGGTAGAAGTCATTTGATAAAAAGATTCGAGTTGGTGTCACTTCTCAGAATTTAGATGCTCAAATTTGGAGAAGCGAAAACTAATGAGGATTGAAGCAGTCTAACTATAGCGAGTTTAACATCTTAAGATGTTAGAAAGCTATTAAGAGGTTGATGATGAGTTGTGAAGATTCGAAGCTGAGCTGGCCAATAGTTAAACATTTTGAAATAGTTAGATGGCCTAGGTGATTCCCACGTTTTTAATTGATTCCCCGATTCTATTCCAAAGTCTTCGATTAACAAAGGAAATATCGGCAGAGAGAGAAATAAAAAATAAAGGATATTGTTCGACCAAAGGGTTCAAATTACAAATCACTTGCATTAGGAGAAAAGTAGGAAGTTGGTAGACTACTTACATGATTTAAGTAATTAAGGGGTATACTGTTGAGAAAACAAGTAAGAGAAGAGCTCTTTTGTGTATGGGCTTTGTGAGTTCCAATATTCCACAGGCGTGGCATGCAGGTTGCTCAATGTTGGCAGAATAGCTGCTTGACCTACTTCATAATTTTGTGTGTGTTAGTCTTAGTTATTTTGTTGAGTTGGCAATTTTAACTTCCGACTAGGAAGAAGCAAGGATATAATTATGCAAACATGACATCAGTGCAGCAAAACTTTTACATGCTCCAGGCCTCACCATGGTGTCACCTCCTATATGTCATTTCTTTTCCTTATCCTGAGTAGAAGACCAGCCACCGCTCTAGTGAAAGCGATGAAACAAGCTAAACTGAAACAAGGCGTGAAGCGGTCGAAAATCATTTTAAATTCCTGAAGATCGATGAAAGAAATAAATTGGAATATTAAAGGATTATACTAGAATATCTAATCTTCTTACATTTTTAGAATATGTATATTAGGTTGGTCAATGGTATAATTGCCATATTATGGCCATATTTATTCTTATTTGGTCGATAGTACATTTACGTATTTATAGTTATATTTGTTGATTTGGTGTGAATAATTTCCATATTATGGCATGCTCATAAGCATGTGAACTTTTGGTTGTATGTGTATATATATTACCTCCCGGGTGAATCCCGATAGAATCAAGGAAAACCAATTCTTTCATGGTTATCGGAGCTGTGACTAACTGACTTTACCCGATTTGTTTTCTTTCTCACGATTTCTTGACGCTTTCTCTAAGGTTCTTCTCATTATGGTAGACAATGGGAAAATAGATCACATTCTCATATTATCTTGGGTGCCGAGAGATCCCGAGAAATCAGGGATAAATATGATCACCACGTGATCCTTTCTAATGACAATTATATTTCATGAACCACGTCTGGTCAAGTTGTCTTTGAAAACATAAAGATTTGTGTTTGTTGATGGGACATTCACCAAACCAACGGAGAAGAAGAAACAACTCGATTGGGACACTGTCAATTCTATGCTTGTCTCATGGATCTGGGATAACGATCCCGAATTGGTGTTAGCCTCCATTCCTTTCATGATGAAGCAGCTTGACTTTGGGATTGCTGCGAAAGCGGTTTTTGCGTGGCCAGTGATCTCGCCTTAACAGTGAGGGCTGATAACCGCAGCGTAAGCAAGCGAATATGTCTATTGATGATTATTATACGCCGTTTGATGGGGTTGTATGATGGAGTGGATCGTCTCGAGTCTCTCCCGTCGTGTGCGTGGTAGTGTACTTGTGATGTTGTTGATCGATTCGCTCTGTGGATCGGGAGGAGGAGAAGCTCCATGATTTCTCATTGGCGTGCGATGAGGTTATATGCAGCGATGCGTTCTAATTTGTTGTCCTTCTCCTTTACCTGATCTCGATCGTGATTGTATCAAAGAATGTCTTCGGGAAGAAAAGTCACCGGGGTGTGCCGAGATAGGCGGGCGGAGGAAATCCGTCGTTTGCTCTGTTGCCTGACCAGAGCTCGTGTTACGATCCAGATAAATCAAAATTGTATTGATTCTGTTTGTAAGGGGTGGTCATGATGACAATACTTGTTTCAAACGCATGGATGTCGGATTGGTGGGAAGATCGGGCCGTGGAGTCGAGGCGATTACCGGCTGATACTGACCACTCTGCTGACTCCTCAGAAATTTGCTCCTCGTGGTCGGCCCCAATGAAGTATTTGCCGCGATTAGTGTTTGCATCTTTGTAGCATTTGGTGGGGGACGGTCGGTAGCCCTCTCATGGGTCCTCTAGCATTTCTTTGCGACTTAAAGCGGAGTAGGTTAGATTTTGTGAATATGATAAATAATCGCCGGCGTAGTCGGATGATGAGTGCGTTGTTTTCTTGGATTGTGATATGGTGGCCTCACCATGTTATTGAATCATGTTTGACGGACACTCATCGCTGTTCTTGATGTTCGGTTGGGTTACTAACGGTGCACATGCCATTGCTACCCAAAAATTTGGCCAGCGTTTTGTTGTGATGGTTTGATACTTGAACATGTTTTATTTGTACCACCAGTTACATTGCAACAATCTCGGTGTCATGATTAATTGATGATTCTAAATGTCTTTTACAATTCATGATTCATTGCTATACGGGGACCCTACGGCAGGGATCGATTGGGTACGGTGAGCGTAAGGATGGACTACATTATTTTCTGCCCGGATTCTCTGGTGTGTCGGAAGCAGTTCAGGAGATTTGATTTTTGAGTTGTGGCGCCGCCGTGCGGGGCGTCAGGTCGGGATAGGTGGTCGAAGTTAGTTAGGCTATTTCTTCCCGATTGCCCGAAAGAAGTGGATAAAAGCATCTGGGGTTGTCCTGAAGCCGAAGCAAAAAGCGTGATGTTTTCTGTTAGTGATAGTAAAAATTGGTCGAATCTTTGAACTTATTCATTGTGGTTATCAGGACCAAATAAGATACCCTCTTCGTGTGGAGCACATTATTTTTTGACCTTGGTGGATGATTTTGAACATGGGTTTATTTGTGGGTTCAAAAACAGTTTATCGAGTTTTTGTTCATTTTTGCTATGATTGCCTTGGTTTGAAACACATGTGTCAAAATACTACGGAGTGATAGTAAGTACGGAGTTTAAATGTATGTTGGATTATTTTTGATACATGGCATTATTTTCCAAACCTCTTGTGTTTGGACTCCTCAACAAAATGGTCGTGTGGAGCGAAAACATATTATATTCTTAATGTGAATTAAATTAACTGATGTTTCAAGGCAATCTTCCTAATACTTTTTGGGAGAATGTGTGCTTGGTGCGGTGTATCTCATTAATTTTCCCGCCCGAGGTTTGCTGCAATCTGAGCTCTCTTTGAAATTCTCTTTTGTGGCTTACTGAGTTTGAGTGAACTTAGGTTTTGGTTCTTTGCTTTGCTAATCAAAGGCGAGGTAATAAATTTAACTCAGTAGGAAGTGTGTCTTTATTAGTTATCACATAGGAAAAATTTGAAATTATATGACCTTCGGGCGGTGACATCTTTGTTTCGAGGAGATGTAAAGTTTCATAAAATGAATTTCCCTTCTGACTGTTCTACTTCCATTGCCCGACTTCCTCGTAGCCATGATTCTAATCGAGGATTGATGTTGATTTTGGAAGGCTTGGTGCTGCTTTGGTTGGTGATCATGCGGCCCTGCGGTGGGGCGACATTGTGTGAATCCCATCGCCTCCACGTGCCCCCTGCAGCTTACGTCTCCTCCTGCCTCCACGGAATGACAGGGCGGGTTGCGGGATAAAGCGTCCTCTCCGTTCATTTTAGTGAGCTTTGTTACCCACCTTTATCTGATCTTGAGGTCCATCAGTGTTCATAGTCTTCTACTGGCTCTCGGGTGCTCCTTATCCTATGTACGATATGTGGTGTAATAAGTTTCTCCACGACACCATGTTTTCTTGCGATCACGAAGGCATTGAACCTGCGTTCTTTTTAAAAGAAGCTATGCGAAGATGAAGGTTGGCCTTGGTATGCGAAAAGAAATTCTTTGCTAGAAGTATGCTTTGGGACGTAGCGATTTTACCTCCTCATAAAAAGGCTCTTGGTTCTAAATGGGTATACAAAAATCAAATATCATGCGGATAGGCCCAGTAGAGCGTCTTAAGGCTCGTGCGGTTATTTTGACAATCCATCAGGGTGAGGGTTGATTATAATGAAACTTTTGCTCCGATTCACGAAAATGGTGCTATTAAATTGCCGCCTTCTTAAGCGATTCGCGGCGGTCGAAGTGGGTTTTGCATCAGATGGATGTTCATAATGCGTTTCTTCTTAGTGATCTTGATGAAGAAGTTTACATAAGAGCTTCCTCGTAAAACTCACGTTCACACTCCTGGTTAGTGTGTCGTCACCGAAGGTCTTTGTATGGTCCTCTGACGGGCTCACGCGGTCTTTGGTATGCTAAGTTAAACGCTTCTTTGAAGACTATGGTTTCCTTCGGTCTTATTCAGATTATTCTGTTTACTCTACATCGGATCCGGTCACAACTTAATGTTCTTGTGTATGTTGATGATCTCATTATTTGGTAATGATGCTTCGGTATTGATACATTCAAGGCCTATTTGCACGAGTGTTTCATATGAAAGATTTGGGTGCCTTGATATTTTCTTAGTATTGAGGTTGCTTTCGTAATTCAGAGGGCATCTTCTTGTGTTAACGAAAATACACTCTTGATATTGTGCTGGCGGCTTGTGGGGTCTCGTCCGTTGGCTTTCCCATGGAGTAAAGAATCACACACATTGGCTCATGAAAGGCCCTTTACTTTCGTAGATCTGAAGGTATAGGCGACTTGTGGAGTACGTCTCATTTACTTAACCTCACGTCGACTTGGTTTATCTGATTCATATCTTGTCTCAGTTTATCTGACACCCTCGTCGGGATCATTGGGATCTTTGCGGTAGCAAATGCGATTCGCTTCGCAAAAGTGTCGGTCGAAACATTCTTAGCCACGATTGTGAGTTATCTCGACAGGTTGATGCGGTCGAATTGGGCTCACGTCCTTTGACCCTAGACGGTCTCTTCTTGGTTGGATAGTGTTTCTTGGATCTTCTCCGATTCTTGGAAGACGAAGCAGCTTATCTGATGTCCCGGTGCCTGCGGAAGCCGTGTCGTTCCATGGCTGCGATCGCCGAGGTGAAATGGCGCCAGCTTTCGCTTGTGAGTTTGGAGTGTCTGTCGCCATCCATGCGCTTACTCTTGTGATAGTCGATCGGCAATCTACATTGCTTTCGAAAATCCTGTCCATGGCGTGCCAAGCATGTTGAAGTTGATTGTCATTATGTGTGTGATGCCATTCGTGGGGTATTATTTACCGTCTCGTGTGTCTATTGGTCGACTATGAACATCTTCACCAAGGCTCTTGGCACAAGCGCGCAGGTTTCTGTATCTACTTGGCAAGTTGGGCATTTGTGATCTCCATGCTCCAACTTGAGGGGGGGTATTAAGATTATACTAGAATATCTAATCTTCTATTTTTAGAATATGTATATTCTGATTTGGTCAATGGTATAATTGCCATATTATAGCCATATTTATTCTGATTTGGTCAATGGTATAATTGCCATATTTATAGCTATATTATTCTACAGTTTGGTCGATGGTATAGTGCCATATTTATAGCTTGTCACGCATACTTCAGTAACCAGACTTTTTAGTTTATATTGTATATATATTACCTACGGGTGAATCAATAGAATCAAGGAAAACCAATTCTTTTAGAATGTCTTGACATGTGAAACTCTTTGTGGTAGATGCTCTTATCATTTTAAAAGGAAAAGATTAAGAAAAAAAAAAGACTATGGTGAATTGACAATATTTGAAGCATTTGAAGAAAAAAAAAATCTCTGAACAAGACTTGATCACGACCTTGACAATGAAAGTGATAACAAAATCTGTACACCGCTTTATAAATGTTTTAGAAGGATAGATCTTTTGCATCAAGATTTTGCTCAACAAACCCCTCTCTTGACCATAACTTTAAATCAACCCTAGTTTCTTGCCTGCTCTGAATTAAGGAGTAATGGCAATGACCATTTCCTGATGGGAGATTCCTGCCAAGTTGCGACCAGTCTTCAAGAAAAAAAAAATGGAATTACGCCCCGGTATGTATATAGATTATACACCGAGAGCAGGCTTTTCGATTATCCTACTCTAACTGAAGTTTTTTGTCCTTCCTGGAATCGGGTTTATGATTCATCTTGCATAAATATCTATGGTTCATCATTAGGCTATGGATTCAAGGTTGAAGAAGAATAATCTAGCAAAAATGGAGAAGAATGAAAAATCAAAGTCAGTCCGTACAAAATCCAAATCAAAATCTATCAATAATGGAAAAGAATGAAAAATTAAAATCAATAAATAAAAAGTGAAAAAGAAGTATGAACAGGAGATTAGAGAAAAGGCTAGGTGAAGGTTCTTCTCCTGACCATCTTAAAGCTTTAGTAAGGTGGAAAAAAAGGAACCCTAGGGTGAGAGAGAAAGGAGACCAGGCTGTAGACCCCAAATTTGGAGGCTTAAGATTTCTTCTTTTGTGGGAGGCAATCCCACATTAGAAGCTGACAAGGGGGAGAGGCCTCCCTTTCCCTATAAAAAGGGGTCTGTCCCCCTTGATTTGAGGAGGGAAAAAAGGAAAACCATGGGCTTGCTCTACCAAAAAAAGTATGAGACCCTAATGGCCCTTGATTAAATATTTTTTTTGGAGAATAAATTAAGGCATGGGCATATATAATTTCGGCCCTATTAGTTCCTTATATTTATTTTCTTAAGGAGACTATGGGTCTTTCCCCATTAGCCCAGGAGGTCAGAAGTGGTCTCAAAGTTTAAAGGTTTACGATAGTCTTGGGGGAAATCTTAGGCTCGGCGATTTTAGGAGACGAGGTTCCTGAGGCAATTTCAACTGAGAAATAATTCGATCCGAGAAGCCGCCTGCCTACTAGTAAGTTTTCATGGACTTTCTTTTCATATAGTAAATTTTTTAATTAATTGTCTTGTATATATGTTTAATTTATTATTATATTTAATTAGTCATTTAAATTATAGTCTTATCATGTTATTTTCCTTGTACGTATATTGTTGCTTTTTGTTTATTTAATTAAATTGGTTGTTGATGTTTTTTTTTTATAATTCAATTTTTTTTCCTTAACATATGGACTATCACCCACTTAATTTAATAAATCCCAAATTTAAAAAATTTGGGTTCTAAATTTTCATTTCTCAAATTTTTAAGTGTCCAAATCTCCACTTTCGCATTTTCTAAAATTCAAATTTTCAATTTTAAAATTCAAGTCCTCCAAATCTCAACTTTCAAATTTTCTAATGTTCACTTCAAATTAAAAATTCCTAGTTTCAAAAACAAGTGTCATAATTTCAAAAATTCAAGTTCCACAATTTCCAATTTCCAATTTTAAAGTTTATAATCTCAAATTTGAAAAATTCATAATTTCAAAATTCAAACAATCCATTTCAAATTCCCAAATCTCAATTTCAAATTAATTTGTCCTAGTCTTAAATTTTGAAAATTCCCAATTTCTAAAATTCAAGTCCCTAAAAATCTCAAATTTCAAATTTCAACTTCAAGCTTCCAATTTTCAAAACTTCAATTTTGAAACCCGGTCTTGAAATTCCAAACCTACGGTTAATTCTACAATTCCAATAGAGCTGAGATCTTGGGGAGTTAATTTGTGTAACATATAAATGGGCTTGGGTGGGGCCTGACATTCCATGTATCATTTTAATAAATAATTTGACATATGATTTATAACCAATTTCTAATTGAATGTGAATAGTTTGTATTTTGTTATTGCACTAACATTGTTTCCCAATTGATAGCGAAACTTATGACCTTTCAGTCACGCATTTTCTCATCTGACTTTGCTTGATTATTTATATATGTCTTGCATGCTTTTGTATTGTTATTGCTTATCTTTGATATTCATTAGTTGATTAGTCACAAGCCATATTTTATTTAGTTTGTTTAGTAGAGACCCGACTTTAGGGGCTTAGAGGGGTGCTATGTTTCCATCGTACCTTCCTAATAAGTAACTTGGTCCCCGGACCTAGGCTCGGTTTTTCCAAACCTGTCTTGTCTTATCAGGAGTCACATTTAGGGTTTTTCTTTCTTATTTTGTTTTCCCTTTTAAAATAAAAACAAAAATAAGTGGCGACTCCAAACCGTTTTCTAAAAATGGTTTTTTTAAATAAAAAATGAGTCTCGCCTTTTTAGTGGGAAACACATAATAGCCAAAATGCAGGGTCCACACAGGCGAAAAAAGGTCGAGGTGATGATAGATCATCTTACACATGAAAAATTACAAGTTCTTCGAGAGCAGAAGATGGAGAGGGGGGGAAACATGAAAAGGGCTTAAGTAGAATTTATATGGTCCTTTGTCGAGGGTATCTCGGCTAAAGGTCAATGATAATTTCCTGTGCCCATTGAATCCTACGGCGGTAACACATGATTTTATCGGGGTGAGCATGGTTGGATAACATAACAATGTCATTAAAAATAAATCAATCATTGATTTTCGGTTTGTATTTATATAGGCAAAAATCTAACCGTCAACATGGTTAACCAAATCTTCGATTAACTATATATAGATTTTTGGTTAACCAAAATCAACGTGATTAAATTTGTAATATACCTAAATATTTACCAACACATCATCTTGTTTTTAGAATTTTTTCATATATAAAGACACAAAAAAACCAATTAGAAAATATTTATCCTTTATCTTTTGAAATATGAAAAAATAATTTAATAATTTTCTTTCAATATATTTTTAATTGTTTTCAAGAATTTAACATTCCTTAATATATATGCATATCTCATAAATAATATATTCCGAAATAAGGTATCATGAAATATTAAAAAATAAAATTATGTCCTTTATATTTGAAATTTAAATTATATGACAATATCAACATACATACATACACACACACACACACACACACACACACACACACACACACACACACACACACACACACACACACACACACACACACATATATATATATATATATATATATATATATTTTAAATATATGTTATACATTATCTTTTATCATTTTAGTATAATATTAGTATTTTTTATTTTTGGTCGGTAAACCGAAACCACACTTTTTGTATTTTGTAAACCTAAATCTAAATTGAAATCAAGGATTGTATAAAAAAAAAAAAAACCAAAACCAAAAACTAACCAATCAGTTCGATTAACCTATTTTTCGGTTCGATTTCGATTTGATTCTTCGATCGTTTGGTTTCTTGGATTTGAGAGATTATCAACTTTCAAGAATATGATATTATTGTTATATATATATAGAGAGAGAGAGGGGGAAGCAACTATGGCATTTGTTTCTTTAACCAACTTACCGGCCATTATATTTGATGTAGTGGGAATGTGCTTTCATGCCAGGGATCTCTAAAAAGCTCGCGACCTGAGGCCCGTCTTGGGTCCGGCCCGGCCCGACGGGCTAAAGCCCGACCTAAGCCCGACCCAAGCCCATTTTAAGAAGGGCCGGGCCGCGGACTTGATTTTAGGCTCAGCCCGACGGGCTGGCCCGATTCATGGGCTTTTATTCCAGCCCAAAAAGCCCGCCCAAAAAGCTCATCAAGAGGCCCGCCTAAAAGCCCGATCCCTCCACTTACGTAGTTAGGTTTTTTATTTAAATTGTATTCAAAAGTTAAATAAAAAGTAAAAAGTAAGCTTAAAAACAATTCAAAATAAAAGAATACTTTATTTAAAAAAATTATTCATCGAATATAATTACATTTGGAAATGTATGAAAACTTTACATCACTATAAAATAAGTACATCCCAACTAGGTTGGCACCTACTTATTTGTTAATCGTTTGTACTTTTCAACCATAACAAAATAAAAATACAATATACATTTAACGAAATATTTTCATCACTATTTTTTGGTGACGGGGATTATCATTGATCCATTCATGTTTTGATAAATTTAAGTTCTCTGTATCAGTCATTAGTGCAGCTTCTCGAACATGATCGTGTAATCTCTTGTCCGCTAAATTCCAATCTTTTAAACATACTACTACTTCGATTGCTTCAGGTGACAAATTACATCGCTTTTTGCTAACCACTCTTCCACTTGCACTAAGCGACTTTCGATGCAGAAGCGTACTCACGAGCCTTACGAGTTAATACATCACGTCTGATAATAGATAACCTGAGGTATTTTATTTGTAGTTTTTCCACCATTCTAAAATTTCAAAATCTTCATTGTCTTCAAATGGAATTGTTTCTACACTAAGATATCTATCTATATCGGTTGTATTATTTGGAGAACTAGTTGTTGCCTTTTTTCTACTTTTAAACATTTCTAAAGGGCTTTTATAAAAAGATGAGGAGCTTGTCGTGGATGATGATTTTATCAAACTAATATCATTTCCATATTTTTCTTTATAAATATTATATAAATATAATAGCAATTTACTTCATTTTTAATTTCTTCAATTTTTATTTTGATCTTCATTGTAAATAACACAACCGATCATCTAGAGCATCAATTTTAATTTAGGGTCCATAATTAAACCAATATAATAAATCAAAGTATTTCTCCCCAATATTTTTAATCTTTTCTATCATTGCAAAATTGTATCATTAAAAATTTCATAACTTAAATAATTTTGTAGTACCATATAAATACTAGTTATTAGCATAATGACCCGATGTGAAGTTGGATAATACACAGTATAAATAATATTTGTTGAAGCATCAAAAATTTCAAAAAGATCTTGTAGAAGATCATGATATGCGTCATGTCGTTTAATACAAATCGACATACACATCACTATTATTAGATAGTTGCATGTCATATAATTGTACTACCTTTTTCTATTTTGTAATATTTTGTAAAAGCTTATAAGTAGAATTTCATCTAATTGGTATATCTAAACTTATATTTTTTCTTTTCATATTTGCAATTTTGCAACAATAAAAAAATAATTCATGTTTTGCTTAGGGTTAATTAATACTATATCTGATGTCTCTAATTTTTATAATGTACCATCAACTTGTTTTAATCCATCTTTTACAATTAAATTTAAAATATGTGCGCCTTGACGTCGTAAAATAATTTTGCATGATCCTATTTTATTTGCCAAAATCTTTTTAATCTTTGTATTCCTGCATCATTATTATAAGCATTATCTAATGTTATTGTAAATATTTTATCACGAATACCTAAATCTATAATTTCATCATTTATTAAAGTTGCTATATTTTTACCACTATGTAGAGTATTTATCGTTTTAAATGAAATTATTCTTTTATTTAACATCCATTCACTATCTATATAATGAGCATTAATACATAAAAAGCCTCTATGCATTAAAGATGTCCAAATATTAGATGTTAAGTAAATTTTTCCTTCAAATTTACAAATTATTTTTTAAAATTTTCTCTTTTCTTGTTTGATATTTTTCATAATACCTCTCTTAATAGTATTTTCCAAATAACATTTGAATTGAGGATTAATCGATGTTTGATTGTTCACGAATATTCATGAGTTTTCATCATATAACAAGGTTGTTCAGCTCTTATTATGTAATCGACCATTCCTTCAGGACACGAAGACTCATCATAAGAAAAAAAATTTAAATTTTCACATTCATCTTTACCTAATTGCATATAATTTTTAATATCTACATTATGCTTAGCTTTACGCTGTTCATTATGGCTTTTTAGATGACTTATACTTTGGGTGATTTACCACTAAGTTTGCTTCAAATTTTAAATTTTCTTTTATTTCTTTTTTATTATTTTTCTAAAATTATTTCTATTTATCAAAAAATTTCATATATTTGAACTAAATTTTTACTTGATGATGCACATGGACTAGAAGAACATGCACATGCACTATCAATATTAAAATTATTAAAATATTATACTAAAATGAATCAAATAAAATATAACAAACAATAAAAAAAGTAAAAAATTTGAGAAATATTACTCAATTGGAGGATCAAAGCCAAAATTCTTTAAAATCCGAATTATTGGAGTCACCAATGCTTGATTTGCAATTTTGCACCACCAATAATATCATGTAATTTGAAGAAGTGAAGAACAATGGAAGAAAATGTAGTATTAAAGAATGTGAGAGAAAATTGAGTGAACTTGTGAGAGAAAATGAGAAATTAAAAGACTAATTTGATGAAAAATGGTAAACAAAATGTGTAGTATTCATAGAGAAAAAAAAAGAAGTTAAAAAAAAAGTGGGAATGGTTCCAAGTTCCAACGATCACATGACCGTTGGGAAGGGAGAATATTACCATTGTGAGCCAACGGTCACATGACCGTTGGAATTTGGAAATGAAGGGGGGATCGGCTGGAGGGGAAGGGAGAAGGGTGGGTGAGGAGAGGAGAGAGAGTCGGGAAGGGGAAGGGGAGAGAAGAGAAGAGGGAGAGGAGAGAGAGCTGAGAAGGGGAAGGGGAAGGTGTGACACCCCAAATCCCGGGGGTACGTTGACTACTCGTCAACCCGCGGAAACACTCGTGAATGTCGGTTGACCCGACATCTCTCATGAAAATCGGGCAAAGTCTCCTTTGTACGGGGAGCTCTACCCATATACAAACCTGTCCCAAACAATCCAATATAACAATATATGAGTGAAAACGACCACTTAGGCCCATAAACCAATATTCATCCAAATAAATCCCAACTATATACAATAGTTCCAAGAGTTAAAAATTTACTCTTATACAACATATATTAAAATTCTAGACTTCTAATACATGTCTTTACATCATATCTCAGCCCATGACCCGACTTTCTTCTAAAACAACCTCTGAATGACGGAGTCACCTCGCGCGCTCCTGGCTGCACGAAAATATCCCTGACGGGTGAGCTATCGCCCAGTAGTGGAATCACCTTAAATGGGTTACTCTCCACCTAAGTGCATATGCCATGCTCCAATGAAAACATACATTAAAGTAAATGCATGATCCTACTTAAATGTCTACATTATCAACTCATACCCCGAGTCCTCACCGACTCCCTCACACTTGCCTAAGCCACGTATGAGAAACATTATTTTCAAAACAAAGGTATTTGTTTTTAATTATGGACAACCCTCCGAAACCACTCTCTCAATGAACCACCTCGTCGCTCAGCTCACAGCATACGTTAGGGTGCTAATGCATATGGAATGCATGATGGAAATTTCAATTCAATCATATAACACATGCAAATATATAATCATGAATATACTCACATAATTTAAATCACACAAACATGTTATGCAATTTCACATTCCATTATACCAAAAATTAGCTCACGTGGGCTAATTAAAAACCACGAGCAATTCGATTTGAATAACTCAACAAAACACTTTATTTCACAAAAATATTTTGTGAACACTATTTATATGAACAGTGAAACCCTCGGGTTACTGTTCCTGGCAATTCACCAATCATCGGTGCACTTTGTGAACCCGAATTTCACGGCCATTTCCGGCCTTATGCATATCACAACACAATCCATGGCATAAGTTACACAATTAGTCACCCAAACAATCCGTGAGCAGTCATTTGGGTTCCATAAATTCAAACAATTTGGTCCCAAGTTTTAGGACCGTCGAAGCGTTGAGTACCGACTTGGCCAAAACATTATAAAACACTTAAATAAAGTGTAAAACCCGAGTAGGATAAATCCTCTACCTCATGGAGTTTTTCGAAAAATCCCAAACCTGGTGCCCACACGTAGGCCTCGATGCGTAGAGCAACTTTCCTTCTTGTCCCGACGAGTTCCAACGGTTGGATCGCCCAGAAACCTAGAGAGAAGTCTCTCTATCTCTCTCTAAAACAAAATCTCCAGCCCTGCAAGTCCCTTCATCCTTTTTTCACGTTTTTTGGTCTATTGATATTTGAAGAGGATGACACTATTCCTCTTTTTGTCTTTTTCTCATTTAAACAAATTCAATAATGCCCATCATGTCCCTAAGCTTTGGATTTTCGACATTTAGCACTATCTCGACTGTCCATTTCCATCATCTCTCTACCCATTCACCATGTGTAACATGAGTACATGTTATATGTGACTTTTGTCACATCAGATTTCGTTTTCCGGCACCCGTTACTCGATGCCTTGAAAAACGTGTCAACTCCGATTGTCTTGTTGACCAAAATTAGCGTGCTTCTTGGGTGCATTGAGGCGATTCGGCGGTGAAATCCGTTTCGTCATCGAGATCTAGAGAATAAATTGGTTACGGCCCGGAAGTGCGATTTTGCCCTTTTTGAGAAAATTAGATTTTCTCGGGTCTTACAACCTCCCCTCCATAAAAGGAATTTCGTCCCGAAATTCTTGGCAATCATCGCTCACATGCGTATACAACGTGCGCTCTACCATGCATGTAAACTCGTCATTTAATTGATAGCGACTAATCACGTACCTTCATCCCTAAATAAGAAGGGATATGTGGCCCTTGTGTGTCCCTTGCGCTTCCGTGGACTCCTCCCTCCCACGATTTTAGCCATAGCACCCTCACTAAACTCACGGTCTTGCATCGCAAAACCTGATCACGGCTATCTAAAATACACACTGGTCCCTCCTCGACGGTCCCATCAGTGTCGACCTCAATCTGTCCTCAATCCACTACATGAGCTAGATCTGGCGTATACTTCCGAATCATGGAGACATGAAACACATCGTGGACACCTAACATGCTGGGCGATAGCATGGCCGGTATCTTGCCGGTGCATCCTCTCGGTATCTCGAGCAGGCCCTAATAAACCTCGGCGATGGCTTCTCTTGCTTGCGAACCCTAACCCTCCTCTCTTGGGGCATCACCTTCAAAAAGACGTGATCCCCAACCTCGAACTCTAAGGGTAGACATTGCACATCTTCATAGCTCTTCTACCGGCTCTGAGCCGTGAGAAGACGTTGTCGTATCAAGCTCACCTTCTCCGAGGTGTCTCTAATCAGATGAGGACCAGTGATGGAGCTCTCTTCCACCTCGGTCCAACATAACGGTGATATACATGGTCTCCCATACAATGCCTCATATGGTTCCATCTGTATACTCGCCTGGTAACTGTTGTTGTAGGAAAATTCCACTAAGGGCAAATGCTCTTCCCAGCTACCCTTATGATCCAGGACGCATGCTCGCAGCATGTCCTCTAACACTTGTATAGTCCTCTCGAGGCCCGACCGTACATGCGTGGGTGGAGAGAGAAAGTTACTCATGGTCAGCCGTGTTCCCATAGGCTTCTGGAAACTCTTCTAAAAGTGTGTCGTAAACCTCGGTCCACTATCCCGGAGTACTATGAATCACAGGTACTCCCATGTAACGGGACTATCTCTGAATATACAACCCGAATCTCTCAAGGCAAGGTTATCCGCCGCGGCTAGAAAATGTGCTGACCGTGAGCCGGTCCACTATCACCCATACCGGCGTCGCGCCCGCATACGCGTCGTGTCAAGTGGGTCTGTGTCCGTCGTGACGTGCTCCCACTTCCAGCAGCCACCTCGATGGGTGAAGTAGCCTGTGTTCGATGCTCGGTATAACTTTCTTGATGAGCTTAAAGTCATCTATTTTAGTCCATTTTATATTCGATTTCATCTAGAAATGAATAATTAATATACAGAAATGAAGAAACTCGAGGTATATTAGCGGGAAGAGAGAAAGAAAGTAGAAAAATACAGCAATAAGTGGAGGAAGGTGCGGTCAGATATAGCGACGAAATGAAAAGAAGCTGGCTGGAGTCATTGATAAATTTTGCAGGGTTTACCGCAGTCCGATCATGAGGTCGCGACATCAGGAAATTGAAGGAAATCTGATTCAGGTCGCGACATGGATAACAAGATATTGAGGTCACGACTTGAGACTGCTCTTGAGAAAGCTGCAAAGAAATGAGCTGACGTCGCGACATCCGAAGACAAGTTAAAGACTACAAAAGACTTAAGCTGATGTCGCGACATGGGATCGGTAGCGACATGGGAGCATAACTCAGTTAAAGCCCGAGCTTCGGTTCGTGTGCGGCGTGAGATTGATGTTCGAGCCATCGATGATGTCCGACGAAATTTGAAGTCACAACATCAAGAACCATCAAGAGAAGGCGCAAGCCATAAGCTGATGTTAGCGACATGAGATGGTCAGCGACACGAACACCTTTCGATTGAAGAGGTGAGGCTTCGCGTGGTACGACAAGACGTGGCGTCGCGACATCCGCGACGAACAGAAACTCTGATTCCATAAGATGAGGTCGCGACGAGAGATTGATATTAGCGACATCAAAGACTTATCGATTGAAGGCTGCGGATGACGGCGAAATTATGGCAAGATATCGACGTCAGCGACATTAGGAGAACAATTGAAACTGCGAGGCGTGAGAAGATGTAGCGACGAGATAGTGATGTCGCGACATCAAGAATGACCAAATCAAGGCTAGATAGAAGTAAGTTGATGTCGCGGCGTGATTGATCTTCAGCGACATGTCGATGATGTCTGACAAGAAACTGAAGTCGCGACGAGCGATGACTTGGGCCTGGATACTCTGTCAGCGCGGTACATTGGGATTAGGGCTGATTGGGGAACCACATAAATGCGACTATCCAGCTCGTAAGCGACTTGGCGGCCCACGGGCGAGAAGATGCGAATAGTAACTCATTTTTCTTTATTTTCTTTTCTTTTTTATTTTTATTTCCGTCGTTTTAGAGTAGATCATGCTCTCGTATTTTATTTTCGTTTGTATTTTTACGAATACGGATGTTATCGTTTGTTTGGCGAATGGAAATTCAATTTCTTTTCAAATTACTACCGGAATGTTTGAAGTTCGAGACAAATTCACGGAATTGATTGTTTTCGATTTTCAAATTATGATTATTCTTATGATCGGAGGAATCTTTGTATCGTGTAATTAATTAATTGAGGAATCCGACTTCCATTAAGTGAACATGATGATCAGAATTTATCTTCTTGTAGTTGTTCTGACATTGGTAATTTAGAGTTAATGAATTTACTTCTGGTTTTGGGTTTATTGTCTTGGGATCTGAATATCAGTTTCTTATACCGTTAAGATTTGCGTCATTGCTCTGATTTCAAGGAGGTCCTCACGGTGACCGCAGGAGCATTCACGAGAAGTAATGTACATTTCTTTGAAGGTATACTAACTTTTGCTATTAGGGATCTTTTGAGCTTTGTAGTTCCTTAGATAAATCCTCTTCTCACTTGAAATCAAGAGCGAGTTGAATGAGTTATCATTTAAACAAGCGAAAGTTCTTTCGGTCGGATAGTGAGGGCCAATCAGTGTTCGTGAGATAGTGAAGGAGTGATCTATTCTAATTTCGGAGGCAATGGAAGTTGTATATCGCCTTGGCTGGAGTAACCAGGAGCTAAGGTTTGATCCATAAAATGGGTATGAAGTATTCTGAAAAATATCAAATTAGGAAGTCCGCATTAAAAAGTAGTTATCTCGTTCCTGTGTTGAGAGAATGGGTGAATTTTAGATAATGAAATGTGGGTGGCTGGAGAGATCCATTTGCACTGGCATGTGGACAGATTTTGGCCCCGGAGATAATCAGAAATTTTATCGGGAGTAACTACGAGAATCGATAGTTCGCTATCTTGTTTCTATTGATGTGTCTCACGAGAGGATAACTATTCAGTATTCAGTTCTTTTATTAGAAATTCATTATCCTTTATTCTTTATCTTTCAGTATGTTGGATAGTTCAGTTATTTTCCTTTTGTTAGTTTAATTTTCCAGCACCTTCATGCTGGATCCTATTATATTTTGTGGTGATGTGTATGGTGATTAGTCGAGGGTAGTTGATTTAAATTCTTGAGATCTACATTGGGATCGATATACGGACTTAAATCCATTTTATTACTTGTCGACACATTGCATACGAATATCAGACCAAAACCAAACTTTGAAAATGATTTACTTTAAGAGATTGGTGGTTTATATAGTATAAGATCAACAAGTTTTTTTTGGCGTCGTTGCCGGGGATTAGACAATAGTCCTTTGGTAATAGTGACTTAAATTTGTATGTGTTATTTGGTTTGGTTTACAAGTTTTATGGCGCCGTTGCCGGGGATTAGTTAATAGTCCTTTGGTAATAGTGTCATAAATTTGTATATGTGTGTTTTGGTTCGGTCAACATCTGCTGACATGTGAGACATCGTCGAACAAAGTCCCCTACGTGTCTCGCTACATCCCACTGTAGTGCGGCGAAGATCCTAGTACATCTCGTGCCACACAGATGCATGGAAAATCGAGGAAGCGGTGAAACTCCACGAGAATCTCCCTCTCTCAAATCGGTCGAACGGGAACCACTACGTCATCCTCTCGAAGACTACCATCCAAGTGGACGGTCCAGCCCTCGTCTTATACTGTGTGCGGTCCACACGATGGACACCTCTTTGCTCCACGCCCACTTTGGGAATCAATCCTGCCTTGCCGAGACGGTGTAGCCACCTAAACTCCCCAACGTATCACATCCTTTGCTCGTTATCGCGTAATCAATTGTCCAGTCTCGGCGTCTGCGGCTCCCGAAAAGCTATGTAGCCCGATACTCCGCGTGACTTCATTTAGATTGCATGACGCGACATTTGTCTTACCATGAGGGTAATGCAAAGTGAAGTCATAATACTCTAGGAACTCCATCCATATGCGTTGCCTCATATTGAGAGGTCGGCTAGCGTGAAATATCTTAAGACTTTGTAATTAAGGTACACCTCAACTCCCTCACCATATAAGTTATGGCGCCAAATCTTCAAGGAGAACACTACAGCCGCCACCTCCATGTCCTGTGTGGGGTAATTCTGCTCATGATTCTTCAACTGACGGGAACCATAAGGTACTACCCTCCCAAACTGCTTCAAAACACATCCTAGTCCGGTCCTCGAGCATCCATGATACCTTTGTGTACCCACATTACTTTATTAGGGACTATCAAGATAGGAGGCGAGTAAGTCTCCTCTTTAACTCTGGAATGGCTCCTCCCATGGTCCATCCCAATCAAACTTGACCTCCTTAAGATTTAACCTTTTCAAGGTCTTGCTATCGGAAATCACCGATGAATCTCTGTAATACCCGGCTTGATCCTAAAAACTACATTATCTCAGGCGGGTCGGCTCTCTAACTCATCACGACCTCTCGACCTTCTGCGGAGTCCGGTGACACTCCCGGATGCTAACACCACACGTGTCCCAAAATCTCACCTCGATAAGCCAAAACTCGCACTTCTTGAACTTAGCGTCTGGCCCGATGGTCTCTGTATTTATGTCTGATCTCGGATGATACTCATGCCACTCACGACTAGGAGTAGATCAAAATGTCATCCATGAAGACTCACGATGGCCCAGTCTAGATAGGGTTGGAACACCCTATGCATGAGATCCATGAATCTTCTTTAAAAGTGCGTTAATTCGATCTAAAGGAGCATCATAGTAAGTAAAGTGCCCATGCGCATCATGATCTTGGGATATCCATCTCCTGCCCTCAGCGATGGTAACCGGTGCGAAGTCTATCTTAGAGTAGACTCGCTCCTCTCAAGCGATCAAACAAATTGTCAATCTAGGTAATGGAATTTTGGAAATTCTTAATCGTAATACAATTATTTGCCGTGTCGATGCAGAGTTGAAGGGTCTTGTCATGTACTTAAATAGAGGCAAGGCACCCGAAGTGGTCAAGTGTTCGATCCCCAATGAACCTTGTCCAATAACTCCGTATTTGGACTCGAGTTCCGCGCAACTCAGCGAGGTGCCATCATGCGGAGTCATAGAGATGGAGTGAAGTACGAGTGTGACTCGATCTGAAGTGTACTACCCTGCAATGGAGGCAATCCGGGTAAGCTCATCGTAAAACATCTACATGCCGCATACTACTAGGGCGGATCTAAGTCTGGTCTCTCCTCGTTCTCTGGGAATTGGGCTGTTGCTTGACACACTTCAACCACGGCACACGGACTGCGTATCTTGTGCGGGAAAATGTCAGCTTGTCTCCTGAAATACCACTCAGTGCGGAGTCTGGCGTGTGGCGGTAACCCTCTATGCTCATGTCGATAACTTCTGCGTAAGCAGCCCAATCCATCCCGGGATGACATCGAACTCGACATGTCCATGATCCTCAGTCCGCGTGAGTAGAGTCCCCGAGATCTCCAACTCATGACCGACATATCATCACATCCTTGCCCTAATCCGGGGAGAACTCACATACAAAGGCTTCTCTGGGTCTCAACCTCTAAGCCCAACTCTATCACAAGCGATGCGGCAATGAATGAATCTGAAGCACCCGAGATCAAATAACACTCTTGCTGATGGTAGCTGATCAGTGACTTTCGGCCCGGCGGTGTGATGGCCCCGTAAACACGCCCTGAACTCTGGCGTCCTGCTATGGGCGCAAGTCCTTTCCTCTAACCATAGTTTGGCCTCTCGGGCCTGCCTCTGAAACGTAAGGTGCCCGTGTAGCTCCCGAAGCGAAACTAGCTCACTGCACGGCCTGTGCCCAGGGTGTGGAGGAATGTCTTGTATCCTCTCCTATCCCTAACGTGCATGCAGGTTACTTGTTTGTCCAAAACCACAGGATCCATGTCTCTGGAAATCCTCCTCGTGTGTCTAAGGCTGCGACAATGGTAGCCTTCATCTGCCAGCGACCGCGACTCCTCATCTGTCCCTTGCCTGGATGGCCACGACTCTGGAATCCTCGTGAACTAGAAGCTCTCTGCCTCTTTCCTAAACTAGAAGAAGACTGACTCTCATTCCTCTTGCTACTAACACCCGCATCCCGAGTGCTCCTAGCATCCTCGATCTCTCTTTCTATGGTCAGGGCTGTCCTAACCATGGAGTACATATCCTGTAGACGAAGTCCTACTATCCTGGCCCAAATGGAAAACTTTAGCCATTCTCCGTCTCACAACCTTGGCCCATGTCCCGGTGAGCACGTAATCATCAGCAAATCGGGCTAGCTTTGTGAACCTAGCCACATAATCCATCACTGTCATCACCCCTGCCCGACTCTAAATCTGAGCCTTCGCATGCCTCGCGATGTCACGGAAAGTACTTACCCATGAACAGCTCCTGAAACTCTTCCCATGTCATAGCCTCTAAGTCTCTAAAGGTCCTTGCCCATCTCCACCATACCTAGGACTCACCCTTTAGCTGGAACACAACTAGTCAATCACGGTAGTGTCGGTTAATCTCCATAGCCCTCCCAGCACCTTCTCGATCTGCGCGTAGACCAATGGTGCCGCGTCGGATCTAGATCCTCTGGTGAATGTCGGAGGATGATGCGCCCTAAACCTCACGGAGGTTACTGGGATCTCACGACTACACCCTTTCACAGCCTTCTTTTGTGCGATAAGCGACCGCCCATGATACCTCTGACCTTAACAAATGCCTGCTTATCGAATACTGGTGGTGCCTGACCAGTACCTTGTGGACGCCCTCTACGTCCTCGTCTTCGACTAGCCATCTACATATTTCCAATGGCAACAAGAATCATTAAATTTTCATTTCAGTCTAACTAGCAATGCACATGCCAATTACCAATAGACTTGACAACCATGAACTGACCCTTTCATTTCCTAAGTGGCACTAAATTTCAACCACTCAATTCATTTATTTCAATAAACTTCAAAGCTTTCTTATTCATTTGGTGTCAAATCCCTGGGTCATAGTTCCTAGCCTTAGCATTCACCCTTTTTTCTATATACATTACACCATGCATATAGTTTCCTACGCAACAACCGCGCAATCACAATTTCAAATGGTAGTTAAATACAATACAGTATCTCTAAGGCATAAGCACAGCCCCGAGACACTATTCATACACAGAAATAGTTCATATACCAAGTCCTTGCATTCATAAGCAATGCAAGACATAATTTCATTTTAAACAAATCATTTTGATCAATAAAATTTCATTTTTGAAAATTTTATTTTTCGAAAATTTTAGCTCATTTTATTTGACTTTGATTTGACTATGACACCTCAAATCCTAGGGGTCCGTTGATTACCCGTCAACCCTCGGAAACACTCGTGAATGTCGGTTGACCCGACATCTCTCACGAAAATTGGGCAGAGTCTCCTTTGTACGGGGAGCTCTACCCATATACAAACTTGTCCCAAACAATCCAATATAACAATATATGAGTGAAAACGGCCACTTGGGCCCATAAACCAATATTCATCCAAATAAATCCCAACTATATACAATAGTTCCAAGAGTTAAAAATTTACTCTTATACAACATATATTAAAATTCTAGAATTCTAATACATGTACTACATCATAATACCAAGCCACAACCCAGCTTTCTTCTAAAACAACCTCTAGGACGAGCCGTCCCCTCGCACGCTCCACTTTTGAAAATAGCTATCCTTGACGGGGTGAGCTAATGCCCAGTGTGGAATCACCCTAAATGGGTTACTCTCCACCTAAGTGCATATGCAATGCTCCAATGAAAATATACATTCAAGTAAATGCGTGATCCTACTTTAATGTCTACATGATCAACTCATACCCCGAGTCCCTCACACTTGTCTAAGCCACGTATGAGAAACATTATTTTCAAAACAAAGGTATTTGTTTTTAATTATGGACAACCCTCCGATATAAGTAATGGACCGACTCCGATGATCTATTTAGTGGACAACCCTCCGATGTATATCAATTGGGTTGACTCCGACGATTGATATTTTATATAGACTACCCTCCGATAAATATTATTATTAGTCAACCCTCCGAAACCACTCTCTCAATGAACCACCTCATGCACTCACTCTTATCGTTCTAGGGTGCCCTAGTGCAAATGGAATGCATGATGCCAATTCCAATACAATCATATAACACATGAAAATATATAATCATGAATATATTCACGTAATTTAAATGCCTGAACATGTTATGCAATTTCACATTCATTACACCAAAATTAGCTCACGGGCTAATTGTAACCACGAGCAATTCGATTTGAATTACTCAACAGAATACATTATTTCACAAAAATATTTTGTGAACACTATTTATATGAACAGTGAAACCATCGGGTTATTGTTCCC
The DNA here is from genome assembly GCA_016808115.1 of Tetrastigma voinierianum. NCBI lineage: Eukaryota > Viridiplantae > Streptophyta > Magnoliopsida > Vitales > Vitaceae > Tetrastigma > Tetrastigma voinierianum. The sequence continues at coordinate 1,543,327 of JAEQBH010000035.1, read as the reverse complement.
GGCAATTCACCAATCATCGGTTCACTTTGTGAACCTGAATTTCACGGCCATTTTCGGCCTTATGCATATCACAACACAATCCATGGCGTAAGTTACACAATTAGCCACGAAACATTCGTGAAGCGATCCACGAGCGTAAATTTAGGTTCCATAAATTCAAACAATTCGGTCCCAAGTTTGGGACGATCAATGTTTCGTTCAAGGCCTCGACTAATCGAGCATTATAAAACACTTAAATAAAGTGTAAAACCATTAGGATAAATTCCTACCTCATGGTTTGTCGAAAACTCCAAAACCGATGCCACATATGGCCTTGATCGTGGCGGTTTTTCCTTTGTCTGACAGTTCCGGTTGGATCGCCCATAAACCTAAGAAGTCTCTCTCTCTCTAAAGCGAAATCTCCAGCCCTTTGCAAGTCCTTTCCTCCTTTTTTCCGTTTTTGGTCTATTGATATTTGAAGAAGATGATACTATTCTCTCTTTATCTTTTTATATTAAACAAATTCAATAATGCCCATCATGTCCCTAAGCTTTGTATTTTTCGACATTGGCACTATCTCGGTAGATCCATTTCCATAATCTCTCTACCCATGCACCATGTGTAACATGGAGTACATGTTATATGTGACTTTGTCACGTCGGATTTCAGAGGCACCCTATTGCTCGATGCCTCGAAAAGCGTGTCAACTCATTGTCTCGAGAAATTCGGCCCAATTTAGCGTGCTAACTAGATTTTGAGAGCGATTCAAGCGGTGAAATCCATTTTCGTCATCCAAGATCCTAGAAAATAAATTTTGGTTACATCAAATTACGATTTTGCCATTTTATAGAATTAGATTTTCTCGAGGTGCTTCTGATGGGAAGGAGATGAGAGAGAGGGAGGGGTCTTGGTACGAGGAGGAGAGAGGCAGGCTATTTTATTTGGGCCCGTGGACTGAGCCATGGGTCTTAAAACATTTTTAAGCCCCGGCTCGGTCCGGCCTGTTGACCGGTCAACGGGCCTAAAGGCCTGGCCCGACTCGGGCCTAAGGCCTTATCCGCCCAGCCCGTTGAAGTCCCCTATTTCATGCTTTACAAGTACTTTATTTTAGCATTTTAATAATTCATTTCTCTTATTATTTCTTTAATCTGCATGGGTGGGTGGGGGCTATGGGGGTTGTCAACTATTTCTTCTTTTTACATATTTGTGAATTTGAGTATTTTATTTCCTAAAATTTGGAGTTTAAACCAATTTTTTACTCTTAAAATTCACAGAACTATATAGGTATTCCAAAGCCAAACGAATCAAGTATCGCCAACCTTGTGGCTCAATTTGATTCCTAAGAATTAGGGCTATGTTTGTTTTCTTAAATTTGAGGGAAAATTCACAAGAAAAGCCAGAGAGAGAGAGAGATCAGTAGAGAGGAAAGAAAGCTAGAGAAAAAAACAATAAAGTTAAATCCGTCATTTTATTATAATTTGCTACTTCAGAAACTTATTTTATTTGTTGTAATTCATTTATAAAAGATTAAATAATTTAAAAAATATGTCAGTTTCTAAGTAATTTATTTATATATCGTTTCTTTTGAGATTTTCCATTAAATAACAAAATATAAAGAAGATCATTTTTCTTAGAATTTTTGTTCTTTCCTTATTACTTTCTAAAAACCAAACACAACCTCAATAAAAAAAATATATACTAAGGAAAGTAGTTTCTTTATGTTTGGTTTCATTATTGAAAATACAAAAAAGAACTAATTATAATTAGAAATTTATATATTGTAAAATTAGTTAATGTTTATAAATAAAGGAAAATAAGTGAAATGGGCTAGAAATATTTGAAAATATATTGTCTTTTGCCCTTCCTCGTGTAAATGATGGGCATGAAAAGTAAATTTGTTTTGAACCTTTTCATGCATGTACAAAAACCAGGATGAGACGAATTCTTCAACTAGGTCGGTAGAAGCATCAGCAAGCACTTAAGTTGTCAATTAGACATCTCTGTCCGATGGAGGCTTTATTCCATAAGCGAAGCAACTCGTAAATGGCTTGATGTGAACTAGACCACAAATGTGAGGACACTCAAATTGGGTCCTAAGGATATGATTTCCATTCATTCATCATGATCCTACTGACCTTCACTACTTTTTTTTTTTTTTTTGACAATAGCAAATGTAGAAAAGAAGAGAAACGGATTTGGTGGGTGAATGCATTCAGAATATGGCTAGGTAATGTTGTGTCTTCTTCTGCTACTACATTCCTAAATTTTTGATATTGGATTTTACACTGATATTTGTTTTTAGAAATCCACGATACAAAGACCCATAAGAGTAGAAACTCACTAAAAATTCTATTATGAAACTTATTCAACTTCCTACTACCAATAATCAATTGAACTCTAGCATTCTATATATATGATTAACAATGTGATGAAGAATGAAATGAAATTTCAAAGGTGATGACCGAAGTTTACTAGACATTCTTTATAACCAGAAGAATTATAAAAAAAATGCATGAAATAATATACAAAAAGGAGGGTCAACACGTCTCAAATAAGAACACTATGAGTGTTTTCCATTTTGGATTTTATTTCCCATGTAGAGAATCATGATCCTTGGCAGATTTCATGTTGGCAGATTGCATGCTGGAGTTAACATGATCCTTGGCTGATTGAATGCTGATATTATCTTTATTACTCCCCCGCAAGCTAGGGGTCGGTAACTGGTGCACTCCTAGCTTGGATCAGAAGACTAGACAAGAGTTCTTAGGTAATCCCTTTGTGAAAACATAAGCAATTTGTAGAGATGATGGGATAAAACGTGTAACAAGAACTCCATTGGCAACCTTTTTGCGGACAAAATGATAGTCTAATTTGATATGCTTGGAGAGAGCATGGAATACAAGATTTATTGTCATGTGGAGTGCACTGAGGTTATCACATAACAGTTGAGGAGGTTCATAAATTGGAATACCTATATCATGAAGAAGAAAAGTAAGCTAAGTTATTTCTGCAGTGCCAAATGCAAACGACCGATATTCAGCCTCAGAACTTGATCTAGAAACTGTGGGTTGGTGCTCAGAGGACTAGGATATACAATTGGCTCCCAGAAAAATATAGTACCCATAAGTTCTTCTTCCTGTGTTCATGCAGCCTGCCCAATCAACATCACAAAAACAAGTGAGACGAAGTGAGCTTTGTTTAAGAAATCTGATTCTGTTGTCAATTGTTCCCTTCAAATATCTTAGTATGCATTTGATAGCTCTCAAATCTGATTCAGTGGGTGCTTGGAAGTGTTGGCAAGCCTTATTAACGGAATGCACAATATCAAGCGTTGTAAAGGTTAGATATTTAAGGAATCCAACAATTTGCCTCTATTGTCTAGGATCAATAGGTCGTTCAACAGATGAAGTAATGGTAGACTTGAGAGCCACGGGTGTGGAAATAGATGTGTACTCCATCTTTTTAGTATGCTCCAAAATATCTTTAATGTATTTCGATTGAGATACAAACAACCCATTACGAATGTATTTTACTTCCAATCCCAAAAAATAATGCAATGGTCCCAAGTCTTTGGGAGAAAATTCTGCACTCAAGGTAGCTAATGAGGTGCCATCACGATTTGTTATCATTACCTGTGATGCATAATGTCATCAACGTAGATAAGCAATTAAAATAATGGAGGACTCCTTGTGAAGAATAAAAAGGGATGAGTCTGCTTTACCACAACGGAAACCCAAATGAAGAAGACATTGAGACAGTCTATCAAACCAGGCTCTCAGTGCTTACTTTAGGCCATGAAAAGAACGATTCAATCTGCATACATAATTAGAAAGATCATGATTTATGAATTCTTGAGGTTGCTCCATGAATACCTTTTCCTTTAGAAACCCATGAAAAAAGGCGTTCTTGACATCTAACTACCTCATTGTGCAACCCAGAGTCACTAATAGAGACATGATTAATCTGATAGTAGTTTGTGTTATAATTAGGCTAAAAGTCCCAAAAAATATGAAAAAATAATTTAATAACTTTCTTTCAATATTTTTTTAATTGTTTTCAATAATTTAACATTCCTGAATATATATGCATACCTCATAAATAATATATTCCGAAATAAGGTATCATGAAATATTAAAATAAAATTATGTCCTTATATTTGAAATTTAAATTATATGACAATATCAACATACATTCCACACACACAAACACACACACACACACACACACACACACACACACACATATATATATATATATATATATATATATATATATATATATATATATATATATATATATATATATATATATATATATATATATATATATATATATTATACACATTATCTTATCATTTTAGTATATAATATTAGTATTTTTTATTTTTTGGCTTGGTAAACCGAAACCACACTTTTTGTATTTCTTGTAAACTCTAAATCTTAATCGAATCAAGGATTGTATAAAAAAACCAAAACCAAAACTAACTAAAACTAAATCTATTTTGTAATATTTTATAAAAGCTTAGTATAGAATTTCATCTAATTGGTATATCTAAACTTATATTTTTTCTTTTCATATTTTCAATTTTGCAACAATTAAAAAATAATTCATGATTTGTTTGGGAACTATTAATACTATATGCTATGCCTCTGATTTTTTTTTAATGTACTATCAACTTGTTTTAATCCATCTTTTTTACAATTAAATTTCAAATATAAAAATAACAACGCATTTCTGAAATAATTTTTTTTGCATGATCCTTTTTTATTTGCCAAAATATTTTTAATCTTTGTATTGTTGCATCATTATTAGAAGCATTATCTAATGTTATTGTAAATATTTCATCACGAATACCTAAATCTATAATTTCGTCATTTATTAAAGTTGCCATATTTTTACCCCTATGTAGAGTATTTATCGTTTTAAATGAAATTATTCTTTTATTTAACATCCATTCACTATCTATATAATGAGCATTAATACATAAAAAGCCTCTATGCATTAAAGATGTCCAAATATTAGATGTTAAACAAATTTTTCCTTCAAAATTTACAAAATATTTTTTAAAATTTTCTCTTTCTGTTTGATATTTTTTTCATAATACCTCTTTTAATAGTATTTCCAAACCAACATTTGAATTGAGGATTAATCAATGTTTGAATTGTTTCTGAATATTCATGAGTTTCCATCATATAAAAAGGTTGTTCAGCTCTTATTATGTAATCGATCATTCCTTCAGGACACGAAGACTCATCATAAGAAAAAAATTTTAAATTTCCACATTCATCTTTACCTAATTGCAAATAATTTCTAATATCTACATTATGCTTAGCTTTACGCTGTCCATTATGTCTTTTTAGATGACTTGTGCCCGAATTTGATCCACCACTAAGAAGTTTGCTACAAATTTTACATTTTTCTTTATTTCTTCATTATTTTCAAAATTATTTCTATTCTATCAAAAAAATTCCATATATTTGAACTAAATTTTTTACTTGATGATGGACACGGACTAGAAGAAGATGCACATGCACTATATATCCATATTAAAATTATTAATAAAATATTATACTAAAAAAATGAATGAAAATAAAATATAACAAACAAATAAAGAAAAGTAAAGGTAGAGAAATATTACTCAATTGGAGTATCGAAGCCAAAATTCTTTAAAATCCTAACTATTGGAGTCACCAATGCTTGATTTGCAATTTTGCACCACCAATAATATCATGTAATTTGAAGAAGTGAAGAACAATGGAAGAAAATGAAGTATTAAAGAATGTGAGAGAAAATTGAGTGAACTTGTGAGATAAAATGAGAAATTAAAAGTCTAATTTGATGAAAAATGGTAAACAAAATGTGTAGTATTTATAGAGAAAAAAAGTTAAAAAAAAAGTGGAAAGGTTCCAAGTTCCAACGATCACATGACCGTTGGGAAGGGAGAATATTACCATTGTGAGCCAACATCACATGACCGTTGAACTTGAAACAGCCAAATGGGCCGGAGGGGGAAGTGGAGAAGGGCTGAGAGGAGAGGAGAGAAAGCCCGGGAAGGGAAGGGGGGAGAGAGGAGAGAGGAGGTGCGGCCCTGGGAGGGAGGGAAAGGCAGTCTGTTTTATTTGGGCCCGTGGACTGAGCCATGGGTCTTAAAAAAATTTTAAGCCCCGAAACCCTAAACCCTAAACCCCAAATCCTAACCCCTAACCCCTAACCCCTAAACTCCTAACCCCTAAACCCTAAACCCGAAACCCAAAACCCTAAACCTGAAACCCGAAACCCTAAACCATAAACCCTAAACCCGAAACCCAAACCCTAAATCCTAAACCCTAAACCTAAACCCTAAACCGGAAACCCTAAACCCTAAACCCTAAACCCTAAACCCGAAACCCTAAACTCTAAACCCTAAACCCTAAATCCATAATCCTAAACCCTAAACCCTAAACCGGAAACTCGAAACCCTAAACCCTAAACCCTAAACCCGAAACCCTAAACCCTAAAACCTAAACCCTAACCCCTAACCCTTAAACCACTAACCCCTAAACCCTAAATCCTAAACCCGAAACCCTAAACCCGAAACAAAAAACTCTAAACCCTAAACCCCGAACCCTAGACCCGAAACCCGAAACCCGAAACCCAAAACCCTAAACCCTAACCCCTAACCCCTAAACCCCTAACCCCTAAACCCTAAACCCTTAAACCCCAAACCCCTAACCTCTAAACCCTAAACCCTAAATCCTAAACCCTAAACCCTTGAACCCTAAACCGTAAACCCTAAACCCTAACCCCTAAATCCTAACCCCTAAACCCCTAACCCCTAAACCCTAAACCATAACCCTAAAACCTAAACCCTAAAACCCTAAACCCTAAAACCCTAAACCCTAAACCCTAAACCCTAAACCCTAAACCTAAACCCTAAACCCCTAAACCTTAAACCCTAAACCCTAAACCATAAACCCCTAAACCCATAAACCCTAAACTTTAAACCTTAAACCCTAGGTGATTCAAATTGGATTGATCTTGATGAAAATTGTGTCCTCAAGCTTAATTTCATTTATTTTGTTTTCATTTGCTTTATACTTTAGTGATTCCATTTAGTTTAATTAAATTTATTCAATTCTTTAATTTACTTATGGATTATTTTACAGTTTTGCGATGACCTATCCAAAACTTGGGGACCGAATAAAATAAAGTTCCTTATGAATTTGTACGAGGATAACAACTTCAGATTTGCTTTCTTTTATCTTTATCAAAAAGTAAATTATTCTTTGGAAACATTTAGAGATTAATTTTCTTTTATTCCTACGTGTTTGGATCTTCTCATGAATTTTGGTGATGTACAGTTTATCAATTGATTGAATACCATAGATAACACTTACCACCCTAAGCATTTTCACCCAAATACTCTGATTACATACGATTTTGTTTAGAAGATGGAAGCAAAAGCTTGTTGTGTATTGATTTTTAAAATTTAATAAAGAATAAGAGAACAAAAATCTTTCTTTTTTTTTTGAATAACTAAAGGCTATTACAAATAGTATCTTTTCCCATGGGGAAAGAACACTGCGGGATGCCTATGACATAGGGCGTTTTAACCAATTGAGCTATGCGTCATTGGCAGAACAAAAATCTTTTAAAAGATAGTTAAATTCCACAAGTTCCCATCAATTAAAAATGGAAGAAACTAAAAGCATTGATGCTTTCTTTAATTTTCCATTTTCCATTTTCAAACATTCCCAAGCAAATTAAGCATATCATGGATCAGCCCAATCGGGCTCCAAAATTCTAAAATTCTACAATTAAGTCCCAAGTTTCGATCCGATCAAACGGTCGCTCAAGGCCTCAAACCAACCGAAACATTACAAAACACTTAAACAAAGTAACTTCAAGTAGGATAAAAACCCCACCACAAGGATTTGTCAAAACTCCAACTTTTGGTGTGTACGCGTAGCCTCATTATGTATCAACCTTTGCTTCTTCACCATGAAACCTACTATCCGATTTTCATAGATCTGAGAGAGAAGAAAAGAAAGAAAGAAAATAAAATCATTCCTCTCTCCAACCCCCTCTCTTCCCGATGCCGTCTCCACTTTTTATTGATTATTATTATTATTATTATTATTATTATTTTAAATACATGGTTCATATTACTTCATTCGGGTTCGTTTTTTCCCCGAAAATTTTTATTTCTTTTCAGGTCACTTTATTTTAAATGAACTTAACTCCCTGTGACGTCTCGACTCCGAGATTTTCGTAGTAATCATGTCCTCAAGTCACCGGCGACTTATCACCTTAAAAATCGTGAAAATACTCGCTTCTCTCGCACTGATGAAACTTTTCTGGTCACTAGATTTCGCGAGACGAATTTAACAACACACATCCGCTGCTATCCGAGATTCAGAGAATTTTCATTTTGAACTGAAATTACCATTTTACCCTTTTTCAGAAAATTTAAATTTTTCTCGGGTTTTGGCATTCTCTCCCCCCACCCTTACCGTATCTCTCGCCTCGAATACACATACGCATCACTTACATGCATATGCTACCTTCTTCAACTCCAGGACCGTGTCGAGTATGATAACCCGCCTCAGGTCACAATCACTGACAACCCGATGGGTTGTCAACTCATCCATGTCAAGAATGATATCAAAACCCGATATGTCTACCATATCTGACCAACTCTCACCCTAGATCCTAGAGGAGAATTTTCCTATACAATGGCTTTTCCTGTGAGGTCTTAACCACTAAGCCCAAATTCTACCTCAGTCTAACTAGTGGTGCATATGCTAACCACTAATTGATTTAGTTATCATGAACTAACCCGTTCATCCCTTTTTATCAATGGTGCTAATTTCCAACCACTAACACAATTCAATTTCTAAACTATCATGCTCAGTTTGTCTTTCCGAACCCCTAAGGTTATGTTTTCTAACCCTAGAGTTTAACATTTTCTCTTATACTACTCACCAAGCATACAAATCACACAATTCAATCACATCACAATATCATCAAAATGCACAATGGATGCATGATCTAACCCGTTTCCCATAAAAGTCTCATAGTAAATCAGATACCTAACATCTAGCTCTAGGTAATATAAACCTAGCTCGATACCAAGCTATGACGCCCTAAAAAACCCGGGTGTCCGTTTCACAACCCGTCAACTCACGGTATTCTACATGTCTCAGATCACGACTCATACTGAGTAAAATGGCCTCTTGGGCCCATAAATCCAATACTCACAAATAAATATCCCAACTATATTCCAATAGTCCAAGAGTTATACATTTCTCTTAATACAAATACATATTCAAATTTACAATTCTAATACATATTATCCAAAAACATTAAAGCCACAACCCGACTTTCTTCAAAATCAGCCTCTAAGATGAGCCGTCTCTCAAATGCTCCCTGTACCTTAAAAAACTATTTCCTCGACAGGGTGAGCTATCGCCCAGTAATGGAATCACCCTAAATGAGTTACTCCCCACCTAAGTGCATATGCAATGATCCAATTTAAACACACACTCAAGTAAATACGTGATCCTACTTTAATGTCTACATGCCCATTCCCATGTCTCGAGTCCTCACCAACTCCCTCACACTTGCCTAAGTCATGTATGAGAAAAATATCATTTTCAAAACAAAACTTGTTGTTCTTGAAAATACACAACCGAACGCGTGTTTCAGAGGTACACATGGACTACCGTCCGAGGTGAATCGTGGTGAGCTCTCCGAAATGGGCCATGATCCTCATCCGAAAATGATCCGTCGGCCCATCTCCCAACCCAATTTCTCCTAAATCGATCCTATGTAATTCCTTTTCGCAACCACGTCGTTTTAAAATCCATATCATGTACACTAACAATTCCAATCTCTCTGGTGTTACTTCAATGCATATGAAAATGCATTATGCCATTTTCAAAACCATTTATACAATATATCAAATATATAAATATGCAACATTTCAAATTTGCACTCACAACACATGTCACTAATCAGATCAACCATCAGCCCAAATTCTACTCACTTTAGCAATTTTACAATATCATCTCCAATGGCTTCACACACACAATTATATTCCATATAATTATGTCCTTATGTTAACACATTAAAATTATGTATTAACCTATCTATTCCTTTGATCCACCAACTCAAGCCATTCTCTTAATTCTTTTCAACTATTACACAAAAATTAGCCTGCAGGGCTAATTAATCCAACACGAGTAATTCAATTTGAATCACTCACTCCAAACACAATTTATTTCTAAATTTATGAAACAAACACCTCAACACTTTACATTAGCCACAGATCGTCCAATTAGGGCTCCAAAATTCTCCAAAATTGTCACTCCGTCCTAAGTTTCAGACGATCAAACGGTCGTTCAAGGCCTCAAACCAACCGAAACATTACAAAACACTTAAACAAAGTGTAACTTCAAGTAGGATAAAACCTCTACCTCACGGAGTTTGTCAAAACTCCAACTTTTGGTGTCCACGCCGTATTCCATCGGCGTAGATCAACTTTTGCTCTTTCAAATTACGAAACCTACTGGGTCCGATTTTCATAGAACTGAGAGAGAAGAAAAGAAAGAAAGAAAATAAATCATTCCTCTCTCCAACCCCCTCTCTTCCCGACGTCGTCTCCCTTTTTTATTGATTATTATTATTATAATAAGATTATTATTATTATTATAATATTATTATTGTTATTATTATTATTATTATTATTATTTTAAATACATGGTTCATATTACTTCATTCGAGTCCGTTTTTTCAGTTCACTTTATTTTAAATGAACTTAACTCCCGTCATTTTTTGATTTCTGAGATTTTCGTAAAAATCTTGTCCCCAAGTCACCGGGCGACTTATCACCCGCAAAACGTAAAACATTCTACTTGTGTTTAATTCAGACGAAACTTTTCTCTCGGGGTCAATAGATTTCACGAGACGAATTTAACGACGCAATCCGCTTCGGCCATCCGAGATCTAGAGAATTTCGGCTTTCAACCGAAATACGCTTTACTCTTTTTCAAATTTGAATTTTCTCGATTTTCATTCCCCTCCCTATCTGAATTTCGTCCCCAAAATTCAAACACATACGCATCACTTACATGCATATGCTACCTTCTACAACTCCAAGACTGTGTCGAGTATGATAACCCGCCTAAAGTCACAATCACTGACAACCCGGTGGGTTGTCAACTCATCCATGTCAAGAATGACATTAAAACCCGATATGTCTACTATATCTGACCAACTCTCACCCTAGATCCTAGAGGATAATTTTCCCATACAATGGCTTTTCCCAGAGGCCTTAACCTCTAAGCCCAAATTCTACCTCAGTCTAACTAGTGGTGCATATTCTAACCACTAATTGATTTAGTTAATACGAATCCAACCCTGCTCATCCCTTTTTCAATGGTGTTAATTTCAACCACTAACACAATTCAATTTCGAACTATCTTGCTCGGGGCTTTCTGACTTTCTTCCGAACCCTAAGGTTATGTCTTCTAACTCCTAGAGTTCAACATTTTCTCCTATGCTACTCACTAAGCATACAAATCACACAATTCAATCACATCATATTGTCATCAAATGCAAATTGATGCATGATCTAACCCGTTTCCATCAAGTCCTAGGTAAATCGTATACCTAACATCTAGCTTTAGGCATGGAGAACCTAGGCTCTAATACCAAGTCGTGACGCCCAAAACCTCGGTGTCCGCTGACCACCACAACCTGTGAGACTCTACATGTCTCGTGATCACCAGACTCATACTCCCAGTAAAATGGCCTCTGGGCCCATAACCAATACCACAAATAAATATCCCAACTATATTCCAATAGTCCAAGAGTTATACATTTCCTTTCTTAATACAAATACATATTCAAATTCCCATAATTCTAATACACACATCCAAACCATTAAAGCTAATAATCCCATTTCTTCGAAATCACTTAAGACGAAATATTCTCAAATGCTCCCTGTACCTTAAAAATATTCTAGGTGAGCTATCACCCAATAGTGGAATCACCCTAAATGAGTTACTGCCCACCTAAGTGCATATGCAATGATCCAATTTAACCACACACTCAAGTAAATACGTGATCCCACTGGTCGCCCACATGCCCATTCCCATGTCTCGAGTCCTCACCGACTCCTCACACTTGCTCAAGCCAGATATGAGGAAAAACACTGGCTTTCAAAACAAAACTACGTGTTCTTGAAAATACACTATCGAACGTGTCGGTAAAAATACTGGACTATCGTCCGAGGAGAATCGTTATGAGCTTCCAACAATCGCATCCTCATCCAATAACTCGTCATGCCCATCTCCCAACCCCACCCTCCTAAAAATCACTCCCAGAATTCCTTCAACCACCTGCTTTAAAATTCATGTCATGCATCAACAACTAACTCTGTGTTACCTGCTGCATACGAAATGCATTAAATGCCATTTCAAACCATTTATACAATATATCAAATATATCAATATGCAACATTCTCAAATTTGCACTCAAAACACATGTCAGTCAATAGTGATCAACCATCACCCAAATTGACTCACTTTAGCAATTTACAATTTCATCTCCAATGGCCTACACACACAATTATATTCCATATAATTATGTCCTTATATTAACACATTAAAATCATGTATTAACCTATCTATTCCTTTGATCCACCAACTCAAGCCATTCTCTAATTTCTCAATCCATTACAAAAAAAATTAGCTCGCGAGGGCTAATTAAAGAACATGAGCAATTCAATTTGAATCACTCACCAAAACACACAATTTATTTCATAAATTATGAAACAAACACACCAAATAGCCCTTGCCACGGGCCACGACTATCCAACTGGCTCCAAAATTCTCCAAAAATTGGGAACAATTCGTCCCAAGTTTTGGGACCGGACAAACGGTCGTTCAAGGCCTCTCAAACCAACCAACATTACAAAACACTTAAACAAGTAACTCAAGTAGGATAAAACCTCTACCTCACCTGAAGCTCAATAAAACTCCAACTTTTTGTGTCCACGCGCACTTATCACAGATCAACTTGCTCTCAAATGACGAAACCTACACATCTGATTTTTCTATAGATCCGAGACAAGAAAGAAAGAAAGAAAATAAAATCATTCCTCTCCAACCCCCTCTTCCCTACACTTCGCCTCTTTATCGATTATAATTATTATAATATTATTATAGTATTATTATTATTATTATTATTATTATTATTATTATTATTATTATTATTATTATAATATTATTATTATTATTATTATTATTATTTCAAATACATTGTTCATATTACTTCAATCGGGTCTATTTTTTCCCCAAAAATTTTTATTTCTTTTCAGTTCACTTTATTTTAGATGAACTTAATTCCCGTCATTTTCTGACTTCCGAGATTTTCGTAAAAATATCGTCCCCTCGGGTTAATGGCGACTTATAACCTTAAAATCGTAAAATATTCCCGTTTGGTCTCGTAATTCGACGAAACTTTGGGTCACTAGGATTCGCGAGACTAATTTAACAACCGCGAAATCCGTTTCAGCCATCCGAGATCTTGAGAATTTTTTGGTTTTCAACCGAAACGCTTTACCCTTTTTCGGTGTATCTTAATTTTACCAATATACAACTGATACTTCATTCAACCTATCTCAACTTATAAGTAAGTTGGTGATCTATCTGAGTAATCCTTCAAAGTTCATTAGTTCCATAGTATTAGTCTACCATACCCACAAGGAACTGCTCTACACTCGTGACTTATCTCTATGTCACCTGCAGGTCCTCTTGGAAATCATATATATACATTAGTCAAAAATGGTACATATTTATACTAGTACTAGAACAAGTAAATTTATAAACAATACCAATAAATAAATTCAAGAATTCTAATTAAAGCTTTTCCACCTGGGCAGTTAAGATGACTATCATCAATTACCCATTTCAAAGTGAGCTCAACTTTTCAAACCGGGCTTACACATACGCTGACTAACCGACGTGAAAAATTCACCGAATCATAATCGAACTCGAACAAATAAATGAACTCCCGAAACCTTCCATCATCCATTTAAATCAAACAGTATATGAAAAGAAGAACTTATAAAGAAATACCAGCTTCAAAGCTGCACTTCATTACAATAACCAAATCCAAAAAGTTAAAGGAAAACTAACAAAATAAAACTATACTGAGCTAAACCTACTAAAATGGAAAATAAAATAAAAAAATAAAAATAAAAATGTACAAGAGTCTTCAACCACCTAGGAAATCCTGAGTCGCCGAAGCTCCCAAGATACTTGCCCTAGAAGCGTGTATTTATAGGGCTTTCCAAATGTTGGCCTCACTTCACTGCGCTAGGACTCCCATAATTTTGGCCCAATTTGGTCTCTTTGTCGCAACATAGAAAGGTCTGTCGCGATAGAGCTTTTAGTCTTTGTCGCTGCCTCTGTCGTAGCTTTTTGTATTCTGTCACGACCGCGCTCTCTCCGGGCTGTTTGAATTTGTGTCACACATATAAAGCTTATGTCGGACACGTGACCAATGATTTTCCACCTTTTGCTTCTTTCTCGCTTGTTTTCTCTCTTTTTCCAATTAACACCTGCAAAACAAAAAGTTGGTGAATATTCCATAATTGGGCATACAAATAGATCTAAAATTGTTAAAAACATTTAAAAATGGATTAAAATAGATGAGTTTAAAAGATTCATCGTCTATCAAAATTAATAGAATTATATTTAGACCACCTAAAAGGGTCTTTAGGTCATCAAATCAGATTGCCTAAAAGTTTGTTTTAATTGAAATATATAATATTATACATTTATATTATCCAAGAGCCGATTGCATTATATTATACAAGATTAAACGCTCGCTTAATTGGAAAGATATAATATTATACATTATATTATCCAAATTTGAGCCGATTGCATCATATTATGCATATTAAACTACACATATAGATCAAATTATATATAGTATTTTTGTAAATAATTTCTTATTGAAATTCTGAAATTGTGTCATCATGGCTACAAATTCAAATATTCAATAAGTAATTAAATATAACTATAAAATAGTCATTCATCTATCTTGTCATTTTTACATTAACTAATTACAATTTTCTTCTAAAAACACCACTGAAAGCTCCAACTAAAGCTCTACTCCCATCCAATACCAAAGTACTAAAGTGAAACCCCGCGAAGCTTGTAAGACAAGAACTCCTGGAAGATTATGTCGAAGTTAGCCGGAACCTATAATATAAAGATTATGAATAAAAAAATTTTGGAGACAATGATCAAAAGGAATTCATTCACACCTATTATTATCATCCGCTTTCTCCCCATAGGAAAACAAAATTATGCAAGACAATACCTCCGACATCCATCTCGTCACACCCTTGATCGATCGCAAGTGCTAAGGGACAACAACTTTCTGGCACAGTTCAAGGCACAGAGCTCACTAATGGTATGTGGCCAATTTGCTTCTGGAATGGAGAGTTTCTTACGAACCTCAACAAGTTCTCAGACGAAATGTCTCATGACAACAATCCCGTCCTTTTGTATATCCCGATGAAGAAAATATAAATTAGTCAGAGTACTCTACAACAATCACCATATAGATTTTGATAAAATGTTGTTTCAAAAACGAAGTAAAAAGATCAGAGATAGAAAATATTAAGATAACATAAAAAAACTAATAATTGATACCTTATCGCTAATTGGCCACATACTACATGGAAATGAGAATTTATAAAATGTCATATGCACCCATAAAGCCTCAATTCAATAATACTTGAATGTCCAAAAGAATTAGAATATATAGGCAAATTCATCTCATCGAGAAACCTTCTCACATTTTAATGGCATAACACTTTGCGTAACCAATTATGTATATTATGGCAATACATTTTTTCTAGTCGGAAATCTAAATATCTTTACCAGCCATCGCTGCAACCAAGAGTGAAAGAAAAGTCATGATTGCAAAGGAAAACATCATTTTTGACACTCAAAGTAGCTGCCCTATGTCAATGTCTTACTCAAGATAATATGTTAGCTTCCTACTAGTGAAAGGTATCAAACTAGAATGATAGAGAGAAGAATAAAAATGCATTCTCTATGGATCAATGAACCGCTTGCAACCACTTAGTGGTGTGTTGTATTTGCTTTTTGCAATATCCCCTGCATTACCTAAATGAATTAATAACAAAAATGTATCAATCGGCCTAACTTGCCTTCAACTACTTATCTATTTTGAAAGTATTCAACCAAAAGTCTAACCAAATGAGCTTTGTCAATCAAGTACTTGCAAGATATTATTCCACACCAGAGGAGAAATTCTTGGGATCATGTTTAGAATATTCCCAAGTTAGCCTTCACATGAACTATTTATGGTGTTAGTTTAAAAAGAAGATAAGAGGTATAAAGGAACTCCAATTGGTAGAACATAGAAGTCATGTTAGCGGTAAAGAGGTCATTTCAAGTAAAAGATTCGGGCTTGAGGTCACTTCTCAAATTTAGATGCTCAAATTTGGAGAGCAAGAAAACTATCGAGATTCAAACAGTTGTAACTATTATAGTAGCTACATCTTAAGATGTTAAGAAAGCTATTAAGAGGTCGATGATGAGTTAAATCGAAGATTAGTTACCAACCGCATATTAGTTAAGCATTTTAAAATAGTTAGATAACCCTCAATTGATTCCACGTTTTTAATTTGGTTCCCGATTCTGACTTCAAATTAACCAATTAACAGAAATATATAAAACAGAGATGGAAATAAAAATAAGAGGATATTCGACCAAAGGAATTCCAAAAGTACAAATCACTACATTCGGAGAAAAGTAGGAAGGTGAGCTAGACTACCCCATGATTTAAGTAGTGGGGACTATACTATTGAAAAACAAGTAAGAAGAGCTCTTGTCTCATGGGCTTTGTCGGGAGTTCCCGATATTCTAAATGCATCTGAGAGTTAAGCTCAAATATTGTAGAATAACGACAACCTACTTCATAGTTTTCGTATGTGTTCTCTAGTCTTAGTTCTATTTATTCAAGGTTGGCAATTTGCTCAGCCTAGGAAGAGACAAACATATAATTATGCAAAACATGTCAACACATCAATTCTGCAACCAAAACTTACATGTATCAAACTCACCATGGTAATCTACCTCCTATTTGTTGTTTCTTTTCCTTATCCTGTTTGAAGACCAAATCACAACAATTGCAAACGGTAGAAATAAAGTAAACACAGAAACAAGCAATGAGCAATTCGAAAAATGTTTTAATTCACAAGATCGATGAAAGAAATAAATTGGAATGCCTTGACATGTGAAACTCTTTGTGGAAGATGCTCTTATCATTTTAGAAGGAAAAGATTAAGAAAAAAAAAGACTATGGTGAATTGACAATATTTGCAGCATTTGAAGAAAAAAAAAAAATCTCTGAACAAGACTTGATGCAACACCAACAATGAAGCTGATAACTGAATCTCTACACCCTTTATAAATGTTTTAGAGGATAGTGCTTTTCATCAAAGGTTGGCAACAAACCCTCTCTTGACCATATCTTTAAATCAACCTAGTTTGCCGCCCCACAACAGCAAATTAAGAAGAGTAATATCCAACAATGACCTAATTTCCTCATCAAGAATCACCTTGAAGTTGCATCAAATAACAGGAAAAAATGAATAACGTATATGCGCCAGTGTATATATGATTACCTCGAACAACTTTTCGGTATCACTGCTCGACCTAGGTTTTTACATTCTTCCCGAAATCGGGTTTACCGGTTATCTTTGAATAAATATCTATGGTTCATCATTAGGCTATAGTTAAGGTTGAAGAAGAATAATCTAGCAAAAGCTGAGAGAATGAAAAATCAAAGTCGATCGAACAAAATCGAATCAAAATCTATGATAATGGAGAAGAATGAAAAATTAAAATCAATAAAAAAAAGTGAAAAAGAAGTATGAATAGGAGATTAGAGAAAAGGCAAGGTGAAGGTTCTTCTCCGACCATCTTCCGCTTTAGTAGGTGGAAAAAAAAAAAGGAACCCTAGGGTGAGAGAGAAAGGAGACCAGGCTGTAGACCCCAAATTTAGAGGCTTAGGATTTCTTCCTTTATGGGAGGCAATCCCACATTAGAAGTTGACAAGGGGGAGAGACCTCCCTTTCCCAAATTTGGAGGCTTAGGATTTCTTCCTTTGTGGGAGGCAATCCCACATTGGAAGTTGATAAGGGAGAGAGGCCTCCCTTTCCCTATAAAAGGGGTCTATCCCCCTTGATTTGAGGAGGAAAAAGGAAGCGGTAGGCTTGCTCCACCAAAAAAGTGTGAGACCTAATGGCGCCAGTTAAATTTTTTTTTTGGAGAATAAATTCGCTGGGCATATATAATTTGAGCCCTATTAGTTCCTTAAATTTATTTTCTTAAGGAGACTATAGGTCTTCCCCACATTAGTGGAAAGTCCCCAAGTGATGCCGAAGTTTAAGGTTTTATAGTCTTGGGGGAAATCTTAGCTCGAGTGCAATTTTAGGAGACGATCCTGGCTCTGGAGGCAATTTCAACATGAGAGGCGACTCGATCCGAGAAGTTGCCCGTCTACTAGGTAAGTTTTCATGACTTTCTTTTCATATAGTAATTTTTTTAATTAATTGTCTTGTATATATATTTAATTTATTGTTATATTTAATTAGTCATTTAATTTATAGTCTTATCATGTTGCTTTTTGTTTATTTAATTAAATTGGTTGTTGATGTTTTTTTTTATAATTCAATTTATTTTTCCTTAACATGTGGACTATCACCCACCCTTAATTTAATAAAATCCCCAAATTTTAAAAAGAAAATTAAGTTCTAAATTTTCATTTCTCAAATTTTAAGTGTCCAAATTTCAAAATTCAAATTCCAAATTTCTCATTTTCTAAAATTCAAATTTTCAATTTTAAAATTCAAGTCCTCCAAATCTCAACTTTCAAATTTTCAATGTTCAATTTCCAAATTTAAATTCCTAGTTTCAAAATCAAGTGTCATAATTTCAAAATTCAAATTCCTGATTTCCAATTTCCAATTTTAAAGTTTATAATTTCCAAATTTGCAAAATTCATAATTCAAATTCAAGCAATCAATTTCAAATTCCCAAATCTCAATTTCAAAATTCATTTGTCCTAGTCTTAAATTTTGAAAATTCCCAATTTCTAAAAATCAAATCCCAAAAAATCTCAAATTTCAAATTTCAACTTCAAACTTCCAATATTCAAAACTTCAATTTCAAACCGGTCTTCAAAAATTCCAAACACACGGTTAATTCTACAATTCCAATAAAATGGAATATTGAGAGTTAACTTATTATGTATATAAATGGGCTTAGGTGGGGCCATTTGTTCCATGTATCATTTTAATAAATAATTTGACATATGATTTATAACCAATTTCTAATTGAATAATATGTATTTTGTTATTGCACTAACATTGTTTCCCAATTGATAGCGCTTTTAACAGGCCGCTCAGGTACACATTTTTCTCATCTGACTTTGCTTGATTATTTATATATGTCTTGCATGCTTTTGTATTGTTATTGCTTATCTTCGGTATTCATTAGTTGATTAGTCAAAAGCCATATTTTCTTTAGTTTGTTTAGTAGAGACCCGACTTTAGGGGCTTAGAGGGGTGCTACGTTTCCATCGTACCTTCATGATAAGTAACTTGATCCCCGAACCTAGGCTCGGTTTTCCCAAACCTGTCTTTTCTTATCAGGAGTCACATTTAGGGTTTTTCTTTCTTATTTTGTTTTCCTTTTTAAAATAAAAACAAAAATAAGTGGTGACTCCAAACCGTTTCTAAAATGGTTTTTAAATAAAAAAATGAGTCGTCTTTTTGGTAGGGAAACATAATAATACGGGGTCCAGTGAAAGGGTCGGTGATGATAGATCATCTTACACGTGAAAAATTACAAGTTAGAGACGAGAAGATGGAGAGGGAAACATGAAAGGGCAAATGGGAGTATATGGTCCTTTGTTGAGGGTATCTACGTAAGGTCAATGATAATTTCCTGTACTTTATGAATCCTACCAAGGCGGTAACACATGATTTTTATCAGGGGTGAGCATGGTTGGATTAACATAACAATGTCATTAAAAATAAATCAATCATTGATTTTCGGTTTAAATCAATCAGTGTCTTTAACCAAATCTTCGATTAACTATATATAGATTTTTGGTTAACCAAAATCAACATGATTAAATTTGTAATATACCTAAATATTTACCAACACATCATCTTGTTTTTAGACTTTTTTCATATATAAAGACACAAAAAAACCAATTATAAATTATTTATCCTTTATCTTTTAAAATATGAAAAAATAATTTAATAATTTTCTTTCAATATTTTTTTAATTGTTTTCAAGAATTTAACATTCCTGAATATATATGCATATCTCATAATAATATATTCGAGAATAAGGTATCATGAAATATTAAAAAATAAAATTATAATCACTTTATATTTGAAATTTAAATTATATGACAATATCAGCATACATACATACGAACACACAAACACACACACACACACACACACACACACACACACACACACATATATATATATATATATATTATACACATTATCTTTTATCATTTTAGTATAATATTAGTATTTTTTATTTTTTGGTCGGTAAACCGAAACCACACTTTTTGTATTTTGTAAACCTAAATCTAAATTGAAATCGAGGATTGTATAAAAAAAAAAAACCAAAACCAAGAACTAACCAATCAGTTTGATTAACCTATTTTTCGGTTCGGTTTCGATTTGATTCTTCGATCGTTTGGTTTCTTGGATTTGAGAGATATTATCAACTTTCAAGAATATGATATTATTGTTATATATATATATATATAGAAGAAGAGAGAGAGGAGGAGAAACAGACGGCATATGTTTCCTTAACCAACTTAAGCCATTATATTTGGTATAGTGGGATTATTGCTCATGCGAGGATCTCTAAAAGCTCACGGCTGAGGTACGTCTTGGGTTCGGCCCGGCCCGACGGGCTAAACCCATTTCATGACAAGCCCATTTAAGAAGGGGCGGGCGCGGACTTGATTTAGGCCCGGCCAATGAGCAGCCAGTCCATAGGCTTTATACTGCAAAGCCCGCCTAGAGGCCCGCCCAAAAAGCTCGTCAAGAGGCCCGCCTAAATGCCCGATCCCTCTACTTAGGTAGTTAGGTTTTTATTTAAATTGTATTCAAAAGTTAAATAAAAATAAAAGTAACCCAAAAACAATTCAAAATAAAAGAATACTTCATTTAAAAAAATTATTCATCGAATATAATTACATTTGGAAATGTATGAAAAGTTTACATCACTATAAAATAAGTACATCCCAACTAGGTTGGCACCTACTTATTTGTTAATCATTTGTACTTTTCAACCATAAGAAAATAAAAAATACAATATACATTTAAATATTTTCATCACTATTTTTTTGGTACGAGGGAGTATCTGGATCCATTCATGTTTTGATAAATTTAAGTTCACCATATCGATCATTCGTGCAACACCGAGAGCATGATCGTGCGATCTCTTGTCGGCTAAAAATTCCGTCTTTAAGCGTCTCTTTGCCCGTTAGCCGGGTGACAAATTACATCGCTTTGCTAGCCCTCTTCCCCCTGCACTAAAGCGACTTTCGATGCAAGCATGCTCACGAGGCACGGTTAATACATCACGTGCAATAATAGATAACATAGGGTATTTTATTTGTTGTTTTTTCCACCATTCTAAAATTTCAAAATCTTCATTGTCTTCAAATGGAATTGTTTCTACACTAAGATATCTATCTATATCGATTGTATTATTTGGGAAAACTAGTTGTTCCTTTTCTTTAAACATTTCTAAGGGATTTTGTAAAAGATGAGGAGCTTGTAGTGAATGATGATTTTATCAAACTAATATCATTACCATATTTTTCTTTATAAATATTATATAAATACATAATACTTAATTTACTTCATTTTTAATTTCTTCAATTTTTATTTGATCTTCATTGTAAATAACTTACAACCATTCATCTAGAGCA
Source organism: Tetrastigma voinierianum (assembly GCA_016808115.1). Lineage (NCBI taxonomy): Eukaryota > Viridiplantae > Streptophyta > Magnoliopsida > Vitales > Vitaceae > Tetrastigma > Tetrastigma voinierianum. The sequence continues at coordinate 1,521,280 of JAEQBH010000035.1, read as the reverse complement.
TCAAATTTTAATTTAGGGTCCACAATTAAACCAATATAATAAATCAAAAGTATTTCTCCCCAATATTTTTTAATCCTTTCTATTATTGCAAAAATTGTATCATTAAAAATTTTCATAACTTAAATAATTTTGTAGTACCATATAAATACTAGTTATTTACATAATGACCCGATGTGAAGTTGGATAATACACAGTATAAAAAATATTTGTTGAAGCATAAAAAATTTCAAAAAGATCTCGTAGAAGGTCCGCAATGTGCCAATCATAATCATTTAATGCATCCGACATCTGCATCCACTATTATTATTAGATAGTTGCATTTCATATAATTGTACTACCTTTTTCTATTTTGTAATATTTTGTAAAAGCTTATAAGTATAATTTCATCTAATTGGTATATCTAAACTTATATTTTTTCTTTTCATATTTGCAATTTTGCAACAATAAAAATATAATTCATGTTTTGCTTTGGAACAATTAATACTATATGCAATGTCTCTAATTTTTTCTAATGTACCATCAACTTGTTTTAATCCATCTTTTACAATTAAATTTAAAATATGTGCACAACAACGTATGTGAAATAATTTTGTATGATCCTCTTTTATTTGCCAAAATCTTTTTAATCTTTGTATTGATGTATCATTATTAGAAGCATTATCTAATGTTATTGTAAATATTTTATCACGAATACCTAAATCTATAATTTCGTCATTTATTAAAGTTGCTATATTTTTACCACTATGTAGAGAATTTATTGTTTTAAATGAAATTATTCTTTTATTTAACATCCATTCACTATCTATATAATGAGCATTAATACATAAAAAAGCTCTATGCATTAAAGATGTCCAAATATTAGATGTTAAACAAATTTTTCCTTCAAAATTTATAAAATATTTTTTAAAATTTTCTCTTTCTGGTTGATATTTTTTTCATAATACCTCTTTTAATAGTATTTCCAGACCAACATTTGAATTGAGGATTAATCAATGTTTGAATTGTTTCTGAATATTCATGAGTTTCCATCATATAAAAAGGTTGTTTAGCTCTTATTAATATGTCGATCCATTCCCTTTGAGACACGAAGACTCATCATAAGAAAAAAATTTTAAATTTCCACATTCATCTTTACCTAATTGCATATAATTTCTAATATCTACATTATGCTTAGCTTTACACTGTTCATTATGTCTTTTTAGATGACTTGTGCTCGAATTTGATCCACCACTAAGAAGTTTGCTACAAATTTTACATGTTGTTTTTATTTCTAAGTATAACATTATTTTCTAAAGTGTTTCTATTATACCAAAAAAACTCCATATATTTGAACTAAATTTTTTACTTGATGATGCACATGGACTAGTAGAATGCACATGCACTATCCATATTAAAATTATTAATAAAATATTATCTTTTAAAAAATGAATCAAACCAAAAATATAACAAACAAATAAAAGAAAGTAAGGTGGAGAAATATTACTCAATTGGAGGATCGAAGCCAAAAATCTTTAAAATCCGAATTATTGGAGTCACGATACTTGATTTGCAATTTTAAGCGATAATATCGTAATTTGAAAGTGAAGAGCAAATGGAAGAAAATGAAGTATTAAAGAATGTGAGAGAAAATTGAGTGAACTTGTGAGAGAAAATGAGAAATTAAAAGACTAATTTGATGGAAAACGGTAAACAAAATGTGTAGTATTTAGAGAGAAAAAAGAAGTTAAAAAAAAAGTGAGAAAGGTTCCAAGTTCCAACGATCACATGGCCATTGGGAAGGGAGAATATTACCATTGTGAGCCAGCGGTCACATGACCATTGGAATTTGGAAATGAAGGGGGGTCGGTTGGAGGGGAAGGGAGAAGGGTGGGAGAGGAGAGGAGAGAGAGTCGAGAAGGGGAAGGGGAGAGAAGAGGAGAGGAGAGGAGAGAGAGCCGAGAAGGGGAAGGGGAAGGGGAGAGGAGAGGAGAGAGGGAGGGGTGCGGGCCGGGGAGGGGAAAGGGTGCCTCCTGTTTTATTTGGGCCCATGGGTCTTAAAAAATTTTTAAGCCCGGCCGGTCGGCCGTTAGCCGTGGGCTTTGGCCGACTACGGGCCTAAGGCCTTATCTGCTGACCCCGTGGAACCCTGTTCATGCTTCACAAGTACTATTTTAGCATTTTAATAATTCATTTCTCTTATTATTTTTAATCCATGGAGTGGAGTGGGAGTATGAGGGTTATCCTTCTTCTTCTTTTTACATATTTGTGAATTTGAGCATTTTATTTCCTAAAATTTGGAGTTTAGACCAATTTTTGCTCTAAAAATTCAGGAACTATATAGTATTCCAAAGCCCGAACGAATCAAGTATCACCAACCTTGTGAAATAATTTGATTCCTAAGAATTAAGGCTATGTTTGGTTTCTTAAATTTGAGGAAAATTCACAAGAAAAAATAGAAAGAGAGGATTCGAAAGTAGAGGAAAGAAAAAGCTAGAAAAAAAAAATAAAGTTAAATCCGTCATTTTATTATAATACGCTACTTGAACTTATTTTATTTATTGTAATTCATTTATAAAAAGACTAAATAATTTAAAAAATATGTGAGTTTCTAAGTAATTTATTTATATATGGTTTCTTTTGAGATTTTCCATTAAATAACCAAACATAAAGAAGATCATTTTTCTTAGAATTTTTGTTCTTTCCTTATTACTTTCTAAAAACCAAACACAACCTCAATAAAATATATATATACTAAGGAAAGTAGTTTCTTTATGTTTGGTTTCATTATTGAAAATACAAAAAAGAACTAGTTATATTTAGAAATTTATATATTGTAAAATTAGTTAATGTTTATAAATAAAGGAAACTAAGTGAAATGGGCTAGAAATATTTGAAAATATATTGTCTTTTGCCACTCTCTCGTGTAAATGATGGGCATGAAAAGTAAATTTGTTTTGAACCTTTTCATGCATGTACAAAAACCAGGATGAGACGAATTCTTCAACTAGGTCGGTAGAAGCATTAGCAAGCACTTAAGTTGTCAATTAGACATCTCTGGCTGATGGAGGCTTTATTCCATAAGTGAAGCAACTCGTAAATGGCTTGATGTGAACTAGACCACAAATGTGAGGAAACTCAAATTGGGTCCTAAGGATATGATTTCCATTCATTCATCTGATCCTACTGACCTTCAGTACTTTTTTTTTTTGTTTGACAATAGCAAATGTAGAAAAGAAGAGAAACAGATTTGGTGGGTGAATGCATTCAGAATATGGCTAGGTAATGTTGTGTCCTCTTCTGCTACTACATTCCTAAATATTCGATATTGGATTTTACACTGATATTTGTTTTTAGAAATCCACGATACAAAGACCCATAAGAGTAGTAACTCACTAAAAATTATATTCTGAAACTTATTTCAACTTCCTACTACGATAATCAGTGAACCCTAGCATTCTATATATATGATTAACAATGAGATGAAGAATGAAATGAATTTTCAAAGGTGATGATCGAAGTTTACTAGACATTCTTTATAACCAGAAGAATTATAAAAAAAAAGGCATGAAATAATATACAAAAAGGAGGGTCAACACATCTCAAATAAGAACACTATGAGTGTTTTCCATTTTGGATTTTATTTCCCATGTAGAGAATCATGATCCTTGGCAGATTTCATGTTGGCGGTGCATGCCAGGTTAACATGATCCTTGGATGATTGAATGTTGATATTATCTTTATTACTCTCCCGCAAGCTAGGGGTCGGTAACTGGTGCACTCTTAGCTTGGATCGGAAGACTAGAAAAGAGTTCTTAGGTAATCCCTTTGTGAAAACATCAGCAATTTGTAGAGATGATGGGATAAAACATGTAACAAGAACTCCATTGGCAACCTTTTCGCGGACAAAATGATAGTCTAATTTGATAATCTTGGAGAGAGCATGGAAGACAGGATTTATTGTCATGTGAGTCTTGGCCCGAGGTTATCACACTAACAATTGAGAGTTCATAAGTGGAATATCTATATCATGAAGAAGAAAAGTAAGCTAAGTTATTTATGCGTGCAGAATGCAACGACCGATATTCAGCCCTCGAGAACTTGATCTAGAGCGCAGGTTGGTGCTCGGAGGACTAGGAAATACAATTGGCTCCCGAGGAAAAATATAGTACCCATAAGTGCTTCTTCTGTGTTCATACGACACACTTGGTGACATCCACGAGCCCGGTGAGATGAAGTGAGCTTTGTTTAAGAAATCGGTTATGTTGTCAATTGTTCCCTTCAAATATCTTAGTATGCGTTTATTAGCTCGGAATCGGATTCGGTGGGTGCTTAGAGTGTTGTAAAAGCCTTATTAGGAATGCACAATATCGGCCTTGTAAAGGTTAGATATTTAAGGGATCCGACAATTTGCCTCTGTGTCTAGGATCGATAGGTCGTTCAACATATGAAGTAATGGTAGACTTGAGAGTCACGGGTGTGAAAATAGAAGTGTACTCCATCTTTTTAGTATGCTCCAAAAGATCTCTAATGTATTTCGATTGAGATACAAACAACCCATTACGAATGTATTTTATTTCCAATCCCAAAAAATAATGTATCATTACCTGTGATGATAATGTCATCAACGTAGATAAGTAAAAAAATAATGGAGTGACCTTTGTGAAGAATAAAAAGGGATGAGTCTGCTTTACCACAATCAAAACCCAAATGAAGAAGACATTGAGACAGTATATCAAGCCAAGCTCTAGAGTGCTTACTTTGGAAGAAAGCCATAAGAAAAGAGCGATTCAATCTGCATACATAATTAGGAAGATCATGATTTATCAATTCTGGAGGTTGCTCCATGAATACCTTTTCCTTTAGAAACCCATGTAAAAAGGCGTTCTTGACATCTAACTACCTCATTGTGCAACCCAAAGTCACTGATAGAGACATGATTAATCTGATAGTAGTTTGTTTTATAACTAGGCTAAAAGTCTCTACAAAACCTTAAGCAACTAGTCGTGCTTTGTATCTTTTTACTGTTCCATCCGCATTCAACTTTGTTGTAAGACCCGAGAAATTCCAATTTCTTGAAAAAGGGCAAAATCATAATTTCGGTTACAAAATTGTTATTTCGGTAAAAAAATCCAGAATTTATTCTCTAGATCTCAGATGACAAAATGGATTTCACCGTTGGGATCGTCTCGCAAGAAATCGCTATACGTCGAATTTCGTAAAATTCCGAGATAGTCGGAGTTGACACGTTTTTCGAGGCATCGCGGTTTGGGTGCCGTAAAACAAATTTCGATGCGAAAAAAGTCACCTATAACAAGTGCACATGTGCCATAAGTGGTATGAGTAGAGAAATGATGAAAATGGACGGGAGGCTGAGATAGTCTTGGAATATCAAAAGCCCCAGGAAAAGAAGGACGTAAACGTCATTTTTGAAATTGTTAAGTTGGATAATAGGACAAAATGTGTATAGTGTTTGACTCCTTCAAAATTCAAAAAAGGGAAAACGTGAAATGGGGAAGGGAAAAAAAGTTATAGAAGGTTGCAAATGGAGGTTTTAGAGAGAGAACCTCAAGCTTCTCTCTAAAATATCGGAGGCGTCCAGACCGTCGGTGGTCTTGAGGACAAGATGGAAAGGCGCTCACGCGGAGAGGAAGCCGCGTGGAGTGCAGTTTGAGGAGTTTTGACAAACTCTGACATGTAGGGGTTTCTCCCTACTTGGGTTTTACACTTTATTTATGTGTTTTATAATGTTTCGGTTGGCTTGAGGCCTTGAACGACCATTTGATCGGTCCCAAAACTTAGGACGGAGTGTCAAGTATTGAGACATTCTCGGTCAGTCACGGACTGTTGGTGATGTGTGTGTTGGAAATTATATATTAAATGGTTCTTTGGTATGTATAGGGCCGGTAATGGCCGTGAAATTTGGGTTCACAAAGTGAACCGACGATTAGTGAATTTTCGAGAATAGTAACCGAGGGTTTCACTATTCCCAAGAATTGAAATGGAATTGGCATCATGCATTCCATATGCACTGGGGCACCCTAAGACGATAGGTGTGAGTGCATGAGGTAATTCTTGAGAGAATGGTTCGGAGGGTTGTCTAAAAATAATAAATATCGGAGGTAGTCCAAGCATAATATCAATCGTCGGAGACGACCACAAATTAAATACCACAGCCAGTTTAGTCACAATTAATATCAATCGTCGAAGGCGGCCCAGATTGATATATACATCGGAGGTTGTCCACAAACAAATAAACATAATAATTCTCATACGAGGCTTGGCGTGAGTGTGAAGTCGATCGAGGACTCGAGTGCGGATGATCAGTTAAGACATTTCAAGTAGGATCATGCGTTTGCTTGAATGTGTGTTTATTTGGAATATTGCGCCATACGCTTAGGTGGAGTAGCGGCAGGGTGATTCCGCTGCGGCGTTAGCGTACTTTGTCGAGGGATATTATTTTATAGGTACAGGGAGTGTGCGAGGAGATGGCTCATCATAGAGGTCGTTTAGAAGAAAGCCGGATTGTGGCTTTGGGTTATGATGTATGACATGTATTAGAATTCTCTAATTTTAATATATATATGTTGTATACGAGTAAAATTTGAACTCTTGAAACTATTGGATATAGTTGGATATATATGTTTTATGAGTATTGTTCATGGGCCCAAGTGGTCGTTTTAATCATGTTATTGTTATCTTGAAGTGTTTGGGATACCGCAGGTTATATGCGGGTTTGTATTTGGGTAGAGGCTCCCAGTATAGGGAATGCAGATTTTTCTACTGAAAATGTCGGGTCACCCAACATTGGGTATTGGGTTGTGGGTAGTCTTGAACCCAGTTTTGGGCGTCACAGGTTGATATCAAAGTTTAGGTATACGAATACCTAGGGAGCTCGGGTTTGGGTATCCATCACCACTTAGGTGGTTTGATGTAGAGTATAGGTATATGGAAACCTAGAGATTGAGGATTTGGGCTTAGGCCATAGTCGGATAAGAACATCACCACTAGGTGTGGTTTGATGTTGAGTTTAGGTATGAGATTACCTTGGAAATCACGGGACAAAACTAGGACACAGCATGCATGTGCTTGATGTGTTTTGTGTGATTTGATAAATTTGTTGTGTGAAAACTATTCAGAACATGAATGATGTGTGATCATGTATTGTGTATGGTTTGTGTGCTTAGTGATTAGCACCTAGGAAAACCATGATGTGTTGGGAAGTTTTTAGAAGTTTTTACAGTTTGTGAAAACTGGAACCAAGAGGTTTGAGGAGATTTTAGACAAAATGTCCAAATGAGAAAAAAAAAATGAGGTGAAGAATATAATTTTCTAAGGTTTTACACGTTGTAAGATCGAAGAAAATTGAAGAAAATAATTTATAAATTTATTTGAGTATCTGGAAAATGAAAAAAATAGGTGTATGTTTTTTGGTATTTTCGATAAATTTGAAATAAATGGGAAAAAAGGGTGCGGAGACCTAAAATGGGCTCTCGCCCGTTTAGGTAGGAAGGCTGGGCGCTGGGCGCGCCTGGCAGCGAATTTGGGCGCGGGGTGCTTTCGAGCGAGTGCTGGGGCGCGTACGCGGGCCCCGCCCGGGGTGCCGCGGCGTGTTGCCCGCGTGCGGGCGTCGACTTAGGCGAACATGGGCATCTTCGCGCGGGCGATAGGCTATGCACTTAGTGCACTCAACTGTTACAGACCGGTTGAATCGATCTTTGTTCTGAGTCAATTTTGAACATTGTTCATGAACCGGTTCATGAACCTTTGTTCATAATATTTTTAGAAAAAGAAAAAATTATTAAATTAAATAAAAAATAAAAATAAAATTATTGAAATTTTGAAAAAATAAAATTTCGAAAATAAAATTTTATTAGAAACAATATTTTAAATGCAAAATTGATTGCCTTGCATTACCTATAAGTAAGGTTAATGTGTATACTTGATTTATGTATGATTAGTGTCTCGAATTTGTCATTTATCACTTAAAGATCTTGTATTGAGTTTTAAGCTGCCATGTTAATTGTGTAGATGGCAAGTAGAGGGCGGACGTAGAGGGCGTCCACGCGGGAGCGCTGGTCGGGCACCCTTAGACATTTGACCCGACCACGATGTTGATGTAGTCTTTGCGAGTTGTAGTGTGACGGTACTTCTCATGAGGCTAGCATAGAAGGTAGTCAGGGAGGTCCTAGTAACCTCCGGAGGTTTAGGCGCATCATCCTCAGAGCATTCACGGGAGGGAGACCCGATGGTGACAGGACATTGGTTTATCTGCGGTCGAGAAGGTGTTAGAGGCTATGGAATTACCTGCGACACTACCAAGATAGACTAATTCTTTGGTTCCCGGCTAAGTGATGCCAATATGGTGGAAATGGGCGAGGACCTGCAGAGACCATAGAGGAGCCTTGGTATGTGGGTTCTCCTGGGATTAGGGTGAGAATATGGATGATATGTCGAGGTTGCGAGTTGGAGATCTCGGGGAATTTGTACTCGCAGGACCTAGGATCATGGACTGTATCGGTCCGATGTCATCCTGGGGATGGATTGGCTGATAGCTTACAGGGTCGTTATCAATTGTGAGGCGTGGGAGGGTTCATGGCTACGCGAGCGGTACTCGGGTGAGGCGGCCCGGGGCGGGGCATGACGGTGCGCCCCAGGTAGTCTCTGAGTCCCGGTGTCAGGACGGTTAGCGGGTTGGCTAGCCCGGCCTTGCCCTGAAGGGACGGAGGGCAGGCTTGGATCCTCGGGCGATGTGAGTATGTGGGTCTTTTTAGGACGAGGCTATCAAGTTACCTCCACGGAGGTTGTAGACTTTGGTATCGAGATACACCTGGTACTTCACCCCATCTCTGCCATTCCGCATAGGATGGCGCCGGTTAAGCTGCGGGAACTCGAGTCGACTCTGGGGAGTTATTGGACAAGGGTTTCATTAGACTGAGCACTTCACCGTGGGGCGCTCCGGTCCTGTTTGCGAAGAAGAAGGATAGACCAGCCATTTGTGCATTGAATTCTGACAGTTGATGTGACACTCCGATCCTGGGGGTCCGTTGACTACGTCGGCCGCGAGAATACAAGTGGATGTCGGGTTACCCGGCAGCCACTTCATAAAATCGTGAGCCTCGCACATGCGGGAGCTCTGCCCAAATAACACCTGCATAAAACTGTCTGAATAGTCGATATTAGCGATCTATGATTAAAATGGCCTTGGGCTCATAAACCAATACTCATAACAATGTATATATATATCCAACTATCCAACCATAGTTCAAGAGTTCAAAGTTTACTCTTATACAACACATATATTAAAATTAGAGAATTCTAATACATGTAATACATCATAACCCAAAGCCACAATCAAGCTCTGCCCCAAACCTCAGTCTAGAGACGAACCGTCCCTCCTTAAGCTCCACTGTACTGTAAAATAGTATCCCTCGACGGGGTGAGCTAATGCTGATAGTGGAATCGCTCTAAAGTGGGCTACTCTCCACCTAAGTGCAGTGTAATGTTCCAAATATAAACACACATCCAAGTAAATACAGTCTGTGATATCTGGCAGTCATCTGTTGCCCAGAGTCCTCATAGACTCACGCTTTCGCCTAAGCCTCATTGTGTCGTGTATGTTTATTTGTTTGTGGACAACCCTTCGATGTATATCAATTGGGTCATCTCCGACGATTGATTGTTGCTGGACTACCTCCGATGTATATCAATTGGTAGTCTCGAAGCGATTGATGTTTTTATTATGACTACCCTCAGTGTTTTTTAGTTTTAGACAAACCTGCGAGCCGTTTATAGACTGTCTCATGCATACTACCGTCCTAGGGTGTCCCAGTGCATATGGAATGCATATGATGCCAATTCCAATGCAGTCTAACACATGCAAATATATAAACATGCATATATTCACATAAAAATTAAATCACACAATCATGTTATGTAATTTCTCATTTCATCACATCAAAATTAGCTCACGTGGGCTAATGATCAAACACGAGCAATTCTACTTGAATTACTGGACCAAACACCTTAATTCACAAAATTTATTTTGTGAACACTATTCTCGGAATAGTGAGGCCCTCGGTTACTATTCGAAAATCACCCAAATCATAAGTTCATGTTGTGAACAGGGTTTCTGACCATTTAGGCCTCCCATTCCAATAATCAATACATGATTTATAGCATTATTTATGCCATTGTCAACCCAAACAGTCCCTCACGCTCACGAACATCTCATGTTGGGTTCAATAAATTCAATCAATTCGGTCCAAAGTTTTGGGACCGATCAAACGACCGTTCAAGGCCTCAAGCTAACTGAAACATTGAAAAACACTTAAATAAAGTGTAAAACCCAAGTAGGGAGAACACTTAAATAAAGTGTAAAACCCAAGTTTGTCAAAACACCTCAAATTCGGTGTCCACGCGTAGCCTGCTCCGTGTAGAGCAGCTTTCCTTCTTGTCCCGAAGACTGCCAACGGTCGGATCGCACGATATTTTAGAGAGAAGTAAGATGCTCTCTCTCTAAAATCAATTTTTCGACCCTCTCTGCATCTCTTCTGTTCAATTCATGTTTTTGCTCTTTTTTTCACTTTGGAGAAGACAAACACTATTGATTATTTTTTCTTTTTCTAACTTAACAATTCCAAAATGACCATTTTGTCCTTAACTCGATTTTGACATTCGGCTCTATACGTAGTCCATTCCCATCATTTCTCTCTACTCATACCACTCATGGCACATGAGTACGTGTTATATGTGTAACACCCCGTCCCGAGATAGTGTACAGTACATGATACTGTAGGGGTGTATAAGAGTACTAAGTGTCACATTGTAGTATTTTGGAGACTAAAGTAGGAAATGAAAGTTTATGGAACCCAGAATTTGTGGTATTAAACCAAGGGTACAATGGTCATTAAGCAAATGGATATGGAAATTAGAAACAAATTAGAGATGGGCCATAGATACAAATAAAGTGAGTTACAATTACAAAATTAAAAAGATGAGAGTGCTATTTGCAATTAAAGAAATGCTAAAATATAAAATGGGAAAATAAAACCAAATGTCATTTGGTCTCCAAAGTTAGGAGCTCCACGATTGTTGAGAAAAGAAGAGAGCCAAGGAGGAAGAGAAGAGAAGAAGGAGGAGAAGAGCAAGATCAAGGTATATGTGTTTGATGTGTTTGCCTTAGTGTATTTTGGATTCTTAGGGCTTTGGTAAGGAGAATTGTTGCTCGGCTTGGCCTAGGTTTTGTGTAAAGGTCACAAACCTTTGATTTCTTAGGGTTATGAGAGTAAAACCCCAATTGATGTAAAAAGAAACTTGGAATCATCAAATTACATGATGTGTAGAGAGGTGGTGGACCTTAGGTAGTGTTCTTGGATTTTTCACCTAAGGTTTTGTATTTTGAGGTTCAAAACACCAACTCACATGTTGTGGAGTTGTTTTTAGATGATTTCCAAGTTAGTTTTGAGGTATTATGAATTATAGAAGTTATATGGAGTGAATTGGCATCAAAAGTGGGAGAAATAACAAAATTTGGGCATTTCGGGTGTCTTCTACCGGTACAATTTGAAGTTGTACCAGTACAATTGTGATTCTGGTCAATTTTGGCCAAGTTGTACCGGTCTGACTTGAGCTTCTTCACCAGTCTGACTGTTACGGTTTCTGTTTCAACCGGTTTTATTATTTTATAGTATAAACGCCGTTTAACATCGATTTGGAGTGATTCAGGATCGTAAAATAGACTTCAAGGAGAACAAAACTTAAGAAGTAAGAATCTCCAAATTCTGATTGAAGTGGCCCAAAATTCCTCAAAGTGGGGCGTGTGCAGAAAAATTCCCTCATCCAGCTTTGGACATAGAGTAATCGGGTTATTTCGGACGTAACTTGAGTTCGATTATCTCGAGATTGGGTGATTCCAGTTGGAATGGAACCCTTAGCACCTTAGCTTTAAAAGAGTATGAAGAGTGTGGCTAAGTCTAGGAAGTACGTTAAGTTATGCGATTAAATTGTCGTCATATTCGTTTGAGTGTAGGTTAAAAGTAAAGGCGGGATAAATTATTAGACGATGCTCAAGTTAAGCAAGCAAAGAGGTAGTGTTCAGCTCATTTTCCAAATACTAATTATATTATTATTATTATTATTACAAATTGCTTCTGTTTGGTATTTCATGGTTTTGAGTTCAAACCATTTTTCGAAAGCAGCGATGACTTAGAAAGCAAACAAATGGTTTTGAGTTAAACCATTTTTTGAAAAGAAAGCATTGGTTTTAAATTGTAAAACCATAATTAAACAACAAGTAAATGGTTTTGAAAAGTTAAACCATTTTTGGAAACAAGCAAGCAACTAAGCAAATGGTTTTGAATAAGTGAAACCATTTTCAAGCAAACGGCAAGAAAATGGTTTCAAAGTGTAAAACCGTTTTACGAAAGAGCAAGCGGCGACAAGCGGCAAAGAAAGTTTGTGAAACAAGGCCTTCCTGGTTTTTAAGCAAAATAGGCAGGTCGAGGAGGTATCCGTGCGTGCGGTGGTGTTAGGATTTCATACATGCATTGTAGTTTTGCACGGTGACTTAGGACATGCGTCATGCATTTAAAGGAGACCGTGGCACGTACGAGGGGGTATATAAGGTTATGAGCTCTAACTAAGTATGGTGATGGCGTACGAGGTCCTGGAAAATGAAAGGTGAAGCGCGGACGGGATCCTTCCAGGCACGGTTGAGCCTTAGGTTGCGTGTTCACGGGTATAGCAAGCAAAAATAGGCCTCCATTGGTTGATGTTTCTGAAGCATGATATGCGAAAAATCAACCATTGGTTCCCGGTCGCCTAGGCTTCCGGAGGTTTTAAAGCAAGCGGTTGAGCCAAGCTCCGTTTGAATTTCAAAGCGTCGAGTTAGGCAAGCTCAGTGGGTTTTTATTTTCAAAGCATGCGGTTGAGCGAGCTCAGTTTTATGAAAAGTTTTGAGAAAATTTTAAAGCAAAGGTTTGTGAAAGGTTTTAAGAAACTTTTCAAGAAGCAAAATAAAGAACAAGCAAGCAAGAAAAAATTATGAAGTTTATAAACTTTAAGCAAGCAAGAAATAAGAGTTTTAGGCTTTTAAAGAAAAGCAAAATAAAACAAGCAAGCAAGAACAAAAACAAACAAGCGAAAGAAAAGTTTTAGAAACTTTTTAAAGCAAGCAAAACAAAGTAAAGCACGGAAATATTGTAAAAGAAAGTTTTGCAGTTTTGAGGTTTTCCGGAAAAGCAAAACCTTTTATAAAAGCATACACTCACTGAGCTCATTTAGCTCATTATTTTTCCATTTTAAAAACTATTTTCAGTGCAGTGCATAAGAAGCAGACCTGATAGGATTAGTCTTGACATCGGTTCGTCTTTGTGCATTAATAATATTTTGTAAGAACATACTTTGAATTTGTATATGAACACATGTATGTACATAGTTTAGTGTGATGGGAATGTGATGGTATCTTGGTTCCGCCATATTTTGGATATAGTGTAAATTGGATGTATCACGGGTTGGAATTTAGACTAGCTGCGGCCGTCTATCTTTAGAAGTTTTCATTTTGCTAGATTTTACCAAATCCTAAGTTATAAATAAAAGAAAATTTTTATAGGAGGTTTAAGCAAGCAATACGGCCGCTTACAGGGGGATTTCTGGTCGTTAGAGGTAATGGTTGAGTTCTGTGAAGTGGGGCCCCACTGCGCCCGGCCGTGAGGGTGGGGGTTTGTCAATATGTGACTTTCGTCGCATCGAAAATCGTTTTACAACACCTAAACCGCGATGCCTCGAAAAATGTGCCAACTATAACTGTCTCAGAATTCGACGTGCTAGCTAGATTTCGGGAGATGATTCCAATGGTGAAATTTGTTTTGTCATCCGAGATCTAGAGAATAAATTTCGTATTTTTAATCGAAATTACGATTTTGCCCTTTTTCTAGAAATTGGAATTTCTCGGGTCTTACATTCTCCCCTCCTTAAAAGGAATTTTTTCCCGAAATTCAGGACAATTACAATCACTGACATGCATATGCAACGTGCACTCTACCATGCATGTAAACAGTCATTTAAATCTTAAACGACTAAACCACGTACCTTCATCCCTAAACAAGAAGGGATAGGTGGCCCACATCGTGTCCTCGCAAACAACGTTGTCGTATCCATTTTGTTTGCTTAAAAACTCATTGCTTGTTTTAAACATGGTTTACAATTAAAACTATTAAATACCAGTGTAAAAAAGTTTATAATAATAATACACTAGTATTTGAAAAATAGGTTTAGAACACTCACCTCTTTGTGTCCCGAAACTTGAGCACAACTCCACTACTTTCCCGCCTTTGCTTTTAGCCTACACTACTGAATCACCTACTATTATCCTTGATTTATGGGGTCTTAACTCCATAAATTTGAAATTTTTTCTTCAATAGTTTGAATCTATGGTTCTAAGGTTTTTTCTCCAATTGGAATCACCCAATTTGGATCACCAAAACTCAAGTTATTGTATTTTATATCTAGATTACTCAAATTGGCATAACAGAAACTGCACATAGCTCCACTTTGAAAAATTTCTGGGCACTTTAGGGTTACAATGTGCATGCACTTCCTTCAGCTAACATATTTCCCTAGAAGTCTATTTTACCCAGAATTTTGAATCACTAAATTTGGATGAGTGAAACTCCACTTATGGCCCAAGCGCTCTGACAATACCCAACCAGACATAATCAGTGAGCTACACAAGCTCACTTTTCAGTCTGTATTTGGGAGTCTTAGAGGTACAATTTGCTCTTGGTCCCTTTTATACATTTATATCCCTATATCTTATGGTTCTTTACCAATTGGAATCAATTGATTTGGATGATTATAACTTAACCTATAGCAAAAACAAAAACAAGGGTTTTATAAAATTTTTGACAGCAATTCCTTTAAAAAAAACCCAACATTCTCTTTTTTTTTACAACCATTCCTCAAAACCAACATGGAATTTACCCAAAACAACTCCACCACACTTGTATTGGTGTTTTAGAACTTCTTACAACAAATCCTAGGTGAAAATCAAGAACTTACTCGAGTCCACGATCATACAACCCATAAAATTTTTGATGGATTCCATGTTTATTGTATACCAGTGGGTTTGCCACAAAACTTCAAGAATTCTAGGGTTTGGGTGATCTCTTCCACAAAACCCTGACGAACAGCCAATAACCATGAAATTACATGCAAAACCACAGAATCAAAATACACATGATTCCAAAATGAAAACATACCTTTTGGTCTTCTCACTTCTTCTCCTTCTTCCTCTTCTTCCTTCTTCCCCTTTCTTGCTTATTCTTCTTCAAAGCATTGGAGCCACTAGCAATTGAGACCAAAAATAGGGTTTGTCTCGTATACTAACAATCTATGTTTCCATAGTGCAATTAAGTCCTTAGTCACTTTAAATATTGCAATCAACTTATGTTACTTTCATGTTTGGCACACCATCTTCTAAATTTATGTTTTATTTCAATTTTGGCATACTATCTTCTTTGATTATGCCCTTCATGTCCCATTTGATCAATTACGATTTTACCCTTGTTCTAGTACCACATTCCGGGTTCATAAATTTATCATTTCACAATTTCATCCTGAACAACAACTCCAAAAAAAAACATATGACAATTGTACTTAGTGCACATATGCACCCCTACAGTTACATGTACTGTACATTCTCTCGGGACGGGGTGTTACAAATCCTCCATCCTTAGAACATTTCGTCCTCGAAATGAACAAACTAAACTCAAAGGAAAGGAAAATAGCTCATTTGGAAAATAATTGAGGGTACTGACGGCGCATCTGAGCCTCTCGCTCCCAAGTAGCTGCCTCCCTCTCATGATTCTTCCATAGGACTTTAACCAAAGGGATCACCTTACTCCTCGACACATTCCTTACGATCCACACAATGCGCACGAGTGTTTCCTAGTAAATTCAGTTCTTCTTTACGTTTACTTGTATTTGCTCTCTCGGCATGAAAGGATGCGGAATATGCTTCCTTAACATGTCGACACATGAAATGTGTCATGAATCCTTATTAACTCTAGGGGTAACTTCATTTGTAAGCTACGGCCCCGCGCCTCCTGATCTCATAAGGTCCTATAAATCTTGGACTGAGCTTGCCTTGCCTCCCAAATCTCAAAACACCCTTCCAAGGGGAAATCTTCAAAAAGACCCAGTCACCTACCTCGAATTGAAAGTCTCTGTGACGGTTGTCCGAATAACTTTTCTGTCTATCTCTTGCTATCTTTAAGTTATCACGAACAACTTTCACTTTCTCTAAAGTGATCTGCACTAATTCAGGGCCTACTAGTCTTCTCTAACCAACCTCATCCCAACACCGGAGTGCCACATTTCACGCCATACGATTGCCTCAAATGGAGCCATCTATCTTGGCGATAGTTTGTTGTTGTAGAGCTAGCTCCATCGATTACCCAGGTGGGTATCCCGACTCCTTGAATTCCATCACACAAACTCTCATCATATCCTCTAACGTCTAAATGGTCCTCTATGACTGGCCATCTGTCTGAGGATGAAATGTTGTACTGAAATGAAGGTGAGTACCTAAAGTTGTTTACAAATTAGGCTAAAACCTGGATGTGAACCTGGGGTCTCGATCTGAAACTATTCGCTGGAACCCCCATGAGTCTCACTATCTCTCATCCCACACACATACAAGCTGGGCTGACTTTTTCTAGAGAATCCTCAACATTAACTGGCAGAAAATGAGCAAACTTCGTCAATCGATCAACTATAACCCATATAGCATCATGCTTCCTTTGAGTCCGTGGAAGACCTGTCACAAAATCCATAGTGATCTTCTCCAATTTCCATACTGGAATAGGGAGTAATTGTATCTTCCATATGGGCCTCTGATGCTCTACCTTCACCCGCTGACAGGTTAGACATCTGGAGACGAAACTTGCAATCTCTTGCTTCATCCCATTCCACCAGTAATGTTCTTTCAAGGTCCTGTACATCTTGGTACTACCTGGATGCATAGCATATGCAGATGAATGTGCTTCTTCCCTAATGTCTCTCTTCAGCTCGCCATACTCTAACACACACTTTTTCTTGCCTTTCACTATCATGCCACCATCTCTAATTTGAAACTATGCTTTCTTTCCTTTTTCTATCTCTTCCTTAAGCTTAATCATCTGTGGATCCTGCGACTGCTCTACTAGAATCTGATCCACTAGGAGGGGTCTAACATGAAATGTGGCTAACAAGGCTCCTGAATCCTCAACCTCTTATATCACCCCTAAAGCTCTTAGATCTACCAACATTGGAAGCTAACACAGTCTCATGAGACAAAAGAGCACCTCTGGCCGCCTACCGAGGCATACCGCTACGACATTAGATTTTCTAGATGGTACTTTCGATAGTGCAGTCGTAGTCATGAAAAGAATCAACTCAAGCCATCTTCTTTTTGCCTCGGGTTTAACTCTTTTGGGTGAAAATATATTTAAGACTCTTATGATCTGTAAAGATCTGCAAGGAACACCATATAGAGTAATGTCTCCATATTTTCGGGGCGAACCACACACATTCTGACTCCCCAAGTCGTGTGTAGGAGTAATTCTCCTCATGCTTCTTTAGGTACAATCTAGAGGCATATGCAATCACCCTATCATTCTGCATCAAAGCTTTAACCAAGGCACGGCGAAGCATCCTTTGTAAACCACAAACCCATCTCTCACATTGGGCAAAGCTAGAACTGGAGTTGAATTCAATCTACCCTTCAACTCCTTGAAACTCTGTTGGTAGGCATCCACCAAATAATACTTGACATCTTTCTGGTCGGCAATTACGATTAGGGGTTGCTATCTTGAGAACCCCTCAACAAACTTCATAATACCCTGCAAAAACCAAAGGAAGCTTCTGACCCCTCTGACATTCTTTAGCAGTTTCGAAAATTAACCCACAGCTTCTATTTTATGGGGATCCACACTTACCCCCTCGGCTGAGATCTCATGACCTAGGAATGTCACCCTATCAAGCCAAAATTGGCACTTGCTCAACTTGGCATACAACTGTCGCTCCCTTAAGGTTTGCAACACAATCCTCAAGTGCTCTGAATGTTCCTCTGAACTACCTAAATACACTAGGATATCATCGATAAAGACTATGACAAACCTATCCAAATACGGTTGGAATACCCGGTTCATCAAATCCATAAATGCTGTCGGAGCATTAGTCAAGCCAAACGACATCACCAGAAACTCATAATGTCTGTAGCGTGTCCTGAATGCATTCTTTAGGAACATCACCCTCCTGCACCCTCAAGCGGTGATACCCGACCTCAAATCTATCTTGCTTGGAGTACGCACCGGGACCCTGGAGCACATGATTAACTCTCATCGATCACAGGGGTGGATGCGCGGTGCGGATGGTAACTCTGTTCAATTATGCGTAATCTATACACAACTAGCAAACTCCCGCTCTTTTTCACGAAAGGAAGCTGGAGCTCCCCATGTGGATATGCTCGGTCGAATGAATTCCCCTAACTTAACAAATCTTCTAGCAGGCCTTAGCTCTCGACTGATAGCCATCTATGGGAGGAATGGAAATGGAGGCTCAGTCCACAGGATCAAATCGATAGTGAACTCCTCTCTCTTTTTTAGAGGTAATCATACGATATCATCAGAAATACATTTAGGAACTCTCAACTCTTGGAGATCTCATCCACTAGAGTCCCCTCTTTCCCTGTCTCCACCATATAAGCTAGATAACCACGACAGCCCTTACCTTGCCCGGCATCCTTTGCGGCTCTGGGCGGAGATCATACTGGAAGATAACTCTCTGCGTATTCCTCTGAACTTTACCTCCAATTTCCCAGGCCTATGCAACTTTAGTTCCTTTTTATAACAATCTAATGTGGCTCAGTGGAGAGACAACCAATCCATGCCGAGAACCACATCGAAGTCCCTCATATCTAAAGCTAAAGTCCGGCTGGAACTCCTGTCCCTGATGAACTCTCTTGCTATCTCGACTACTGCGGCGTAATACGAGAATAACGGATCATTTGGAGGAAACTCTCATACGACCCTCTAATGGCTGGGTCTCTATCTGGAAGCGATCTAAGAAAGGCCTGGATGCAAATGAATGTGTGGTTCCTTGGTCCACTAATGTATATGCATCATGATCAAGGATAGAAATAATACCAGTAACCATATCTGATTTGCATCGCATCTATTTGAGTCACGACCATAAACTCTGCTTTAGTCTGAGGTCTCCTATGCATCTGGGCCACTACCCCTGCCTCTACCATGGCCACCTCTACCTGCGGCTGCGCTGGCCCCTCTGCTTGGGAAACCTCTCCCCGAAGTCTTGTGAGTGCTCATCTCTAGTGTTGGGGTAGCTAGGCTGGCTATTGATGTCTGTACACCAATCAACTGAGGGCACTCCCTAATAAAATGGCCTTCCTGGCCATAGTGGAAACACCTTGTACTATATCTCTTACACTCCCCATGGTGTCGCCTCTGACACATATGACCCGGTGGGAGAATACTTTGGGTCTGCGCTGCTTGGCCAAAGGGGGCCTCAGCGATCTGCGACTAGAGATAGCTCCCCGACCTGCACCTCGTCCTCTGTAACCTCTACCCTTGCTTTTCTTTCTATTGTACTGGCCAAAGCTCTATTGGGAAGTGCCTGGTGCACTCCTCTTACTTTCTTGCCTACTTTGATACATAGTTGTAGTACTTTTCTCAACTCTCAGAGCGGCTTCAACTTAGTCCCCAAATCTATTACCGGGGAACCGCGAGACCAACGCTCACGATCGGTCTTCATGATCTTGCCAAAACCTTTTACATAGGACTTCATCGGCACGAATATATGGAACAATCCTAACTAGTTCACAGTTCTTCTCATGATACATTCTTGACATGTTCCTTTTCTTCTCTTTAGAAGAACATCATTGCCACAGAATCACTTAGAATCTAAGGAAAGAACCTATCAATGAACTCTTGCTGAAATTGGTCCCATGATATACCATAAGGATACCTCCTTTCCAAGGCATCCCACCAATCCTTAGCCCTTTCTTCCATCAGAAAACTGGAAAACAAGACTCTCTGCTCATCCGTGCAGCCTATAACTCCGTAAACTTTGTTTACTCGTTTGCTTCTTTCCCTAAATGAGCTGCCTGCAGTTGTCCCTTTGCCGTCATATGAGCAATGCAACCTGTACTCTCTGTCGACCTTCAGATTCTTGAGAACCTGCAGGTGGCGGTGGAGGTTGCGACTATTGACGGGTCTCTATGGCTACTATTTGGAGCAATGCTGCCACATGCTCTGCATAAGCAATGCAGCACTTTGGCTCATACGGTGACGAGATGTGGTCTGCACGACCCTCTTGTTGGAGATTCATAGGCGGTAGTGGAACCAACTACGTGCTCATCCCTATCAGGTACAGCAGGACGCTCGAAAACCTATGGAATGACTCTCTTAAGACGACCTCGACGTCCTCTGCCTGACATAGTGCTGTATTTAAAAAAAAAAACCAAATGTTTAATCCTTTGAATCACTTTATATGTATGTACTTTGAATTAGAAAATGCATGGTTGCCAATAGTGTAAAAAAGTGTATACGAGAACTGCGATGCTTAATAACACAGGTTTCCTAAGATCCTGCTCTGATACCACCTTGACACCCCCCCACCCCCTACTCTCGGCAAGTGTGCCGACCACTTCACAGAATTCCCCAGCCGTTACCTCTAACGACTAGAAAATCCTGTGAAGCGAAGCCGTATTGCTTGCTTCAATCTCGTATAATTTTTTTTTTTTTTTCTAAACTTATGATTTTATAAAATTTCGGCAGCATAACAGCTGTATATAGGACATGTCCCAAATTCTATATACACAATTTACACTAATTCAAATATGAAAAAACCTGTATTCTTTCAAAAGAGCCTCCAAGCTCCACACACATTTTCACAAAACCACTAATGTACATACATATATTCTTTATACAAATTCAAAGTATTTTCTTACAGTGATTATTAATAATACAACACGATACTAAAAGTCAAGAGAATCTATTTTGCTCCCGGCGTCTGCGATACTGTACTGAAAAATAGTTTTAAAACGGGGAAAATGTGTTCAGCTGAGTTCGGTGGGTGTATGCTTTATAAAAGGATTTCTTTTAGAAATATCTCAAAACGGGTAGAACTCTCTTTACAAGATATTTTCCAAAAATCTTGCTTGCTGGCAAAAAGGTTTCTAAACTTCATGCCTTTTGTTGCTTGTTTGCTAGCAGCTTTTCTTTAAAAGTTTCCAAAACTTTTTATACTTGCTTGCTTTGAAAGCTTACAAAAATTTTAGAAAATCTCTTGCTTGCTTTCTTTACCTTGCTTTAAAAGTTTCCAAAATTTTTCATAAACCTCTTGCTTTAAAAGTTTATAAAAATTTTCTCAAACACGGGAGCCTGGGCTCAACTGTGCACCAGTGGTTGATTTTTCAAAACTGTATAAAACATTCATATAAATCATCAACCACTAGAGGTCTTTCCTGTTTGCTGTACCCTAGTGAACATGGGAGCCTAGGCATTGACGTCGCGGTGGGGGACTGGTTCGCATCACCCTAGGTGGAAGGGCCTTAGCCCGCGTCACTTTGGTGTATGGTGGAATTGACACGGGTCTCCATGCTTATAATTTAGTTAGAGCTCTAACCTTATATACTCGGTCCGATGTCACGGTCTCCTTTAAATGCATGATGCATGATCTCGGTTGCCGACGACCAAATCTAAAATCATATATGATATGTCTGGCACCACCGCGCACGTACGGGAATACCTCTGACCCGGTATGCTTGCTTAAGACTAGGGATTTTTGGTTAGGCCTATTTTACAAAATAGACTTTTGTTTGCTTGCTTGCTTCTTTGAAATATGGTTTTACAATTCAAAACCATTGCTTGTTCGCTTTTTTAAAGTATGGTTGAATTATGAAATTCATTGCTTGTTTGCTTTTCACATATGGTTTAAATCAAAACCATTTGTTTATAAAAACTCATTGCTTGCTTTAAACATAGTTTACAAATTAAAACCATTAAATACTAGATTTTAAAACAGTTTGTAAAAAATAATATTTAGTATTTGAAAAATAGGTTTAGAACATTCACCTTTGTTTCCGGCAGGCACGACTCCACTACTTTCCGCCTTTTGCTTTTTGGCCTACTCAACAAATACGACAGCGTATTAATCGGCTTGATATAACGTAAATTAACGTGCTTCATGATCTACTTTAGAGTCACACAACATTCATATAAAGCCAAATTAACAATTTTCCCTTGAGCAAAAAAAAAAAAAAAACCCTAACAAAAAAAACCACTCATTTGGGTAAACCTTTTTCCAACAATACTCTCTGGACTTTATTACCCAAAAATTATCCAAACGGTCTTCAAAAATTATGAAACTCTCCAGATCAGTCATTTATATATCCAATGACATATCTTCAGTACCACAGATTTTAAAATTTCTTTCTGTGTGCATATTGCATAACAAAAGTTACAACAATATTTTTGATGCCCAATTGGTTAGCTCACTGAATCACTTACTGTTATCCTTGATTTATGGGGTCTTAACTCCATAAATTTGAAATATTTTCTTCACTAATTTGAAGCTATGGTTCTAAGGTTTCCTTCTCAAAAGTGGAATCACCAATTTGGATCACCAAAACTCAGTTATTGTATTTTATATCTAGATTACTCAAATTTGGCAGAGCAGAATCTGCATAGCTCCTCTTTGAAAACTTTCTGAGACTTTGGGGTTACAATTTGTGCACTTCTTTAATATACATATTCCCTAAAAGTCTATTTTCAGAATTTTGAATTACTAAATTTGGATGAGTGAAACTCACTATGGCCAAAACACTACAACAATACCCAAAACAGAGCATAATCGGTGAGCTACACCAGCTCATATAGTCATGTTGGGTGCCTTAGAGCTACAATTTGCACTTTGTCCCTTCTATACATTTGTAGCCCTATATCTTATGGTTCTTTACCAATTGGAATAAATTGATTTGGATGATTATAACTTAATCTATAGCAAAAACAAAAACAGTGGTTTTACAAAATTTTTGACAGCAATTCCTTTAAAAAACCCAACATTCTCTTTTTTTTTTTTTACAACCATTCCTCAAAACCAACATGGAATTTACCCAAAACAACTCCACCACACTTGTATTGGTGGTTTTAAAACTCTTACCAGCTTAAACCCAGGTAGAAAATCCAAGAACTCTTACTCAAGTCCACCAATTATACAACCAAAAATTTTGATGGATTCCATGTTTATTGTATACATTAAGGTTTACCACAAACTTCAAGAATTCTAGGGTTTTGGTGATCTCTTCCACAAAACCCTAGAATGGGCAACTAATCTCCATGGAAAGAGATTCCCTGCAAAGCTAAAATCCAAAATACACATGATTCAAAAATGAAAACATACCTTTTTGGTCTTCTCCCACTTCTTCTCCTTCTTATCTTATTCCCTTCTTCCCCTTTCTTGCTCTATTCTTCTTCAAAACATGGAGCCCTAGAAATTGAGACCAAAAATAAATTTTGGTTTGTCTCATGCCCTTTTATAATCCCATGTTTCCCTTGAAGTACCAATTCAAGTCCTTAGTCACTTTAAATATTGCAATCAACTTATCTTTATTTTCATGTTGGCACTGCATCTTCTCAATTTATGTTTATTTCAATTTTGGCATACTATCTTCTTTGATTATGCCCTTCATGTCCCATTTGATCAATTATGATTTTACCCTTGTTTAGTACCACATTCGGGTTCATAAATTTATCATTTACAATTTCATCTAAACAGCAACTCAAAAAAAAACATATTCTGGTGTACTTAACGTTTTGCATATCGCCTTCATTTACATATCTTGTGGCCATTCTCTCAGGATGGGGCGTTACACGAGATATGTATACTCTTTTGGTTGAGGGATGCCAACATCTATACCCTTTATGCAATGAACTATATCTGATAAAATGCATCGAATGTCTCTTCTGTTAGAAATTTATTCTTTCCATAGTCTTTCAAATGTGGAAAACACATTATTGTCGGATATTCTCGGCTTACATATTGAAGATGTTAATAAATCGCATAAAGAAAGGACTCTCCACTATCAACATTATAGAAGTAAGTCAGTTGCAGGGATATGACGGTGGTAATACCTGAAACTCAAAGGTAGCTTTGCATGGAAAAGCATTGTTGGACCCATTTCTACAATGTGTCTATGCTTTGTCTCCACAACCCCCTTCTGTTTTGGAGTTCTTGGACATGAAATTTGTTGCAAAATTCCACACTTGTTCAAATGATTATGGAAATTAGTTGATGCCACACTTTTGATGAAGCCTTACTTGATCTAGTAGCTGTCATATAGCGGATATATCATCCTTCAAAGCATAAATTTTACCTTTCTAGTCCCTCTTGCTACCACTTGCTGAAACTGATCCTTAAACCAGTTGATGAGAATTCTATAGAGCATAAATTATCAAAGGTAAGTTGCCCAATGGACAATAAATTTTTCTTAATTTCAGGAACAACCAATAAATTTTTAAGCTTTAGATCTCTATGTCTGGTTTTCAGTCTTGCTTCACCAATGTGTAATACTCTTAAAGCTTCTCCATTTCCCACAATTATTGCATCATTTCCTTTATAAGGAGTTATTTGAGTCATTTTACCTGGATTATTTGTTATGTGGGTTGTTGCTCTAGGGTCCACGTAGAAAGTAGGATCCTTTTCTTCTTCATTTAAAGCCATAGTAGCCAAGGCTTAAGGAATCTCTTCTTATTGATAGGAATAGTCAAATATGTTCCAACAATCCAAGGAAAAATGGTTAGCCTTATTACAAATTTGGAAGATGAGAGTACCTTAAGATTTTTGAGTTTTCATATGATGGATTCTGATAACTAAAGTTGCTTCTTAAGTTGTCGGTTTTGGTATGAACGTTTTGTTTTGGATCAATGGTATTATTAAGGAATAGGCCTACTGGTGTGAAGCCACGACCTCTAGAATAAAATCTTCCACCTCTGTTTCATGCTCCTCCTCGATGAGTAAAATTTGCTTGCTCATGATTCATTGAGTCCTTATGCTCCTCCTTTTCTATCATAACCATTTGTTCATGCCCTTGTAGAGAGCCAAAACAAGCGATTGTATGAGGATGTGTGTTAGCCTTGATAACATTGCCACTAAAAAATCCATATATTTAATTTTGAGGCCTTGAGCAAGTTGAAAAACCTTATCTAGATCATTCACAGGTTTTCTAACTGCAGCTAATGCATCACAAATGCCTTTGAATTCTCTTAGATATTCATCAATAGATCTTGCACCTTTCTTCAGCCCCCGAAGTCTATTGGTGAGTTGAACCTCCTTTTTCTTTGGTCATGGATAGAAGCTTCTCTTCTAGAGAGTTCCAGACATCATATGCAATCTCCATTCCATCTAATAAAAGCATCATGAGTCCAAGAAGCCACGAGGTAAGTAGACCATCGTTGTGAGACCATGTCTGTATCAACTGATCATTGGCCTCATCTCCTTCAATATCCATTTTCTCCTATGATATATCCCTTTTATCTTGGAGATGATGAATTAACCTAAGACTTCGAATAAGGGCAAGAACTTGTGAGAGCCATAAAAGGTAGTTTGATGCATTTCATTTGATGGAGATGAGACTTGAGCATTGATGGAATGCTTGGATGCTAAGAGTAGTTTATTGATTTGCCATGAATTTCACCAGCTCTAATACCATGAAGAATGAAATGAAACAAATTTTCAAGGGTGATGACCGAAGTTTACTACACCTAGACATCCTTTATAACTAGAAGAATTATACAAAAAAGGCATGAAATAATATACAAAAAGGAGGGTCAACACGTCTCAAATAAGAACACTAGTAGTGTTTCATTTGGATTCCATTTCCATGTAAGAGAATCACTGATCCTTGGCGATTTCATGTTGACCGATTGCATCTTTGGAGTTAACATGATCGCCAGCTGGCTAATTGAATGCTAAAATTATCTTTATCATGAGATACCATGTGCTAGGATCGTGACTATCCATTGTGTTTAAGTTTCCGTGAATTAGCATCCATAGTCTAACCAGCTAAAAAATTTTCGACCTTTCGAGATACCTCTAGTATCTTTTAATTACGAATCTTCTATTATTGGTCAACCAACATATGTAGTTGTTAGACATAGTAATAAAGCGCAGGAATTACTATGGTCATAGTTTTGTGAACACATCTTCATTATTAAGATTATTCGAAGGAACATAATATCCTAATCTAATAAATATCATGGTACATTTTATTAAGAATACCTTTGTTACTATCTTCTATCACTAATGACCCAATTCATAAGGAATATATGATGAATATTACTATCTCATCCATAGTTCAAAGTCACCCCTAACTTTAGCATAGACTTATAATTGTCTTTAAAAGGTTAGAGATGATACGATAAGTTAGTTCCATGAAGTCATGACTATTTGATAGCCTTGAGTCTTGATCCACTATAGTTTCCATCTACAAGTAACCATGCCTACACACTAGTATACTCCATGAGAACCTTATCTTGGATGCCAAGACTAGTAATCCCTCCAATTAGGAGGTTATGCTACAATCTCCACAGGCTATATAGACCAGCGAATCTACAAACGAACAAGCATCCATTACAAAACCCATGACATGGATCATTTGTGCTACCTAAGGCAATTCGAGTCACATACAATGCGAAAGATGTAGGCAAGAGTGCTTATAAGATATAATAAATGGAAAAGGATAAATAAAAGTGAACTTCTATTTTATTAAGAAAATAATAAATCCAAGAATTTATTACGTCATTTCAAAACTTTAAAGTATACTAACACTTATCTGAGAACTATGCAATCTATGTGGCCATTAAAGATTCTTCCCACAAAGTCTCAAGACTAAAGGGTTGCTTATTTGTAAATAGAATCTTCTCAACCATTGCATCACCTATATGAGCCAGCTCATGATTTATTCCTCTCGATGTATTACTTTGCTGTTTTGATCTCTAGACTAAGTCACAATCCCACCATTATTACAAAACAATATCAAGGATTGTACAACCAAGGGAACAACCCCAAGTTCCATGAGGAACTTCCTTAGGTAAAAGGCATCTTTTGTGACTTCAAAATTTGTAATATACTCAACTTTCTTACTAGAGTTAGTAATGCATGATTGCATCAATTTTCTCAAACTTATAGTTGCACCATGATAAATAAAAAACAAAACTAAGAGTGTAGACCTAGAAAAATCCTTACGACACGTAAGTGTGAATATGTGTACCCTTCTTTATGCTTGGATAGTAAGCATGAATTCTTATCAACTAGCTAGTCACTTTAGAATACAAGTATTTAATTTATTTTTCTCCAAAGATAATTAAGTAGATGTAAGACAACTACCCAGTTTTTTTAGCTTGGATTGTACTAATATCTATTCTTCATAGCCACTGCAAAGCAAATATCTAGCCTAGTGCTTGGTGTTGAGACTACACATTGTAGAAGAATGGGATACCGTTTGTGTCACACTCTCGATTCCCTGGCCTCACCTGATTACGGATCCAAACCGAGTTCGAGTAAGACCATATAATCGTGACTTTACCTGTTTTTTTTTTTCAAAGCCGAACTTGTACATGTGGGTATGACCCATATCTTATAACATAATCAAAATATCAAATACATATAAAAAAGAACTACCACCGGAGTGGTGTGCATCAAAATCTATACACATTTACTGAGTCCCATTTACAAATACAAAACTGTACTTTTACATTTACAAATCAGAGCACAGAACCTATATGTAGTGAACCCTTACAAGTGTGTTGGCCTACCAGATGCGATGTTATCGATGTCTTCAGCACCTACACTGATTAAAAACCCGTATGTTTTATGCTTAGTGAAATACATCTATATTAAACACAAATAATCGTATAACAAGAATGTGCATCGAATCTTCGTGAATTCATAAATATATTTACATACAGATAATTTTTCTTGTAACAAACCTAAGCTTCTGTCTAAATCTCTCATCTACGGTAATCGAACTTATACTTATAACAATCTTATACTTACTCAGAAATTACACTTATGGCAGACTTATCCTTATATGGATCTTATACTCATAGCAAACTTATTCAGATCCGGGTCTTATACTTATAGCAGTTGGATCTTATACTTATAGCAGACTTATTCTAATTCAGATCTAATACATATTCAGATTTCTCGGATGCTGTACTGAGCTCATACATTTACTTATACTTATCACAAGCTTATACTTATTTCGATCTCCCGTAGGAGTTACAGAACTTATGCTTATACAAAGGTACTTAAACACCTATTGATACTAATATCTATCTCAGATCTCCCGTAGGAGTTTACAGAACTTATACTTATACCGAGGTACCCTTAGGTACTACAAAGCTCATACTTTTACTATGGAGTTTAATAATTTATCCTGAGGTACCCGTATTAGTCCCATTAGGAGGATTATCGTCACATGCACACTATACCATAAAACTTATCTGTAATATCTAAACCCATAAACTATATCTTCATATAACTAACTTTACTTATTCATGGAGATATCTGGTTCAGGAACTCATACTTGTATTAGCAAGTGAACTTATTCTTGTATTTCGGATCTCATTCTTGTACTCAAGATCTTACACCTAGTTTATTCTCGACATAAAAGTACCCATAGGTACTACGGTAGAGATATTAATGGAACGTATAACGTGCATTGCGAACTTATCCTATAATGGAAGGTCTCGTAAGTACTACAAAAACCTATACTGGTACTTATCTTATACTCTGTAGCTCACGGCATATCCGGTCTTACAGATCTTGAATTGAGAGCCACGTAACTTTATACATGTATTTCCTCAGGATCTTACATGGTTATTACTTTAACATATATCAAGTCTTACTTTAACTAATACTAGTATTTCGGAGAACATACTTGTATTTCGGATCTTATACGTGTATTACAGAACTTATACATGTATTTCAGGTCTCATACATGTATTACAGAACTTATACTTGTCTTACGAAACTTATACTTGTCTTACGGAGCATATACTTATCTGATTGATCTTAATATCCCAAAGGTAAGGCACCCGTAGGTACAATAAGCTCCAACCAATCATAATCGTATCACACAAGGTCAGATCGCATTTATGTGATACATATCGTGCATGGACATTAGTCCATAAAGAAGGTACTGCATCATACGGTATACATACTTATTTTACTGACACGAGAGTACCCGTGTGGTACCATAGAACTTTATACTTATTTACTTGACACTATACCTCAGGTACCACTGGACTCATACTTGTTTTACTGATATGGGAGTACACGTAGGTATTATTGACTTATACTTTATTCGATCTCCCGTAGGAGTTGCAGTTACTTCTTGCGTAACTTAAACTTATAATTGCACGTATGTTCATTCCTGTGACTCGTAGGGAGTTAAAGCTTTGGTTCTTATTCGAACTTATACTTATAACAAGCTTATTATCATTCGGGACTCCCAGAGGGAGTTATTGTGGCTTATTAGTATACAAAGTACCCATAGGTATTTCACATATTCATTATAATGAAGCAATTCGTAGACGACCGACTTATACTTATATTACTGAATTTATACTTATTTTTCCAATACGAGAGTACCCGTAGGTACTACGAAGATTAATCAGATACAGGAGTACCTGTAAGTACTACATACAGATACGCAGGCACATTCAGACCTTTCTACCATGGCTCTTTTTATTCTGTAGTCTTATTATATGTCTATCTCGACTACTCTTAGAACACCAATTAGTTAGAATGAGTAGATCGGCACAATAAGTACCTCAAGGTACGATACAAGACTGGGTGCCAGAAGACCATGGGCCAGACGTGCCCCGCCCACACAACAAGAGTGCCGTAGCACTAGTAAGAGTGCCAGAGCACCAATCAGATCGCACTCAAGCCATCAAAGAATTGAGTGTCAGAGACTAGCAGAGTGCCGAGCACCAATCAAAACGTACAACCACGCAGCCAGAGTGCCGTAGCACCAATGTGGTTTCGTGAAAGCACCAATGAGTGCCAAGAACCAATAGGAGTTCCGGAGCACCAAAAGGAGTGTCGAAGCACCAACAGAGTGCCGAGTATCGTCGCATGCCGGCACCAACAGACGCCGTCATCATCTTATCTCTCATCATAAACGATCATATGTCTTTCAGAACTTATAACCTATCTTTATCACATTCTGTGTTTATGACATTTTTCTTCTCATGTTTATGTTCATGTTCAGATTTCAGTTCGTTTTCATGTTTCATATTATATTCATGTTTCTTGAACACATCTCTACATTTTGCATTTCCTATACTTTTCTTGTTTCTACGCTCTTACATATGGCATTTCTTTTTATATAATTATACTTATACAGGAATACTTACGGATTCACACATCATTCATGTATTCTAGTCCCTCTATGAATCTATTTTACTTAGAAATTGAAATCATTCCAATCGGATCATCCAAACTCAAGTTATGGCATTTTCATGCCAACTAGTCGGTTTCCCGATTTTACCAAGGGACAATTTGAAATATTCATTTTCCAGTGCCTTGTTTACATATTTGACACTGGTTATTTGTACTCCTTTGAAGCTAAGGTGTTAAGGGTTCATTTCCAACCAGAATCACCCAAATTAAAGAATCGAATCTGTTATATCCAAAAATTAAATTTAACTACTTATGAGCAAACTGAAGCTGTAATTTGATGGATTATGCCTCTACTTTCATGGGTGGAATTTTCGGGACTCTTAGAGTCCGAACTTGACGATGTTCGCTCTCGATCTTTGGTTCTCCTTGAAGTCTAGTTTAATTAATCACTTGAATCACTCAAATCCGATAAGAAATGATCAGTTATGGCTAATACGAAACCTGGTCGAAACTGGAAACAAAGCATCACATGTACCGGTACACCCTTGACATAAAATGCTATTATTGGCCAAAATGACTAACCCAACATGTACGTGTACATGTTCATGGGGTACCGGTACATGTCACCGAAAAATGCCCAGAATGTGTGTTTTTCTCC
This sequence comes from Tetrastigma voinierianum, assembly GCA_016808115.1. Lineage (NCBI taxonomy): Eukaryota > Viridiplantae > Streptophyta > Magnoliopsida > Vitales > Vitaceae > Tetrastigma > Tetrastigma voinierianum. Next base: position 1,490,175 of record JAEQBH010000035.1, on the reverse strand, counting down.
CATTTTTCCATGTGTTGATACCCAAATCAACTCTATACTTCATACACACATCAAAACCATTTCAAACTCATCTTATGATCTCTTTTCTACTCAATCCCTCTGTCAATTACATATCTTTCTTCAAAATTCTTTCATGAATTCCTCCAAAAATCATTCTAATATGGGTTATGACCCATACACAAACCAAACATGATGATTAGTTAGGGTTTATTCTAAACCCTAACTCAATGACTCAATTAACCATGAATCCAACCTAAAAGAGAGGATTCTATAATTATCTTGTACCATATGGAGTTTTACCAACCCTATTTTAAAGAAATCCAAGGTTAGGATGCAATTCTATCAAAACCCTAGCTTTGGAGATAATCTATTAACCATACAAAGCCTTAAAATTCCATAGATCCATAATAAAGGTCATAGTTCCATACCTTGTTGGCCTTGCTTGAACTTCTTCTTCACTTCCTCTTCTCCCGTACGGTTTGTTCCCTTTTGCCCTTTGGAGACCAAATTTTTGTCTTATCCCATGGATTTGTTAAGGCCATGTTTGGCCTTTAAATAAAACCCATTTTTGGATTCTTTTCTTTATTTGCCTTTAAGTCCTTGGATTCTTCTCTTTTTGAAATTCAACTTATGCCATATTCTAATTTGACCCACAAATTTTTCTTCAATTTCTATAATTGCATACTAACTTTTAATTTATACCTTTTATGTTCTCAAGTGGTAAATTTCCACTTTACCCTAGTCTCTAATATTCATTTCGGGTCTCTTATTTTATTTCCGAAAAATTCCATTTAGCTTATAATATACCCTAAACAAGTCCAAAAACTACTAGGGTATATTTTGGGGTGTTACAATTCTCCCTCTTATAAGAATTTCGTCCCTAAATTATACTCGCTATTTGATGTACTAAGTCCAGAATCTCATTTCTCTCATGTCTTTATAGAAGCCAAAGACTCTCACTTGAGCCAACAAGGCTCCATCGGAACTAAATCTTCTGTCCTAATCTTTCAAAGCTGGATTGGTACTTATTCATTCTAGTCAATATTCAGGACAAGGACATCCGCATTAGGTCAACACTTTACTATGAAGGTACATCCTTAATCGAAGACTCTTCCAGAAATGCCTAAACCTAGGCTCGATATTAACTCGTCATTAATCTTCGATTCCCGTCCGACCCTATTGGCTGATCCGAACCGAGTTTAAAAGTAGGACCATATACTTGATAGTTTACTCCGTTTTTTCTTAAAGCCGATCTTGTACCGTGGGGTATGACCCACATCTTATAAATATAATCAAAAATATCAAATACGATAGCTAAAAGAACTACCACCGGAGCCGGTGCATCAAAATCTATACACATTTACCGAGTCCCATTTACAAATACAAAACTGTACTTTTACATTTACAAATCATAGCACGTAACCTATATGTAGTGAACCCTTACAAGTGTTGGCCTAATCAGAGGCGGATGTTATCGTGATGTCTTCTCCTCGCACCTACACTGATTAAAAACTCGTATGTTTACGCTTTAGCGGGAAACACATATCTTATACAGAAACACAAATAATAGATAACATTAACAGGTATCAGAATCTTCAGGAATTCATATCACATATTTACATACATAATTTTTCTTATTACAAACTTAAGCTTGTTCAAATCTCTCATCTACGGTACTGAACTTATACTTATAACAATCTTATACTTACTCAGGAATTACACTTATGGCGGACTTATCCTTATTTGGATCTTATACTCATAGCAAAACTTTATTCAAACTCGGTCTTATACTTATAAAGAATTTATCTTATACTTATATGCACTTTATTCTAATTCAGATATTATACTTATTCAGATTTCTCGGATGTTGTACTGAGCTCATACATTTACTTATACTTATCTCAAGCTTATACTTATTTCGATCTCCCATAGGAGTTATGTAATCCTATGCTTGCGCTGCAGGTACTTAAACATGTATTGATACTTATATCTATCTCAGATCTCCCGTAGGAGTTTATAGAACTTATACTTATACCGAGGTACCCTTAGGTACTACAAAGCTCATACTTATACTCCGGAGTTTACACTTATTCGGAGGTACCCGTAGGTACTACGGAGATATTACGAAACGTATACTGGTATTCCGGAACTTACCCTTATACGGAAGTATCCGTAATTACTACAAAACTTATACCGGTACTTCGTATCTTATACTTGTTCTACGAAGTATATCCTGTCCGACTAACTTATACTTGTGATATCAACTTATTCTTGCATTTCGGATCTTATTCTTGTACTTCAGATCTTACAGACTTATTCGATATAAAGTACCCATATTTTCTGAGAGATAATGGAGCATTATGCGTATTGTGGAACTTATCCTTACTCTTGAGTACGAAGTAAGTACTACAAAACGTACTTCATATCTTATACTTGTACTCTGAAGTATATCACAGTCTTACGGATCTTATAACGTATTACGGAACTTATACATGTATTCCGAATCTTACATGTATATTCTGAAACTATCTGGTGTATTAAACTTATCTTGGTATTTGAAGCACATACTTGTATTTTTTAGATCTTATCATTATTCACGGAACTTATACATGTTTCGGATCTTGCCTCTCGTGTTAATGATATAGAACTTATACTTGTCTTCACAGACTTATCTTTGGTTTTACGGAGCATATACTTATCTTACGGACACTATCCTTGTGCGAAGGTACCCGTAGGTACAATAAGTCGGAACTAATCATAATCGTATCACACACAAGGTAAGATCAGACTTATGCAGATACATATCAGGTATGATCATTAGTCCATAGCAGGTACATATCATAACATATACATATACATATTTTAAATTGCCAAGGTGTGCAGTGGTCTTACGAACTTATCTTATTTTACGGGGATCTGCGAGGTACCCTTAGGTACTCTTTGGACTCATACTTGTTTTCGCAGATGGGGTACGCGTGGGTGTTATTGACTTATATTTGTCGGATCTCTGGCAGGGAGTTCTGGGAGTTACTTCTTATGCGAGACTAACATAACAGACGTATGTTCGTCGAGACTCAGTAGGAATTCTGAGCTTATTTTTTATTGAACTTATACTTATGCTGGGCTTATTATCATTCGGGACTCGAAGTAGGAGTTCTGGGCTTATTAGTATGCAAAGTGCCCATGGGTACTTCACGGATTCATTCTGCAGGAGTGCAGTAGATCTGTTGGACTTATACTTATATTCTTGAGACTTATGCTTATTTTTCGATCTACGAGGAAGTGCCGTAGGTACTACGAGGGTGTCAGTATGAAGTACGTGGTACTACGAGGAACAAATCTGATGCGATTGGATCTTTCTTGTTATTCTTTATTCGGGTCTTATCATCGTCTATCGACTACCTAGACGATTATAAGAAATAGTGGGGCTGCGATCGATAAGTACCGAAGTGCGATAATACCTAGGTGTGGTAGCACCATATAGGATGTGCCTTACGCCGCGGAAATGCTGTAGCACGGTAGTGCGGACACGATCATGGCGTGCACAGTCTGCGGCCGAGTGTCGTAGCACGGCGAATCTTTGGGCGCAAATCAAAGCGCGTGGCTAACCGTCACGGCCGGGAGTGCGTAGCACGATAGAATGCCGAGACACCAATAGGAGTGTCGAAGCACAGCGAAGTCTTGGAGCACCAACGAGTGTCGAGACACCAATAAGAATTCGAACACAAAAAGTGCCAGAGGAAGCATAGCGAAGTCTTAGTAGCACCAGCGAGTCTCTTGAAGCGCCCGCGAGGGACATCCACTCATTCATTCTTCGGTCGTAGGTAGTCATACGATCATATGTCTTTCAGAACTTATGACCTATCTTTATCACATTCTGTGTTCATGAAATTTTTCTTCTCATTTTCATGTTCATGTTCAGATTTCAGTTCGTTTTCATGTTTCATATTACATTCATGTTTCATGAACACATCTCTACATTTTGCATTTCCTTTACTTTTCTTGTTTCATGCCTCTTACATATGGAATTTCATATACTTATACTTATACAGGAATACTTACAGATTCACACATCATTCATGTATTCTAGTCCCTCTATGAATCTATTTTACTTAGAAATTGGAATCATTCCAATCGGATCATCCAAACTCAAGTTATGGCATTTTCATGTCAACTAGTCGGTTTACCGATTTTACCAAGGGACAGTTTGAAATATTCATTTTCTAGTTCCTTGTCTCAATATTTGACACTGGTTATTTGTTCTCCTTTGAATCTAAGGTGCTAAGGGTTCATTACCAACTGAAATCACCCAAATCAGAGCACCGAAACTCAAGTTACGTCCAAAACAATTCGAACTACTCTATGAGCAAACTGAAACAGAATTTTGCTGGATTATAGCCCTACTTTGCGTGAATTTTTAGGATACTTAGAGTCAGAATTTGACGATGTCTATTTCTGGATCTTTGGTTCACCTTGAAGTCTATTTTAATTAGTTACTTGAATCACTCAAATCGGGTAAGAAATCATCAAGTTATGGCTAAAATACAAAACACGGTGGCCAAAAGCAGGCATCACATGTGCAAGTACACCCTTGACATGTCACCCAGGTGGTACATGTTGGCTTAAAATATTTGGGCAACAATATGCAATTTTTATGTTCAAAGGTGTACTGTATATCACCGAAAAATTCCCGAGAATGTGTGTTTTTCTCCCATTTTCAAATCAACTCACATACTATACACACTTCAAAACCATTTCAAATTCATCTTATGATCTCTTTTCTACTCAATCCCTCTTTCAATTACATATCTTTTATCAAAATTCTTTCATGAATTCCTCAAAAAATCATTCTAATATGGGTTATGACCCATACACAAATAAACATATGATGATTAGTTAGGGTTTATTCTAAACTAACCGATGCTCGATTAACCATGAATCCAACACAAAGGAGGATTCTATAGTATCTTGTACCATAATAAGGGTTTGCAACCTATTTTCAAGAAATCCAGGGACAGGATGCAGTTGAAACCCTAGCTTTGGAGATAAGCTATTAACCATACAAAGCCTTAAAATTCCATAGATCCTTAATAAAGGTCATAGTTCCATACCTTGTTGGCCTTGCTTGAACTTCTTCTTCTCTTCCTCTTCCTCTTCTCCCATACGGTTTGTTCCCTTTTGCCCTTTGGAGACCAAATTTTTGTCTTATCCCATGGATTTGTTAAGGCCATGTTTGGCCTTTAAATAAAACCATTTTGGATTCTTTTCTTTGTTTGCCTTTAAGTCCTTGGATTCTTCCCTTTTTGAAATTCAACTTATGCCATATTCTAATTTAACCCACAAATTTTTCTTCAATTTCCATAATTGCATACTAACTTTTAATTTATGCCTTTTATGTCCTCAAGTGGTAAATTACAACTTTACTCTTGTCTCTAATATTCATTTCGGGTCTCTTATTTTATTTCCGAAAAATTCCATTTAGCTTTTAACCACTAAACAAGTCCAACTACTAGGGTATATTATTTTGGAGTCTATTACAATTCTCCCCACAATATAAAATTTCGTCCTCGAAATTCATACTCTGTCATTTGGATGTACTGTTTCAGATCCTTTATTTTAATGTCTTTTATAGAAGATGGAGCGTGACTCTCACTTGAGCCAACAAGGCTCCATCGGAACTAAATCTTACGTCACACACAATCTTTCAAAATTTGGATTGGTACTTATTCATTCTAGTCAATATTCGAGACAAGGACATCAGCATTAGGTCAACACTTACTATGAAGTACATCCTTGTGAAGACTCTTCGAAGCGCTAAACCTAGGCTCACGATGCAACTTGTCACGCGATTCCGGTGGGCGGAGTTGGGATCAGAACGTCGGAGTGCGAGACCATATCTTGGGACTCTTTACTGTTTTTTTTTTTCAAGTAGAACTTGTACACGTAGGTATGGCCCGCATCTTATAACATAATCAAAATATCAAATACCTTATACAAAGAAGCTACCACTTGGGAGTGGTGTCCATCAAAATCTATACACATTCTGAGTCCATTTACAAATACAAAGCGTACTTTTACATTTACAAATCGGTACGGAACCTATATGGTGAACCCTTACAAGTGTGTTGGCTGACTGTATGCGGATGTTATCGGATGTCTTCTTACGTATTTTCTGAGGTTAAACTCATGCTAAGCTTTACGCTTAGTGGGAAACATATCTTATACAGAAACACAAATAATAGATAACAGTAACAGGTATCAGAATCTTCAGGAATTCATATCACATATTTACATACATAATTTTTCTTATAACAAACTTAAGCTTGTTCAAATCTCTCATCTACGGTACTGAACTTATACTTATAACAATCTTATGCCTCGAAATTACACTTATAATGGACTTATCATATATGGATCTTATACTCATAGTAAACTTATTCAGATCACGGTATTATACTTATAAGCGATCGGATCTTATACTTATAGCAGACTTATTCTGGTGGATCTTATACTTATTGATTTCTCGGATGCTGTGCGAGCTCATACATTTACTTAGCATCTCGAAGCATTTCGATCTCCACCAGGAGTTACGAACTTATGCTTATGAGGGTACTTAAGCACGTGATACTTATGTCTATCTCAGATCTCCCGTAGGAGTTTACAGAACTTATACTTATACTGAGGTACCCTTAGGTACTACAAAGCTCATACTTATACTACGGAGTTTACACTTATTCGGAGGTACCCGTAGGTACTACGGAGATATTCTGAAGCGATATCTGTGTGTGGAACTTACCCTTAGACGAAAGTACCCGTAATTACTACAAAACTTATACTAGTACTTCATATCTTATACTTGTTCTACGAAGTATATCCTGGTCTTACAGAACTTATACTTGTATTACTGAACTTATTCTTGTATTTTGGATCTTATTCTTGTACTTCGGATCTTACACGGAGCTTATTCGATATAAAAATGCATGGAGTCTTATAGAATGTCTGCAGACGTATACGGTATTATTGCGGAAGTTATCCTTATACGGAAGTACCCGTAAGTTCTACAAAACTTATACTGGTACTTCATATCTTATACTTGTACTACGAAGTATATCCTGGTCTTACGGATCTTATACTTGTATTACAAAACTTATACATGTATTTCAAATCTTACATGTATATTACGGAACTTATCTTTGGTCTTACGAAGAGCATCTTGGTATTTGAGACACATACTTGTATTTTAGATCTTATATCACGTGTATTCTGAACTTACGCCATGTATTTGAGATCTTACTCTGTATATAGAACATACTTGTCTTCACAGACCTCACCGATCTTCACAGACGCCTTCTTATCTTGATTCTATCCTTGTACGAAGGTACCCGTAGGTACAATAAGTCGGAACTAATCATAATCGTATCACATACAAGGTAAGATCAGACGTATGCAGATACATATCAGGTATTGACATTAGTCCATAGTAGGTACAGATCATAACATATACATATACGTATTTTACCAATACGAGAGTACCCGTGGTACTACAGAACTTATACTTATTTTACGGATACGAGAGTACCCTTAAGGTACTACTGGACTCATACTTGTTTTACCGATATGGGAGTACACGTAGGTGTTATTTGACTTATATTTATTCGGATCTCCTGTAGGAGTTACAGAGTTACTTCTTATGCAGAACTAATACTTATAACAGACGTATGTTCATTCGAGACTCCCGTAGGAGTTACAGAGCTTATTTTTATTCAGAACTTATACTTATGCTAGGCTTATTATCATTCGGGACTCAGTAGAATTCTGAGCTTATTAGTATACAAAGTACCCATAGGTACTTCACAGATTCATTATCTGAGTACTAGTAGATCTGTTGGACTTATACTTATATTCTTTTGAACTTATGCTTATTTTTCCAATCTGATGCCGTACTACGAGAAGGTTAATCGGTCACGAGGGTACGTGGGTGCTACGGAACAAATCTGAGGAGGTACGTGCGGATCTTTACTATTATTCTTTATTGAGGGTCTTATCATACGTCTATCTGACTACCTAGACCAATTATAAGAAATGATGGGGCCTTGTCTGATAAGTAGAGTGCGATACAATGCTAGGTGTCGTGGCACCATATAGGATGGCGTGCTGCCGCCTTGGGGAGTACCATAGCACCGGCGGGAAGTGCGAGACACCAATCATGACGTGCACGGTCACGTGCTGAGTCGCAGTAGCACCGGCGGGAGTCTTTGGAGCGCGATCAAAGCGTGGCTAACCATGCGAGAGTGCCATAGCGCAAATAAGTGCCAGAGCACCAACGAGTCTTAGGAGCAGCACCAACGAGTCTTGGTGTAAGACCAGAAATTCGATTTCTAGAATAAGGTAATCGTAATTTGATTCTGAAAATTATGCATCACGGTTAAAAAATCCGTAATTAATTATGTAGATCTCCCGGATGACAAAATGGATTGTACCGTTGGAGATCGTCTCCGCGAAATATAGTTAGCCTGTATTAATTTTAAAACGATTGAAGTGGACACGTTTTTAGAGGCATCAGTTCCGGTCTTGAAGTAAAACAATTTTGATCTGGCGAAGGCACGTATAACATGTCTTTCATGTGCCGTAGTATGGTAGAGAGAAATGATGAAAATGGACCAGTAGAGATGATCTTGAATCATCGAATCTGGGAAAAGAGGGACGTAAACGTCATTAATGAAATTGTTTAAGTCACAAAAAGACAAAAACTGAAATAGTGTTGTCTCCTACCTTGATTAAAAGAAGCAAAAACGTGGGGGAGGATGCAGTAGGTGGAGAAATAAAAAAATGGAGTTTTTCTAGTGTGAGAAGGCCCTCCTTTTCTCTAAGATCCCGGGCAATCGGACCATTAGATTTCGACGGGTAGCGGAGGAAAACGTTCTGGAGGCTTGAGGTTAAAGGTGGACCACGGTTGCGGTTTGACAAACTCAAGAGGTAGGGGTTTCTCCCTACTTGTGTTTTATTCCTATTTTTAAGTGTTTTTCGATGTTTCGGTTGGCTTGAGGCCCGCAGGCGACCCGTTTGTTCAGTCCCAAGCTTGGGACGAATTGATTAATTTTTAACCCAATATGAAGTAGTCGTGGCCCCCTTGAGAGAAAGTTGTGGGCTGTTTGTGTATAAAAATTTTGCATTAAAATGCATGCTTGATAGTAGGGAATGGGCCGCTGTCAGATCCTAAAACATGGGACCCGAGTGTAGGAATTTTGGAACTTTTGAAATTTGTCCAGTGGCCAGTCAGAAACAGTGGTTGTGTGTGTGAAATTAAACATTAAATCAGTATGTTGGTATGAGATCGGAGATAGCCATGGAAATCGGTTTCAAAAATTGGGCAAGTGTAGGATGATGTTTCGCCCATGGACAACCCACTTGCCTTTACCGTTTGGAATTGTAAAAACAAGTCCGGGTTTGTAAAATGGGCCATAAATGTCCATGTGTTTTGGTATGAAATGAATGACTTGAGTTGGTGTGGTGTAGAAATCAATAGGTTAATTCTTAATGAGTATTAACATGAGGTCATAATTATATGGAATATAATTGTGTGTATAGGCCATTGGGGATAAAAATTGTGATTTGCTCAATTATATGGAATATAATTGTGAGTATAGGCCATTGGAGATGAAATTTATGATTTGCTCAAGTGAGCTAATTTGGGTGATGGTTGATATCATTGAATTACATGTGTGTAATTGTAGTTGATTGTAAATATGCATATTGACATATTGTATAAATGGTTTTGAAAATGGCATAATGCATTTTCCTTGTATGCCTTTGGGTAACCTAGAAGTTAGGTGTGAAAGTGCATGACATGGATTTTTGTACAACAACGGTGCATTTCTGAAAAGAGATTTCACGGGATGATATTCCGGTGGGTTGGGAGATGGGCGACGGATCATTTCGGATGAGGACCATATTTGTTCCGGAGAAGCTCACCAACCAATTCCCTGGAATGATCCCGTATTTTCTGGGAATATTTCGGTGGTATGTTTTCAGAACAAAGTTTTGTTTGAAAATGATTATTTTTCTCATACATGGCTTAGGCAGGTGAGTCGGTGAGGACTGTTGACATGGGAGTGATCATGTAGACATTCAAGTAGGATCATGTATTTACTTGAGTGTGTTTACTTTGGAGCATTACCGCGCACTTAGGTGGTGAAGTGAGCCCACTTAGGGCGATTCTACTCTTGTTTAGCTCACCGGGTCGTGGAACCCATGTATTCCCGGTCTGGGGCGCTCGAAGACAATTCATTTTGAAGAAGCCAGTTCATGATTTTGATGGTTTTTTGACATAACGTGTATTAGACTTGTAGATGTTAATATATGTTTGTATAAAAGTGTAAATCAACTATTGAATTATTGGGAGATAATTGGAGAATAGTTGTAAAAATTGTTTTTATGAGTATTAGTTGTGGGCCCAAGTGGCCGTATTGGATATATTGCATATGTTGAATTTGTTTGAGACCGGGTAAATCGAGGTTTATACAAGTTATGTATTTTAGGTAAGAGCTCGCCGTACAAAGGGAGACTGCTGCTTGGGTGCCCAGTGGCGTCGGGTAACCGGAGCATCCACTTGTATTCCGCGGGTTGACGGGTAGTCAGCGGACCCCAAGGTTTGGGGCGTCACGGCTGGAGCACCAGCAGTGTCGAGGGCACCAGCGGGGGTGCAGGTGCCAAAGTCTGGCACCAACGGGAATCATGGGAGCGCAGAGTCTTAGGAAAGCACCAGCGGGCGTCCACTCATTCTTCGGTCGTAGGTAGTCATACGATCATATGTCTTTCAGAACTTATAACCTATCTTTATCACATTCTGTATTCATGACATTTTTCTTCTCGTTTGCATGTATTCAGATTTCAGTTCGTTTTCATGTTTCATATTATATTCATGTTTCATGAACACATCTCTACATTTTGCATTTCCTATACTTTTCTTGTTTCATGCCTCTTACATATGGAATTTTATATACTTATACTTATCTGCAGGGGAATACTTACAGTTCACACATCATCTCAATATATTCTAGTCCCTCTATGAATCTATTTTACTTAGAATTGGAATCATTCAATCGAGGATCATCAAACTGAGTTATGGCATTTTCATGCCAACTAGTCGGTTCTGGAGTTTTCTAGGACAGTTTGAAATATTCATTTTCCAGTGCCTTGTCTCCATATTTGACACTGGTTCTTTGTACTCCTTTGAATCTAAGGTTCTAAGGGTTCATTACCAACTGAAATCACCCAAATCAGAGCACCGAAACTCAAGTTAGGTCCAAAACAATCCGAACTACTCTATGAGCAAAAGTAACATGGCTTGAATTGGGTTTGGATTATAGCCCTACTTTGCGTGAATTTTTAGGCCACTTAGAGTTAGAATTTGACGATGTCTATTTCTGGATCTTTGGTTCTCCTTGAAGTCTAATTTAATTATTCACTTGAATCACTCAAATCGGATAAGAAATCATCAAGTTATGGCTAAAATACAAAACCTGGTTGAAATTGGAAACAGAGCATCACATGTACCGGTACACCCTTGACATGTACCGGTACATGTTGGCCCAAAATGACCATAACCTAACATGTACGAATTACACATGTTCAAGGTGTCTTAGGTACATGTCTATAATGCCCGAGAATGTGTGTTTTTCTCCCATTTTTCCATGTGTTGATACCCAAATCAACTCTATACTTCATACACACATCAAAACCATTTCAAATTCATCTTATGATCTCTTTTCTACTCAATCCCTCTTTCAATTACATATCTTTTATCAAAATTCTTTCATGAATTCTTCCAAAAATCATTCTAATATGGGTTATGACCCATGCACAAACCAAACATGATGATTAGTTAGGGTTTATTCTAAACCACAACTCCAATGTTGTTAACCATAGTCCGACCTAAAAGAGGATTCTATAATTATCTTGTACCATATGGGGTTTACCAACCTATTTTCAAAATCCAAGGTTAGGATGCAATTCTATCAAAACCCTAGCTTTGGAGATAAGCTATTAACCATACAAAGCCTTAAAATTCCATAGATCCATAATAAAGGTCATAGTTCCATACCTTGTTGGGCTTGCTTGAACTTCTTCTTCTCTTCCTCTTCCTCTTCTCCCATACGGTTTGTTCCCTTTTGCCCTTTGGAGACCAAATTTTGGTCTTATCCATGGATTTGTTAAGGCCATGTTTGGCCTTTAAATAAAACCCATTTTTGGATTCTTTTCTTTATTTGCCTTTAAGTCCTTGGATTCTTCCCTTTGAAGTGCTTATACCCATATTCTAATTTGACCCACAAAGTTTCTTAAATTCTCTGTAAGTGCATACTAACTTTTAATTTATGCCTTTTATGTCCTCAAGTGGTAGAATTACCACTTTACTCTTGTCTCTAATATTCATTTCGGGTCTCTCTTATTTTATTTCCCAGAAAAATTCATTTAGAACAATATACACATAAACAAGTCCACTAGGGTATATTTTGGGAGTATTCTGATTTGCATACACTCTCTTTCTCTAGGTATCTTATGACACTAATCTTGCGAAAGAGGAATTTCAAGCTTGATAATATATAGATTTTTACTTTTTTGATCATAAATTGATGTTTGTGTTTTTCAACTAGGAGTTCAAGAAAATGTGTAATAATTGCTCTTAATGATACCATTTTGGTGTTAAATAATGGCCAATTGTCTTGTATAATAATTTTAAAAGTTATTATTAAATGGATATCAAATTAATACATTCATCCTATTGATTGCCAAAAGTAAATCAAATCCATCGGCTCCTTTCATTATTATTTTTTCCATTCCTTTTTAGTAATTAAAGCCAGTTCTTCATGGAAATCCATGCATGCCATAGAGCTCAACATTGAATTAATTTGGATGCTAATTACTCAATATTTTCAACTGCAAAACTAAAAAATAAAAAAGCTCAAAATGAAAAATTAAAAATAGATTATTTCCTCCCATGATTCAAGTACCAAAATGAATTGGAAATGGGAATTCTAGGGTTTTAAAAAAAATGATAATACAAGCACTCAACTACCACGGATTAGGAAGAACCCAAATGGGTGTGGGCTTCATCTTGTACCACCGAGAGTGGTAAAATGGCTTCACGCTTTTGTCTCTCAAGTTGTAATACCCCATATCGTGACCCCCAGATGAATGGTTTTCATGAGCTTGTTCCCAAGAAGAGTCTGTGAAGTAAATTGAATTGTTTAGGCATCCTGGACAATCTTCCGCCCTTAAGGATATTGACTGGTTTCCACCCAAAAACACTACTTGATCCCCTAAGCTCTCCATCTCAACCCATTCTTTCTGATGGAGGTCAAGCCTGAAAACGTAGAACATCAAAGTCTGGTAGATGCGAATCTTGGGTTTGTTGTTGTCCCCATCATGATCACGAACCGATTTCCCATCCACATCCACATACACAAAATTTCCTACTACCCTCACTACAGACAGAAGCTCCCCGCATGATTCCACCAAGTAAAAATGTAACCAAATACAAACTTGTCTGGAACTTATTGCAAACTCAATAGCTTTCAAGCGAGGAAGGGAAGACCTCATATTCATAACCTTAGTAGGAGAAGACCCACTAAAATCCCAAACTTCAACAAACCCATAACTCGATATTGCACAAACTACATCGTCGTAGCATATGACATCATCGTATCATCGCACCATCAAGGTCAATGAATCTGCCATATTTATCTTTATCTTTGAACATACAGAAAGCCAGCTTGTTCATCTTGGTTCTGCCTCTGCCTTCTCCTTCAACTCCGTATATCAGGACAACTCCATCCTTGTCCTTGTTCTTCTTCTTACCAATATGATCAGACATCAAAACAACTTTCGAAACAAAGGCCCTGCAATCTTTATATTTCTTACCGCCGGCAAAAGCATCAACATCATCTAACAACTTCAAACCACCTTCTTTCAAAGAAACAAGTTGAATTCGAGCACCACAAAAGGGGTTGAAGACGATCAGATTTGCTGTTCTGTCTAGAAGAACCAACCATCCATGAGAGGACCCAACACAGCGACCTTCATAAACCTCCCCACACAGGCAGACGTCTCTATACGCCTTCTTCTCATCCAGATTGAAGAAACAGAGACTTCTACTACGTTCCCCTCCTTTATCTGCCTTCTCTTCCTGGTGATCAGGAGGAGGAAGCAGGAGCCACGGTGTTTGGAAACAGGGACGGTAACATGAAGAAGACGTATAGCTTTCTGCAACCGAAAACCACCAACTACATGCCCTTTTGAAACGAAGTATGTCGACGAAACCCAATCTTCTCAGAATACATTCCGATATATCGGTTCCCAGGTCAGACCAGGCTGCATCACGCTTTCTTTTAATCCCCATTCAAACTCTCTCAAACTGTTTTCTTGCTTCCTTCCCTTCAAACACCACAATGGTGTTTGGTTTCTTTACCCATATTTATTTATATGTTTATCAAAATGTCCCCCTCATATCTTATCTTGTATATAGAGAGATTTTTTTGGGATAATTACACTTCATTAAATATAAAAAATACTTTTTCTTTTTAAAAGAAAATAGTAAGTCTAGTTGGTACATTCTTTCTCGCTTTTATTTGTAGTTAATAAAAATAAATATCTATAAGTCAATATCCATTTTTTATTATAATTCATTTCAAAAAAATTTGGAGGATTTTTTTTTTTTTTTTTTATAAAAGGCGGTTTTTGTTAATTATTTCAAATTAAAAACAATTTTTACTTTATCCCATATCTAATTGTTTTAGAACTTTGAATACAATTACTTTTTTGACTAAAACCTTAATATTTTCAAATTTTGTTTAACATTTTATTTTTTTATTTTATAACCTAATAGCAAGTCGGTTCACATATTCTTTCTAGTTAAAAACTATTAGACCTCTTTCCTTTCCTTATAGAATCGCTTTTCCCCGGAATGGAAATTGAGTGATATTTTAATGAAACCCTAAAACTCCTTATTCAATTAAAAAATAAAGTAAAGGGTATGTTTGGTTTTTATTTTTAAAATAGTTTTTGAATACACAAATAATACCATTTTGGTTTTCTCATAATATAGTGTTTCCTGTATTTTTTTCTTTTTGAGAAGAAAAAAAAAAAGAATCAAATGTGTTTTATGTGCTTTCATATTGTACTTGTTTTTTTGAAAAATTTAGTTTCCAAAAACTGTAGTAAACAACCCAAATTAAAACTATAAATAAACAACTTAAAATCGTCCTCCAAAGCTACTAAGGTGGTGATGGTGGGCAGGGTTCACGGGAGATCCGATGTTATAATTTAAGAAGATAGAAGTAATGCAATTAAAAGACAAAATGTATAATGAAAATCGAAATCAATTCCTTTACAAATAAAATTATACCCATTTTTTTGCAAATAAATTTATAAAATCTTTGTCGAAATAATTTGTAAAAATTTTTCAAAATAACAAATTACGTTAAATCACTTTCTTGAAAATAAAATAATACTTAACAATTCTTTTAGTAAATGAAAAGAATTACCGTAGTGACATTTGAAAATTTCTTTATCTATCAAAATAATCTAAATCTAATTCCACGGTTTCCTTATCCATATTTATCAAAGTGTGCCTTCATGCCTTGTATACAAAGTAAAATATTTTCCGGGATAATTATGCTTATTTAAATACAAATAATATATTTAAAAAATAGAAAGTCTAGTTTATATATTATTTCTCGTTTTTATTTTTAGTTAAAACAAAATTAAATATCTATAAATCGATACACATAATTTATTATTACTCATTATTATTCTCTTTGTTCTTTTTTATATAAATTAGTTTATTAAAAAGAGGTTCAGTAAAATTATTTTAACATAAAAGTAAACTATTTATCAAACTTCCCTTTCATGTTCTCCACAGAAAGTAAAATATTTTAACGGCATAATTAAACTTAAAGGTGAAAGTTTTTAACGTGCAATACCTTAACTTAGTATTTGCACTATAAATATTTTTTTTTTTCATTTGAATTTAATAAGTTTTTTTAGTCCTTTTTAATATCAATAATCCTATTAATATTAAATGAATACTATAATATATTATAAATATATAATTTGATTCTAATTTTAAATTGAATTAAAAGAAACATATAAATGATATGAGAATCATCACGAAAAAGAGTATCTCGCTCTGCTACAAATATGATACAAATATATATTATATGATATATAGGTGTGAGCATATTTCGTAGTTAGAACAAAAAAATACAGATATGGTCGAATGGTAAAATTTATCTTTGCTAAGGAGAAGATGCAGAGTTCAATTCCTGTTGTCCTCCCATAGTAAAGAAATGCATTTACTATGATAAAGTATTCAGTATAGTTGACCATAATAGTGTAGTCCCCCCTCCCCTCCAACAAAAAAAAAAGAAAAGAAAAAAAGAACCCTTATTCGGGAATCTTTACTCTTGGCCATGAACCTCCTTTGTTTTTTTCTCAAGTTTTTCTGTACCTACAAACAAGAAAGTAAAGACAAAAATGGAAGTTGCTAACTCAAAATCCAATTATGTAAATTATGTTATGATATGAAAGATTTCGTTGCAATCAATAGAGTGATAGTAAATAATAAGAATTACATTGATTTCTAACTCTATTTTAGAACTATATTTATAATTGTAATACAGTATTTAATATAAGGATCCTGTATGATACTCTTGCACTAGACCAACATTTACATTTATGTTTTCCCTATATTCTTAATTTAACCACACTCTTCAATACGGTAAAACTTTGATTGTTCTTCTTCAAGCTCTGCTAGTGAAATCTATGATGAACAACTTCAAATCCATGAATATATAGCCCTTCAGATTCGGTCTAAGAAGTCTTGATAAGATTGGATCAATACGACTCCAACTTTACCTTTTATTTTCTGTAGTTACCTTTAAGATATTACAACGGAATAAGAAAACTTGCAGCTCAAGTATCCTTTTTAAAATAGAAACCTGATTTGTTTATATTTATAGTTTGATAGTGAGGCAATAAGCGCTTAAGCCTGGCAGAGAACCACTGAAGCCACTGGCTGTAAACCTAAATCCTCGACCCTCGACCTCTCGACCCCAGACCTAAACTCGAAGCCTTAAGCCTAAACAATAAACCTTAAACCCCACAAGCCACAAAGGCCTAAACCTAAATCCTAAGCAGAAACCTAAACCTAAGCAAGCCCTAAACCTTAACCACCACAAACCTAACCCCAACCTTAAACCCTGAAACCCCAGAAAACCCTTAAACCTTAAACCCTGAGCCGAAACACTAAACCTAAACCTAAATCAAAACTCTCAACCACTAAGCCTAAACCCCAAACTCGAAACTCTAAACCTAAACACTAAGCAGAAACTGGAACCTATATACGAAACAAAAAGCAGAAACCGAAGCCACACAAGCCTAAACTCTAAACCTAAACCACAGAAAAACTGAATCCTAAACCCTAGCCATAACCCTAAACCACTGAAATCATTAAACCCTAAACCTAAACTGAAACCGAAACCACAAACCTGGCTTTTGAAACCTTAAGCTTCGAGCAGGAAACCTAAACCTAAACCTAAACCGAAACCCAAAACCACAAATCCTGAGCCACACAAGCCTAAACCAGAAACCACACAAGCCCTAAAGCCCTAACTGACCCTTAAACCACTAACCCCTAAACCTAAACCATAAACCTAAACCGAAGCAGAAACCTAATCGTAAACCTTAAACCCTATCCTAAATCCCCACACCTTATAAACCACACAAAAGCCTAAATCGGAAATCTAAAACTCTAAACCACACAAGCAGAAACCACAAACCACAAGCCTAAACCCCAGACCTAAACCTAAACCCTAAACCTGAACCTAAACCAGAAACTTCAAAACCTAAACCTTAATCCCTAAACCCCGAAACTCTAAACCTTAAACCACTAAACCTAAACCCAGAACCACATGCACGAAGCAGAGGAAACCTAACCTAACCTAAACCTAACCTAAACCCCCAAACCACAAACCCATAAACCCTAAACCCTTTAGCACTACAAGCCCTATAAACCCTAAACCTAAACCTAAGCCCCAATTACAACCTAAACTAGCCCAAATACTAAACCCTAAACCCTAAGCCTAAACCTAAAACCCTAAACCTAAAACCTAAACCCTAAGCCTAAGCCCTAAACCCACAAACCTAAGCCTAAACTTTAAACCCTAAACCCTAGGTGATTCAAATTGGATTGATCTTGATGAAAATTGTGTCCTCAAGCTTAATTTCATTTATTTTGTTTTCATTTTTTTATACTTTAGTTTTCCATTTTCAAGTGTCCATCAATTAAATATGGAAGAAACTAAAAGCATTGACGCTTTCTTTAATTTTCCATTTTCAAGCAGTTAAAATAGGTAGCCTCACATAAATAGGGGTATCCAAAGAGGCATGGAATCCATAGCCCAACCCGAGCTCGTCCACGGCCCGGAAGGGTTAAAGCGGGCTGAGGCTTGTGTTGGATGGGTAGAAACCATAGGACTTCGTTTTGGGCTGACCCGGGTAGTGGATTGAGCCCACCCATAGGCTTGTCCGCAAGCCCACCTTGTATTAAAAAATTAGATAAAATAAAAAGTAAGCTTATAGAATAATTGAAAATAAAAAATGCATATTCTAAAAATTTTATTCATTCAATATGTTATACATCTTACATGATTAAATTTGAAAATGGAGAAAAATTTTACATCACTATAAAATAATTACATCCAAACTATGTTGACACCCACTTATTTATCAATTATATGTGATGGGGGTAGAGAACATTATATACGGGCCGGCCTCTCAAGCCGGGCGCGAGCCCAAACCTCCTTATGAAGGGAGTTAGACCTGGAGACCGATAAAGAAGCTCGACCCACAGTGATATTAGATCCTACCCATGCCAAAGTACATGAGCCCGGGCCCAGAATTGAAACCGCCCTGTCAGGTAATCAAGAGATATAGGCGGCCCAAAAAAACTCGTGTATAAGGAAAAGTGCCTAGTCTCCATGATTTTCACCCTACAGATTAGGAAAGAAGGATCTTACATGATCACGACTCCTCCATTATCCCACAAGAGTCAGTCCATGATAAGGAAAATGAAACTCCTCACCCAATGAGAGAGATCTCGTATCACCATCTAACAAGAAAAGTAACCACTATTTCCTCTTATAAATACCAACCCATTCCACCATAAAAAGGTACGCAACAATAACGCCTTAAAAAAACTGTTTAATTCTTTCCTTCTCATAAGAAAGAAATTGACTTAGCCATCGGAGCGACGTCTGGCACACCCCCGCCAGATCACCCTTTTTTGTGCAGGTTGCAGGTTGTTCGACGATCTGATCCAACGGGCCGTTGACGTCCCGCAGCTCGACCAAATTATAAGTAAGAAAAAGCGCCATCAGTTTGGGCGTTGTTTGTCGGGCGACTTTCCTTTACAAGTAAAGCAGATTCTCGATGTGATGGTGTCGACACGAAACATGAAGCGGGAGTCAGCGACCCTAGGAAGCAAGACTAGCGGGGGGCGACTGGATGGCCAGGCCCTTTAAGAAGTCTCTTGAAACTCTGCAGTTGTAAGTTTCCAACCCTCCCATCAGGTTTTTGCATCTTTCTGCATATTTTTCATTTTGGTGCCTTTTTCTCTCTTCCTTTCCCACACAGAGAATAACTTCTCCTCCTTATTCTATAAGCTTTTTCACTTTTCATTTTCTCCAAGTTTGGTGGAATGGTGCAATGTTTTGTCTTTTTAAGCTTTCTACCACCCTTAATGAACTTTGGGTCAATAACTCCCATACCAGTTGGCATTAGGGTATTTGGTGTTGAACACCCCTAAGGACTTAATTGTTCCAGGGAGGAAGGCTACAAGACCAAACTCATTCCTCCTTGATTTTTTTTCTTTTCACATCTTCTTTCACAATCCTCTTCATCTTTTCTTATTTCTTGGAATTGTTTTTCTCAACCGTTATCATGCTTTTCCTCAACTTGAAACAATATTCCCCCAAACTTGTCATCTTCTGTCCCTAATGTACTTTGTCTGATGATCAGGGCAAATAAGTGTTCTTTACTAAAGATTATGTGTATGAGGAATTCGCCATTTTGTCGGGGTTGATTATGAGATTGGTTATAGGCTCAAAGTAGGAACTAGTGTATATGCATATGCATATAAAAGGGTAGGCTTCGAAAGGCTCAAACTTCCAAGGATGGCCTAAATCGGTTCCTTCGTTAGTGTATCACAACATTTCGCCTTCTTCTTAACTAATAATCCAACAAGTTCTAATCTCAAAGAGCTTATCAGGATGGATCCAAGATACCTCAATCTTGGCACAATTTCTTTAAGAGTTTTGGTTAACCATGTGTAAAGTTTATCAGGATGTTGTAACCAAACTATTTACACAAATAGAATTAATTATAGGTCTTATCTGTTCCATCAATTTATTAAAGTCTTCCTTAATCTTTAATTTCAACACATTTATTCATAATCTTACTACTTTCAATTTCCATTCATTTCATCCTACCCCAATGCATCTATAAGATTTTTATTTGGTTTTGAGAATTTTTTTTTTGTGTTGCTTTACAAGTAAAAATGTTCATTTAAATCATGTATTCAGCTCAAACAATCCAACACAATAACAATTTCATTCTTTACTCAATTCCAATCAACCAAACACATTGCAGCAGTTAAGCATTTTGATCCAGGTAGCTGGTTTCTCAATTATTTCAACTAAGCTATTTATCACAAGTCAAAGATGTAACACCCCGAAATACACAATAGTCGTTTTTCAACATAATTATATTAAAAGTGCATTTTGAAATTTTTTGTAATTATTATTTGTTATGAAAAATTTCAAACCAAATTTGTACAAGATACAAGGGTAAAAGTGGAATTTGTCAAAACAGGGTATAAAAGTCATAATATAAGAAGATGAGATGCTATTATATAAATGGATTAAGTTGTGGTGCAAATAGAATGGAGTTTAAGGACCAAATTGTAATAAAAGGAAAATTTGACCAAATTGGGATAAGACCAATTAGGGTCTCTCATTTGGGGATTTTGGAGGGCATATCGTGAAGAGAGAAAGAAAGAAAGAAAAGAAGAAAAGAAGAAGAAGAAGAAGAAGAGGAAAATTATGGATTGATATGGTTTTGTATGGATTACTATGGATTAGTATGGATTTTTGGACTTTTGTATGGATATTAGTTTGTTCCATTTCTAGGGTTTAGTTAGGAATTCATCCTAACCCTAGATTTGTTGAAAGTTGGGTTGGTAAAATCCTAGTTTGTATAAGATGAGTAAGGAATCCTCCCTTTGAGTATGGATTCTTGGTTTATGATGTATGGATACATGTTTGAGTGTTAGGAAGTTAACCTAACTTATAAGGATTTGAGTTTAGGTTTAGAAAAACACTAATTAATCTCTATGTTTGGTTTTGGCTGGGTTAGAACATACTTGGGAGATGTTTCTTCGGAGATCGCGATACGAAGTTTCCTTTTATTTTGGTTGGATTTCCTCTGAAAATGGACGAAATCAACAATTCAAGTACTTCGGGGTCCTACACCATTCTTACATGCATCCCACGCGCAGCCAGCTTGCAAGTCCACGCCAAGGCGTGTCATGTCCATGCCCCTAAGGCAGTCGAGAGGAGGCCGTGGACAAGCCGATATGGCAGGCAGCAAAGCTACGCCGCGGTGAAGGTCTACGCCGTGGCATAGCACTAGTCACATACATGTGTTTTTGTCATGTTTTGCTATTCTGTTTTTTCGAGGACTTTTCTATTGGACTAATGAGGACCCTATAATTGTATGAAAGGGTTCATTCATGTTCTGTGGGGCAAAGAAAAATTAGACCGCACCGCCACCCTGGGCCGGTTTAATGTTGGCAAACTTAATGCCCCTATGATAAGATAGTAAGTTCCTGAACACATATAAATTGTAGGACTCGCCTAAGACTGATATTGAATGACACTACACTTCATAATGGCATATAATACTTTCGTACTCTAATTAGTGGGATTTTGACACTCTTCGACCGTGCTTCAAAATATTTAATACTTCGATACGATTAGTGCGACGACACTTTTTACGCGTCTGACTCCCCGCCAGGTTAATACACCCTCAATATTTAATCAGATCTTCTGAATCCATTGTTGTGCCCTAATGGTTTCTTATTAATGGTCTAGGTAATAAACGTTATATGACAAGATCCACAACGAATAAGAGTAAAGGGAAGGTACACTGCTCACTCACCACCCATGGGACCTCCGTGCAAGTATGCTCCTCAGAAGACTCCATGGCACCTCCGTACAAGCATAAGCCTTAGTACCCACTGCACTTTCTCACAAGTATAAGCTCACCCTTAATGATATATGAACAAGGCAAGTCCCAAGTATAAGTACAAGCATGAGAGCAGCTCATATGTTAATTCATTAAAAATTGTTATTTCTGAGCACTGCTATGTATGTTCACTCAGAAGTAAGCATTAATGCATGTGCACAGCGTATAAGTCATAAGCTTCCCATTAAGCCGTTTAGCATGGCTTTAATCATGGTAGGTACAAAGGAGGATGTCCATGATCTTAATGATTCTCACGGGCCCCAAACACACTTGTTGGGGTCCACTGCAGGCCTGCGCCTCCGATTAGTGTAAACGTAAATGCAACTTTTTTGTATACACATGTAAATGAATTTAACTGTATGTATTGAAACTTTAAACCCTTACCAAAGGCAGTTTTATTTGTATCTTTTGTATATGATATTTTGATTTAGTTATAAAGATCAGCCCACCCAATATTTAAAAAAAACAAGAGTCCCCAAAGGATAAATTCCTCACGCCCTTCATCCACCTATAAGGCTAAATAGGTGTGTGACAAAAGATTTCTAACCATTAAACAAGGTGAAGTAAACAATAAGAAGAGAAATGTATCAACAAACTTGGTAATTCTCTATTTTATCAGATGTCACATGGATATTAGATAGATAGAGGAGAAGAGATAAAGAGCTGTGACACTTCATGTATGGAACACACGAGATCCTGACAGCAAATGGCACTTTCTTTTTGTTCAGACCGTATTCATAGTCTGTAAATTAAAATTTTGCATTGCTCTCAGTTCTCTCATACTTTAGCCAATGACTCAAGTGATCGTGCTCTTACTTATCATTTTGTGAAAGTCATTAAGTCAAAACTATGCTTCATGTCTATACTTATTCAACCAGATTACGTCCCTTCTTTCAATTCACATCTCCATTCTTCATCTCTTTTTCTTAAAGCATCCTCCAAATTCTATCCTCTTCTTCTGAGCCTCTCTCACTCATGTACTCCATCCCCTTAGTTGTAGTTGAGCTTCGAGCTTGTTGTCCATTCCTTTCATCTCTTGCTCCAATGATTTAAGCACCCTATCAGTTCTTCATTGTTACACTCCAGTCTCAAACTTCCAACTTGTTCTCTGCATGGCTGTCCCAAATCTGAGGGTGCATTCAAGATAATGACTCTCTCAAGTCCCACGCCTCGATGAATCCTCCTATCACATGTAGCTCATGGCAACTTCCACCCTTTTCTTCTTCCATCTTCTTTCTTTCCCCTTCCTCTGCTATTCTGACCATTCATTACCCCGTCAATGTTGTAGGGATGCCCCGGGGGTACATTTCTTCTTTTCCATTCCCATTTTAATCCTCCAAGGCACAGGCTAGTTATAAGGCAGGGGAACTAAATCCTCAGCAATTGCTTGAAGTAGTCTGCTCTGACTTTCAACTATTATTTTCCCCATACTTACTCAGTACTCCTTCAAGAATACAAAAGAGATCGTCACCCTTCTCACTCGTGCTAAGGTGCTTAGATGGTAGGTGCAGACAGAAGAACCTGGGGTAAATGTCTTATACCTTAGCCTATTTTTGTTAAGTCTCCTGTAAAATGATTTATGTGGCTTTCTGTCTCTCTGACTTCCTTTTCAAAATCACAAGAGTTCATACTATCGCTTGGGTAATCCGGCTCCTCTCGCACTTTCAACTGAGTCATCCCTTCTGCACTTCTGTTGAACAATAGATTTATCCTTTCCTTACTGAAGTCTATCCAATGTCCTTTGACTTAAACTTTCTTTCCTTTCTCTGCTACCATATTAGCAAAGAATTCCTTCATCATAGTAGCACACCTAGGTTCCTTGTTCTTGCCCAATGCTTGCCATTCTCTTCAAGTACTTAACTAAAGAGAGACAAGCTTCGAATCCTCTTCAACAATGAAACCTCTCTCCTCTCATAATTTTCTTCCACAGTCGCTACCAGATAATGTTTCTGATTTTTCTACCTTCTCTACTCGCCGCTTCGCCTCCTTTCCTCTTTCTTTATTCTTCCTCTATCGGTTCAAACATTCTGTTTACCTCATCCCTTTCTTCATTTTGCTTTGTTAATGATTGAGTGGCTTGAAGAATCTCATTCTCCCACTCAACATACTCTTCCATGATCTCATTGAGGTTTGGAACTGTGCTAAAATTACATCATGAGAGATCGTTAGGCTTTGGAGCTCTAGGCTTTAGAAGGCAAGATGAGAGGACTTATATGGAAGCCATGAGGCCACGTTTCATGAGAAAGGTGGCCCTTTAGTTTTTAAAAAATTTCTATTTATAAGACAACAATTTTGTTGTGTTTTCTAATAATGCCGACAACAAATTTCCTAGTGGTTTCTATTTTTAATAATGATGCTCGCGAGCGTAATGTAAATAATTGGTCTTGACATAGTTTTGCAATCAATTGGAAACTGGGCTAGCTAAATGTCGCGACATTGAGAAGAATGTTGCAACATTCTTTTCAGTGCATCATCTAAGTTTAAACAGAATAATGAAAATTTGTGTCGCGACATAAACTTGCCCCTTTTCAAATTGGATTCAAAATTAATCACGCTCACACACAGAGAAAGTATGTTGCGACATCTTTTTGAAGGCTCTTTGACTTACATAACAGATACAAAGAGAGTATGTCATAAGATAAATTATATTTTTCCTTAATTCATCGATTCATTTCACTTAAGACATATTTTAAGCAAGGTGTATTCATTCATACCCAACTAAACATACTTGTGCAAATTCATTTAACCAACCAAGAACCTCAATGCAAGTATGAACAACAAAATTTCATTTCTTTATTCTTAATATACCCACAAAGATGATGTTCATAATATCTCAAAAAATTTGAAACCAACAAAGCTACTATTCGTTGTCCGCCTTAAAATAAAATCACATTCCCCCAAACTTCAATTATGCATTAATATTAAAAATTAAGGGGAATATAAATACTCCCCCTTGTAGCTAATTTCTACATTTTTCTTTTTCGGGCTTTGAGACAAGATGCTTCCTAATAAAACCCATCTTTAATATAGCTTCATTGTCCCCGAAAATAACAACCACTAAAAATAAAAATTCAGACATAACTAAAACTGGAAAATTCAAACTCACAAAATCTAATCAACACTCTAAATTAAAACTAATAATTTCACTTGCGTTGCCTCCTAAGAAGCTACTCAAGCCATCGTCTTTTAGCTAGACATTGCTGATAATTTATTCATTTTCAGCATCTCCTTGTATTCTCCTCTAGACTGAGCAATTCTTAATTAATATTTTTCCAATGCCTCTTTTCTCCTACATCTTCTTGTTTCCTTGCATTTCATTGTCTCCTCTCAATGAAGTATGTGTAAAATCTTTTGGATTTGTCTATGTACTACTGGGAAATGCATTCCTTGATTAGTTTTGCAAGGAAAGGTCTAGCTACCCTACTTGAGTTTCCAAGTTCCTCAATGAAGCATTAGTATTTGTCTTAAACACACTTGTGTTTGCTTTGAAATTTTTAAGCTCAAAAAATCTTTTCATGCATATTCGTAATTTTTTGTTTTCGACATGAATTGCAACATCTCGATCTTCAAATGATTGAGAGTCCTTTTCTAACTATGATATTCTTCTATTTTCCTTTGCCGTTGTTCTCGGACCCCGGGCTGAAAGTATAAGCTTGTTGGTACTCCCGTCTGTGTCCGGGGCCCCGTCAGGCTCTCCACCATATGAAAGGTTTTCATGGTTCCTAGTGCCGGGTGTATAGTGTGTAGGCAAGTTGGGGTTAGGCTTGAAGTGATAACTTCTTTGCTCACTCATATACTTGGTTTCCTCAACTTGGTAGGGTTCTTCTTCAACTGGTCCCTCAGTACTGCTTTTAGTTCCTTCATTTATTGCTCCCACTTCATGTGTAATATGCATTCTCCTTTCATTGCTTCCCAGTTTGTTCATCACTGCATCAATCTTTGCTTCTATAGTAGTCATAAGCTCAAGAAAACCACTTCCTCTCAATCTACTACTGCTCCCTGAAGCTTCTGATGGAGCCTTGTATTTTCATTTTGCAAGGTCTTCAATTAGTTGCCTTGCATCCTCTGCATTTCTTCTTTTAAAAGCTCCATAGCAAGATGCATCAATTATACCCTTGGAGGCATAATTCATGGCATGATAGAATATATCCATCCGAGGTCGATCTATTCCTCGTGATGTGGCATCTTTAATGCACTCTTAAATCTCTCCCATGCGTTGTATAGACTCTCTTCTTGTACCTACTTGAAGATAATTATTTCTTCTCTTTTCTCAACA
This sequence comes from Tetrastigma voinierianum, assembly GCA_016808115.1. Taxonomy (NCBI): domain Eukaryota; kingdom Viridiplantae; phylum Streptophyta; class Magnoliopsida; order Vitales; family Vitaceae; genus Tetrastigma; species Tetrastigma voinierianum. The sequence goes on along the minus strand of JAEQBH010000035.1, from coordinate 1,463,537 downwards.
GTTAGAGCTTGAGGAAAAAATCTGCTCATATAGGCCTCAACGAATTCTTCCCAAGTGTTCACTGATCCCATTAGCAATGAATCAAACCATGTTTCTGCCACATCTCTCAGTGAAAAGGGGAAGAGCTACAACTTGATTACTTCTGGTCTCACCCCATTCAATTTGATTGTGTTGGCCATCCTCATGAATCTCCCCATATGCTCATTGGGATCTTTAGAGGGATGACCAGTGAACTAGTGTTGTTGTACCATGGTAATCAGTGCTGGCTTCAACTCAAAATTGTTGGCTCCTATGGCAGGTTGTCTTACTGCAGAGTACTCCTCTTGGAATAATAGGCCTCCAAAATTCCTCCATAGTATTAGGCCTCTGAGTTCTCTCTGCTTCTTCTTCTTCTTTCAGAATAACCTGTAATCTTTCTCTTTGATTTGTCATACTTTTGGATTCTGCAACTGTGATATTCCTTAAATTCTACAGTGTTCTCTCAATTTTAATGTCTAGAGGCAGCAGATCTGTTTCTGGTTTTCCATGCATTTAAAATCTTCCTTAAATAGAAACACACTAAGATCAAATGAATTTTGTGGGATACAATTATATCCATTAAGCTCATAGAAAAATGTCAGTAACTTCTTCAACTACTATTATTAAACTATTTTTTGTGATTTTCTAGAAAATAATATCAAAAAGAAAAATGTTCAAATTAGTAAATCCCATTTAGTTAGAATATTTATCTTTAAATTTATCATTTCGATCCCCAACTAATGAATCCAAAAACTTGTTAAGACCAAATGATATATACAAATTTATGACACTACTACCAAAGGACTATTATCTAGTCCTTGGCAATGGTGCCAAAAACTTGTTAAGACCCAACTATATGATGTGATCAGTATATGCCAATCTTCTGGTACTGCCACACAAGAACTTTTCACTCCATGGTAACAACGCCAAAAACTTGTCAAGACCATTTCTCATGTGTATGAAAAGATGGAATTGTTCTTTTTTTAGAAAATGACTCATTTAAAATTTATGTTTGCGGTCTAGATCACTGCAAGTGCACAGGTCGTACAATTAATAAAAGTGGATATTTAAAGTCCAAATATCATTCCCACGAGGAAGGATCATAAATCAAAAGATTAACTACCCCAAGTATTCAAGATCATTACTTTTTTTAACTCCATTGATATGATGATAAGAATACTATAATGTAGTCTTAGACTGAAATCTTAAATGTACAAAAGTAAAGTTTAATAAATTTGGGTTGAGGATTCACTGAGTGAGGCAAAAATAGACATGGATCGCTTAATAATAATAAATTTCTACATCATTTCGATTCATAGCTCAACCATCAATTGGAAAACTGAGTTTGTCAAAGATGCAAGGTAGCACAATTTGTATTTCTCCCTCAACCATACTTTTCACTGATTAAAGGTTCATATTCATTTCGGTATATGACTTAACTCGCTTACTTTGTAATATATAACCATATTTCAAAGATTTAAGTATTTTTACTTTTCAGTACTTCATACTCAGATCTTAGAATTAAAGAATTCTTGCCCCCATAGACAGGATATTGCAAGCCGTCTCCAATTTGATTGACACCTCATCCTACACTTCTGATGTAAATTTCCATCTCCTTGATTAGATCTCAGCTAACATGGGATCAAAATCAATTCATCAGAAAGATGAGAGACCTCTAAGTGATTAAACATGTGACATCCCAAAACCCGGGGTGTCCGTTGACTACCCGTCAACCTAAGGAAATTCTACATGTCTCGTATCTCGAGACTCATACCTGAGTAAAAATGGCCTCTTGGGCCCATAAATCCAATACTCACAAATAAATATCCCAACTATATTTCAATAGTCCAAGAGTTATACATTTCTCTTAATACAAATACATATTCAAATTTACAATTCTAATACATATTATCCAAAAACACTAAAGCCACAACCCGGCTTTCTTCAAAATCAGCCTCTAAGATGAGCCGTCTCTCAAATGCTCCTTGCACCTGAAAAAAATATTCCCTCGACAGGGTGAGCTATCGCCCAGTAGTGGAATCACCCTAAATGAGTTACTCCCCACCTAAGTGCATATGCAATGATCCAATTTAACCACACACTCAAGTAAATACGTGTTCCTATTTGAATGTCTACGTGCCCATTCCCATGTCTCGAGTCCTCACTGACTCCCTCACACTTGCCTAAGCCATGTATGAGAAAAATATCATTTTCAAAACAACACTTATTGTTCTTGAAAATACACTACCGAACGTGACGGTAAAAATATGGGACTACCCTCTGAGGCGAATTGGTCAGCGAGCCTCCGAAACTCATGGTCCTCATCCGAAATGATCCGCTGGCCCATCTCCCAACCCAATTCCTCCGGAAAATCATCTCGTGAAATTCCTACGCAACCATGTTCAGCTTTTCTGAAAATTCATGTCATGCACTAACACCTAATCTCTAGGTTACCCAGTGCATATGAAAATGCATTATGCCATTTCCAAAACCATTTATACAATATATCAAATATATCAATATAGAACATTTCTCAAATTTGCACTCACAACACATGTCATTCAATAGTGATCAACCATCACCCAAATTTACTCACTTGAGTAATTTACAATATCATCTCCAATGGCCTACACACACAATTATATTCCATATAGTTATGTCCTTATGTTAACACATTAAAATCATGTATTAACCTATCTATTCCTTTGATCCACCAACTCAAGCCATTCTCTAATTTCAATCCATTACACAAAATTAGTCATGGGCTAATTAATCTAACACGAGTAATTCAATTTGAATCACTCACCCAAACACACAATTTATTTCATAAATTATGAATCAAACACCCCAAACAGCCCCTACACGTCACATCGGTCTCAACTGGCTCCAAAAATTCCTCCAAAATTGCAAATACCCGGTCCCAAGATTTGGGACCGATCAAACGGCCGTTCAAGGCCTCAAACCAACCGAAACATTACAAAACACTTAAACAAAGTGTAACTTCAAGTAGGATAAAACCCCTACCTCACGGAGTTTGTCAAAACTCCAACTTTTTGGTGTCCACGCGTAGCTCTCATCGCGTAGATCAACTTTGCCTTTCAGCCCCGATGAAAACCTACGGTCCGATTTTCATAGATCCGAGAGAGAAGAAAAGAAAGAAAGAAAATAAATCATTCCTCTCTTCGACCCCCTCTCTTCCCGACGCCTCCCCTTTTTTTTATTATTATTATAATATTATTATTTTATTATTATTATTATTATTATTACATATTATTATTTTAAATACATGGCCTATATTACTTCCATTCAAGTCCCGTTTTTTCAGCCTCACTATTTTTTAAATGAACTTAACTCCCCGTCATTTTGACTTCCGAGATTTTCGTAAAATCTTGTCCCTCAAGTCATCGCTAATTTATCACCCAAAAAATTGTAAAATATTCTACTTGTCTCAGAATTTGACGAAACTTTTCTGGGTCACTAGATTTCACAAGACAAATTTAACGACGCAATCCATTTAGTCATCCGAGATCTAGAGAATTTTCGGTTTTCAACTGAAATTACCGTTTTACCATTTTTTCAAAAAATTTGAATTTTTCTCGGGTTTTACATTCCCCCAATGTACTTCGTCCCCAAAATTCACACACATACGCATCACTTACATGCATATGCTACCTTCTACAACTCCAAGACCGTGTCGAGTATGATAACCCGCCTCAGGTCACAATCACTGACAACCCGATGGGTTGTTAACTCATCCATGTCAAGAATGACATCAAAACCCGATATGTCTACCATATCTGACCAACTCTCACCCTAGATCCTAGAGGAGAATCTTCACATACAATGGCTTTTCCCAGAGGCCTTAACCTCTAAGCCCAAATTCTACCTCAGTCTAACTAGTGGTGCATATGCTAACCACTAATTGATTTAGTTATCATGAACTAACCCGTTCATCCCTTTTTTCTCAATGGTGTTAATTTCAAACTACTAACACAATCCACCCTCGAACTATCATGCTCAGTTTGTCTTTCCGAACCCCTAAGGTTATGTTTTCTAACCCTAGAGTTCAACATTTTCTCCTATGCTACTCACTAAGCATACAAATCACACAATTCAATCACATCACAATATCATCAAAATGCAAATTGGATGCATGATCTAACCCGTTTCCCATCAAGTCCTAGGTAAATCGTATACCTAACATCTAGCTCTAGGTATTTATAAACCTAGGGCCTGACATACCAAGTCAGGACGGCCCAAAACCTCGGTGTCCGTTTGACTCACCACAACCTCGCTGAAATTCTACATGTCTCGTATCACGAGACTCATACCTAAGTAAAAATGGCCTCTTAGGCCCATAAATCCAATACTCACAAATAAATATCCCAACTATATTCCAATAGTCCAAGAGTTATACATTTCTCTTAATATAAATACATATTAAAATTTACAATTCTAATACATATTATCCAAAAACATTAAAGGCACAATCCAGCTTTCTTCGAAATCAGCCTCTAAGATGAGCCGTCTCTCAAATGCTCCCTGTACCTGAAAAAAATATTCCCTCGACAGGGTGAGCTATCGCCCAGTAGTGGAATCACCATAAATGAGTTACTCCCCACCTAAGTGCATATGCAATGATCCACTTGTCCACACACTGGGCAAATACGTGATCCTACTTGAATGTCTACATGCCCATTCCCATGTCTCGAGTCCTCACCGACTCCCTCACACTTGCCTAAGCCATGTATGAGAAAAATATCATTTTCAAAACAAAACTTGTTGTTCTTGAAAATACACTACCGAACGTGTCGGTAAAAATATGGGACTACCGTTCGAGGAGAATTGGTTGGTGAGCTTTCAAAAACAGTCATGATCCTCATCCGAAATGATCTGTTGGCCCATCTCCCAACCCAATTCTCCGGAAAATCATCCAGTGAAATTCCTTTAGCAACCATGTTCGCCGTAAATTCATGTCATGCACTAACACCCAATCTCTAGGTTACCCAAAGGCATATGAAAATGAATTATGCCATTTCCAAAACCATTTATACAATATATCAAATATATCAATATGCAACATTCTAAAATTTGCACTCACAACACACGTCAGTCAATAGTGATCAACCATCACCCAAATTTACTCACTTGAGCAATTTACAATATCATCTCCAATGGCCTACCACACAATTATGGTTCTCATATAATTATGTCCTTATGTTAACACATTAAAATCATGTATTAACCTATCTATTCCTTTGATCCACCAACTCAGGCCATTCTCTAATTTCTCAATCCATTAAACAAAAATTAGCTCGCGTGGGCTAATTAATGAACACGAGTAATTCAATTTGAATCACTCACCCAAACACACAATTTATTTAATAAATTATGAAACAAACACCCAAATACTCTACACATCACATCGTCCAATTGGGCTCCAAAAATTTCTCCAAAATTGCAACAATTCTGGGCCCCAAGTTTGGGACCGATCAAACTCAAGCTGCTCAAGGCCTCAAACCAACCGAAACATTACAAAACACTTAAACAAAGTGTAACTTCAAGTAGGATAAAACGTCTACCTCACGGAGTTTGTCAAAACTCCAATTTTTTGGTGTCCACGCGTAGCTCTTATTGCGTAGATCAACTTTGCTTTCAGCCCCGACGAAAACCTACGGTCCGATTTTCATAGATCTGAGACAGAAGAAAAGAAAGAAAGAAAATAAAATCAGTCCTCTCTCCAACCCCCTCTCTTCCCTACGCCGTCTCCCCTTTTTATTGATTATTATTATTATAATATTATTATATTATTATTATTATTATTATTATTATTATTATTATTATTATTATTATTATTATTGTTATTATTATTTTAAATACATGGTCCATATTACTTCAATCGGGTCCGTTTTTTCCTGGTGTTTTATTTCTTTCAGCCTAATTTTATTTTAAATAAACTAATTCCCGTCATTTTCTGACTTCCGATATTTTCGTAAAAATCTCGTCCCTGAAGTCACTGGCGACTTATCACCCAAAAAATCGTAAAATATTCTGCTTGTCTCAGAATTCGATGAAACTTTTCTGGGTCACTGGATTTCGCGAGACAAATTTAACGGTGCAGTCCTTTTCATCATCCGAGATCTAGAGAATTTTTGGTTTCAACTGAAATTACCATTTTACCCTTTTTCAGAAAATTTTAATTTTTCTTGGGTTTTACATAACCGATACTTCATTCAACCTATCTCAACTTATAAGTAAGTTGGTGATCTATCTGAGTAATCCTTCAAAGTTCATTAGTTCCATAGTATTAGTCTACCATACCCACAAGGAACTGCTCTACACTCTCAGGATTCTCCATCTCTATGTCACTCAGAGATCATCCTGGAAATCAGAGTGAGATACATTAGCTTGCATTGGGTACACGGATACTAGTACTAAGAACAAGTAAATTTATAAACAATACCAATCAAATAAATTCAAGAATTCTAATTAAAGCTTTCTTCCACCTTTTTGCAGCAAGATGACTATCATCAATGACCCATTTCCAGTGAGCTCAACTTTTCAAAACTGGTTTACACATATCAGTGACTAACTGATCAGGAAAATTCTCTGAAATCATAACGAACTGAAATAAATGAACTCCCGAAACCTTCCATCATCCATTTAAATCAAACAATATATGAAAAGAATAACTTATAAAGAAATACCAGCTTCAAAGCTGCACTTTAGTACAATACCCAAATCCAAAAAGTTAAAGGAAAACTAACAAAATAAAACTATACTGAGCTAAACCTACTAAAATGGAAAATTAAAAAAAAAATGTACAAGAGTCTTCAACCACCTAGAAATCCTGGAGCCGCCAAAAAAGCTCTGCACATTGCCCTAGAAGCGTGTATTTATAGGCTTTCCAATGTTGGGCCTCACTTCATTAATTGCGTTGTGGACTCCCATAATTTTGGCCCAATTTGGTCTCTTTGTCGCAACATAGAAAGGTCTGTCGCGATAGAGCTTTTAGTCTTTGTCACGTCGCCAGAGCTTTTGTATTATGCTCACACCGTTTCTAGGCTTGCTTCGAATTTTGTGTCGCATATACAAAGCTTTATTTCATGACACAGATCACGATTTTCCACCTTTTTCTTCTTTTTCTGTTTTCCCTCCTTCAATTAACACCAGAAACAAAAAGTTGGTGAATATTCCACACTGGGCATACAACAGATTCTAAAATTGTTAAAACATGCCAAAAAATGGGATTAAAATAGATGAGTTTAAGAGATTCATCAGTCATCAAAATTAATAGAATTATATTTAGACCACCTCCAAAAGGGTCTTTTGTGGTCAATGTAATTAGGACAACGCTTCAAAGTTCGTTTAATTGGAAATATATAATATTATATTATTTATATTATCCAAATTTGAGCCGATTGCATTATATTATACAGATTTAAACTGTTTGCTTAATTCGAAAGATATAATATTATACATTATATTATCCAAATTTGAGCCGATTGCATCATATTATGCATATTGGACAACACCTATAGATCAAATTATATATAGTATTTTTGTAAATAATTTCTTATTGAAATTCTGAAATTGTGTCATCATGGCTACAAATTCAAATATTCGAATAAGTAATTAAAATATAACTATAAAATAATCATTCATCTATCTAGTCATTTTTACATTAAATCAATTATAATTTTCTAAAACACTACAGTGCTCCAATCAAAGTCCTACTCCCATCCAATACCAAAGTGATTGAGTGAAAACCCTGCGAGCTTTTAAGACAAGAACTCCTAATGATTATGCTGAGTTAGCTGGAACCTATAATATAAGATTATGAATAAAAATTTTGTAGACAATGATCAAAGGAATTCATTCACACCTTCCAGCTGTTGTCAATGTTTTCCCCATAGGAAAACAAAATTATGCAGTACAATACTCGACATCCATTCTGTCACCTTTGATCGATCGCAGCGCCGTGTGTGTGTGTGTAAGGACAACAACTTCTTCTATATGGTTCAAGCGCACAGAGCTCAATAAATGGTATGTAAATAATTTGTTTCTTTGGAATGATATTTACGAACCTCAAATAAGTTCTTGTAATTTAAAATATCTCTATGACAGCAATCCTGCTCCTCTTTTTTTGTATATCCTGATGAAGAAAATATAAATAAATGAGTACTCCACAACAATCACCAAATAGATTTTGATAAAATGTTGTTTCAAAAACGAAGTAAAAAGATCAGAGATAGAAAATATTAAGATAACATAAAAAAACTAACAATTGATACTATTTCCAGTTAATTTGTCATATACTACATGGAAATGAGAATTATATAAAATGTCATATGCACCCATAGCCTCAATTCAATAATACTTGAATGTCCAGAAAAGACCAGAATGAGATAGGGCAAATTCATCTTACTGAGAGTAAACCTTCTCACATTTTAATGGCATAACACCTGCGTAACCAATTATGTATATTAAGTGGCACATATTTTTTTTCTAGTCGAAATCTAAATATCTTTACTGTTATCGTTGCAAATCCAAGAGGGAAGAAAAGTCATGATTGCAAAGGAAAAACATCATTTTTGTGATTAATTTAAAGTATGCCCTATGTCAATGTCTTACTCAGTATAATATGTTAGCTTCCTACTAGTGAAAGATGCCAACTAGAATGATGCAGAGAGAATAATAAAAAAATGCATTTCCCTATGGACGAATGAACCGCTTGCAACTACTTTCTAGTGGTAGTGGTGTATTTGCTTGTAACATCCCCTGCATTTATCAAAATGAATTAATAACAAAAATGTATCAACTGTCTAACTTGCCTTCCACTACTTATCTATTTTGAAAGTATTCAACCAAAAGTCTAACCAAATGAGCTTGTCAATCAAGTACTTACAAGCAGCATATTATTCCAATAATTAAGAGGAGAAATTCTTGGGATTGATGTTTAGAATATTCCCAAGTTAGCTACTCTTTCACACATGAACTTGATTATGGTGTTATTTTTAAAGAAGATAAGAGGTATAAAGGAACTCACCAGGGCAGAACATAGAAATCATGTTAGTGGTAGAGGTCATTTGCAAAAGATTCAGTTGGTGTCACTTCACTAGATGTCAAATTTGGAGAGCAAGAAAACTATTGAGGATTCAACACTAACTATAGCGCTTAACATCTTAAGATGTTAAGAAAGCTATTAAGAGGTCGATGATGAGTTAAATCAAGATTCAAAGACAACTGCTATTAGTTAAGCATTTTAAAATAGTTAGATAACCCTCAATTGATTCCACGTTTTTTTTAATTTAGTTCCCCACTTATTCCAAAGTCTTTCAATTAACAAAGGAAATATATCAAACAGAGATGGAAATAAAAATAAAAGAGGATATTCTGACCAAAGGAATTCAAAATTACAAATCACTACATTCAGAGAAAAAGTAGGAAGGTGAGCTAGACTACCCTATGATTTAAGTAATTAAGGGACTATATGATTCATGCCACAGTAGGCTGAGCTAAAATCAACAAAATTTATATACACCTAAGTTCCTACTATTGTCGTAGTCAAGCTACCTGCAAAGATAGTGGTTCATAGGTTTAAGACGGATGGGCTTTCATCCTAAAAATGATTTTGCATAAGTGCACGAAGGTAAGACTTTCTATTTGGACTTTGATTTTTGTTTTTACACAAATGCAGCAGGATAGAGTTTGAAAACTCGATTAACCTGTAAAAACTGGAAAATGGAAGTATGTCAAAAGTTAACTTTGGAAGATTTAGGTCACTAACTTGGTAACTTAAAGGGAAACAAGTGTCCTTCTAATATCTCGCTAAGTATGACAAGCAACCTATAGTCCCAGCCATAATCCGATCTATGTTTAACTAGCAAAACTCACCCTAAAATCAACTCCTATTTGAGTCAAACAGCTGCAGTATGCATCTATGGCCCCTCACGCTTGAACCCTAACATTAAATATCATCCAGCTCGTAAAGACCACATCTAATGAACCACAGATCAGCAAGTCAGCATGCACCATCCCGTCATTGTAAGTATTGGCCAAATTAATAGCATTCAATGCTATTCAACCATATTTTGAGAAGATAGGGGGCCATAAACACAAGACTGGGTAGCTTTTAATACAAGAGGACAACCCGCATATGCCCCACCACCATGCTGGGCCTTCCTTCCTCTTCAAAGAGCAAGGAGGCTTAGCTTTTCAAGCATCTCGAGTTGTCATCCTCAAGAGGGGTGTTTGGCAGCCAAGAAAATAAGGGAAAGAGGAGAGAGAAGAGAGAAAAGCAAAACCCTAACTAAACTACGAGACTTTATTTACAAAATTGAAAACTTACCAAAAATTGCTTTCTCAATTTGTTGCTTAGGGTTACAAAATGGGAGGTGGCTTATATAGGCCACCCAATGTATGAAAATACCATAAAGCCTAACAATATGGCTAAAATTAGGAACAAAGGAGTAATACACCAAATTTGAAGTCAGTTGGCATTACTTACAAAAGTGTGACAAGGCAGTGAATTTCGGCCATAAGGGTATCACTCGCTAGTAAATAAAATTTCGCTAGCCAATGAATCACCAAGAGATAGCGAAATCATGAATTTTCGCTAGGCAATGGCAATTTCGCTAGCCAGCGAACTCGCTGCTAGCCAGCGAAATTCCTGTGAGTGAAGCGAATGCAAAATTTCAAGTAAGAACAAAGGCTCAGCTTAAAATCCTCGAGGTCTAGCGAAAATTGACTAATTCGCAGACGCGAAATTTCTATACTTTCGCAATCCCAGCGAAATTTTCGCAATCTTAGCGAAATTCCTGGGATTGTTGATCTTCACTGCATTGCTTCCTGTTCCTCTACTGCATCAACTTTCATCATTTTGCCTTCATTCTTTCTTTGATTTTTATCTGCTGATAACACACTGAGTTCCAATCTTCATGATTCATCATATGTCTCGACATTGAACTCCCCAAAGTACGCAAAACCTCAGAAACAACCAAAAATAACCTCTAAACGACATTAGTGATATCAAGAATACTTTGAACACTTCCAATTGCCATAAATGACATGATTACGCGCAGTGCTACTCAAAACCTATCTAATATAAACAAATAGCACCTGGGCACTAATCACACCCCCAACCGAAACGCCGTTTAGTCCCTTAGCAATGCAAACAAAAAAGGAGATGCATGGAAGTGGATTTTCAAAAGTTTATGGTTTATGTGCCATATAAACAGTACCTTAAATTGAAAAATTGACACCAAGTTTGAAACCGATACGAAAGAACCAAAACCATACAAGAACAATTTCCAGTCAATATCGATCCATGATTCTCAACTTGAATTTCCACCTAAGCTCCAGGTTCTGCACCAGATTAAGTCAATAAACTGCAAAATTGTCTCCTCCCCCCAACCTAGCACTGACATGGCCTTAAGTTGTTGAACAACCTAGATAAGGCTAGTTACACTCTTCTTTCTTTATTCAACTACAATGTAGGGTGCAATGCTTAAAATTCGACTTCACCAAAGTCCGTGTAACGGGGGTCCACCGATGACTCCCAACCAATTAAGGTTTAGGGCATCAAGCCAAAAGGATCACTTGACCAAAAACTCTACAGTTTCACCTCTGACCAATGATTTTTAAAATTAAGCACCCACAAGTCATTAAACTTCACCTATCCACCCATGTAACGAACACTAAATCGATGACTCTAAATCAATTAAGGCTTAGGCATCGGGTTTCACGTTTGCCATACACCCCTCGGACCGTGCTCGAGTTTCAAGGCAAAACTTTATGACTTTATTTTTCTTTTTCTTCTTTTCTTTTTCTTTCTTTTCGCTTTTCTTTCTTTTCACAGTACAACATCGTCTTCAAGTATGGGTAACACAAACCTATCCTAGGTTGCCAACATACCTAAGGCCGGCTATGCAAAGCGAAAGGAGGCACACAATTTCACAGCCTATTGGAACAATCTGGTGTGCCGTGTGTGAATTAGCATAAGGGAGAAATTTTCAAGTTGAGCATGCTGGAACTTGAACTGACCAAAAATTGCTTCAAGCATGGAATTTGTTCTAACATAAAGGTGACAAACAGGGATTCTATGCTCCAACAAAAGGCAATTCAATTGTCCAATTGTAGCAATTCAATTGTCCAATTGAAGCAATTCAATTGTCCAATTGAAGACAAAAACGATTACATAAGATGGAGGCACAAAACATGGTATGGAAAAGTCTGTATATATATACTGAATAGTTTTTGATATAGCCAAAATGGCTAGTACATGCATACAAAGCTAGACACAAAAGTATCACTGCCTACTATGGCTAATACATAAATCCTAAACAAAATTAGCAAATACAAACCGTAACTATACAAAATTTAAAAAGAAACCTAACAACCTCATCGCCGTGGTGGTGGCGTGGTTCGGTGGATCAAGCCAGCCGCCGCAGCCCAAAACATCCAAAGAGGCTGGGCGCCTCGTGGTGGCTCCTTCTCTCGATCCGAACACGAGGAAGACCTGTGAGCCATGATCTCGTCGCAAAGATGGGAGTGATGACCAGCCACCTCCGATCCCGGCTGATGAGCAATAGCATCCATCACTCCAACCATTCTCGTGACTGCATGAACATATCTCGCGAATGATGCGGGCATAGATGGGCCAGAGTCCCGTCAGCAATTGGCGATGTGGCATGTAGAGGAGGAGATGGAGGTGACACCGCGTGGAGCTAGACTCCGGTATCTCTGACTCAGCATTATCGTCTCGTGGGAGTCCTCGGCCACCCGGGATCTCGAGACTCTTCCCGGTCCCGGGCTGTCGAGGTGAAAGATACGGGCATAGTCATCACCCGCTCCACTTACAGAACCAGAGGGCATCTAACCCTCATCTTGATCCTCGGCTCCTCTGGGAATCCCATATGCTCGAGAACCTGGGAGAGTAGTCTCGGCATCAATAGTGGAATGCTCTTTGCTCGTACTAGGTCCTTCATGTGGACCTTCTCCTCGAAATGCATCAAGGAGGTCATCACCAGCTCAGAGGGACTGAACCAATATCCCTCCGAGATCCGGTAAAGAGCCTCCAAGATGGCCTCCTCCGCCGCACGTACGTCAGAAGTGCGGGGAACAGCACTGGTCCGAATAAATGGTCGATCGCCAGCATCTCGAGGCTGAGCCGCCCCGTAAAATACCGGTCCCCGCCAGAAGGTTCGCCGTTGATCGAACCATCTCTCGATGAGGTGGGTGGGCCCAATCTCTATAACCTCTCATTGGTCGGGCCAGATACGCAGCCCAAAGCTTCGCTTAAATATCGCCGCTCCGAGTACGATCATCAATAGAGAACTGCCACACTCACCATCTCGAGTACCTCAAGAATCTAGCGCCATTTGATTCGGGCAGGCCACGTTAGGCCGAAGCCAATCAACAAAATTTATATACACCTGTTTCCTACCATCGCCGTAGTCAAGCTACCGCAAAGATAGTGGTCTAGGTCGAACACTGTGGGATGGGGTTTTCATCCTAAAAATGATTTGGCATAAGTGCAACGGTAAGACTTTCTATTTGGACTTTTGGATTTTTGTTTCACAAACAGTGTGATGAGTTTGAAAACCGATTAACTGTAAAAACTGAAAATGAAGTGTGAAAAGTTAACTTTGAAGATTTAGGTCACTAACTTGGTAACTTAGGGCAAACAAGTGTCCTCGGGTTTTATCCTCGCGTTATGACAAGCAACCTATAGTCCCAGCCATAACCGGATCTATGTTTAACTAGCAAAACTCACCCTAAAATCAACTCCTATTCGAAATAACACGGTGTAGCATGCACTATGGCCCCTTTACAGTTTGAAACCCTAACATTGGGTCTGATCATCCGAGGCTCAGCACCATCTAATGAACCACAAGGCATCTAGCAATAAGTATGCACTGTGATCCTCGGCACAAAGTATTGGCCAAATTAAGAACATTCAATGCTATTCAACCATATTTCGAGAAGATGTGGGTCATAAACACAAGACTGCAGCTTTTAATACAAGAGGATAACCCGCATATGCCCCACCACTGCTGGGCTTCCTTCCTCTTCAAAGAAAGGAGGCTTAGCCAAGCATCTCTTGAGTTGTCATCCTCAAGAGGGGTGTTTGGCAGCCAAGAAAATAAGGGAAAGAGGAGAGAGAAGAGAGAAAAGCAAAACCCTAACTAAACTACGAGACTTTATTTACAAAATTGAAAACTTACCAAAAATTGCTTTCTCAATTTGTTGCTTAGGGTTACAAAATGGGAGGTGGCTTATATAGGCCACCCAATGTATGAAAATACCATAAAGCCTAACAATTTGGCTAAAATTAGGGACAAGGAGTAATACACCAAATTTGAAGCTCACAGCATTAATTACAAAGTTTGACAAGGCAAAGGAATTTAGCTATGTAACACCGGGCTTAGGTGGGGTACTTTCGCTAGCTAGCTTAAAATCACCAAGAGATAGTTAAATCATGAATTTTCGCTAGTAAAGCAAGGTCAATTTACTTAGCTAGCGAAATTTCGCTAGCTTAGCGAAATTCTTGTGAGTAGCGAAAATGCAAAATTTCGCTAAGAACAGTGCCTAGCGAAAATCCTGAGGTCTAGCGAAAATTGACAATTTCGCTAAGATTGCGAAATTTTCGCTAAGGTTGCGAAATTTTCGCAATCCCAGCGAAATTTTCGCAATCTTAGCGAAATTCTGAATTATCATCTCTCATCTGAGCTGCTTCCCTGCTCCTCTACATCGCATCAACTTTCATCATTTGCCTTCATTCTTTCTTTTGATTTTCGGGCCTGCTTGATGATCTAGCACCCTGAGTTCAATCTTCTGCGATTCATCATATGTCTCGATATTGAACTCCCAAAGTACGCAAAACCTCGCAAAACAACCAAAATAACCTCTAAACGACATTAGTGATAATACTAAGAAGACTTGAACACTTCAATTGGTATAATGACATGATTAGCGCGCAAAAGCACTCAAACCTACCTAATAGGGATTCAAAATAGCACTTTTCGGGGTACCAATCACCATACTATTGAAAAACAAGTAAGAAGAGCCACTGTATCATGGCTTTGTCATGAGTTCCACATTATTCTTAGGCGTAGCATGCAAGAGTTAGCTCAAATATTGTAGAATAAAGGACAACCTACTTCACTAGTTTTCGCATGTGCTCAGTCTTAGTTCTATTTATTCAAAGGTTGGCAATTTTAACTCAGCCTAGGAAGAAACAAGCATATAATTATGCAAAACATGTCAACACATCAATTCTGCAACCAAAACTTACATGTATCATACTCACTATGGTAATCTACCTCCTATTTGTTGTTTCTTTTCCTTATCACAATAGAAGACCAATCCTCAAGCCTAGTGCAAACAAAGTAAACAAGGTAAACCTCGAAACAAGCTGCAATGAGCAATTCAGAAAATCATTTTAATTCACAAGATCGATGAAAGAAATAAATTGGAATGCCTTGACATGTGAAACTCAGGGCGTATGCCTATCATTTTGTAGCGAAAAGATTAAGAAAAAAAAAGACTATGGTGAATTGACAATATTCAAGCACTAAGAAAAAAATCTCTCGAACAAGACTTGATGCAACACCAACAATGAAGTCGATAACAACATAATCTCTACACCCTTTATAAATGTTTTAGAGGATAGATCTTTTGTCATCAAAAGATTTGGCAACAAACCCTCGACCACATAACTTTAAATCAACCTAGTTCGCTTCCACTACAAGAAATTAAGAGTAATATCCAACAATGACCACATTTCCTGATCAAGAATCACCTTGAAGTTGCATCAAATAACAGGAAAAAAATGGAATAACGCCAATATGTACGCCAGTATGTATATGATTACTCCCAATTCGAACAAATTTTTCCAAAGATCACTACCGACCGGCTTTTTCTCACCCTCCCGAAATCGTTTAGTAGTTAATTAATAAATATCTATGGTTCATCATTAGGCTATGGATTCAAGGTTGAAGAAGAATAATCTAGCAGAAACCGAGAAGAATGAAAAATCAAAGTCAGTCCGAACAAAATCCAAATCAAAATCTAGCAATAATGGAGAAGAATGAAAAATTAAAATCAATAAAAAAAAAGTGAAAAAGAAGTATGAACAGGAGATTAGAGAAAAGGCTAGGTGAAGGTTCTTCTCTGACCATCTTCCGCTTTAGTAGGTGGAAAAAAAAGGAACCTAGGTGAGAGAAAGAGACTAGGTGGGCCACCCCCAAATTTGGAGGCTTAGATTTTCTTCCTTTCGTGGGAGGCAATCCCACACACAATGAAGTCGACAAGGGAGAGACCTCCCTTTCCCCAAATTTGGACGCTTATTTCTTCCGGGAGGCAATCCCATTAGAAGTTGAAAAGGAGAGAGGCTCCATTTCCTGCATAAAGGGTCTATCCCTCGATTTGAGGAAAGGGAAAACCATGGCTTGCTCCACTAAAAAAGTATGAGACCAATGTCTTGACAAATATTTTTTTAGAGAATAAATTAAGGCATGGGCATATATAATTTAGGCCCTATTAGTTCCTTAAATTTATTTTCTTAAGGAGACTATGGGTCTTTCCCCACATTGAGTGTGAAGTCCTAAGTGGTCTCAAAGTTTAAAGGTTTGATAGTCTTGGGGGAAATCTGCGCTCGAGTGCAATTTTAGGAGACGATCCTGGCTCTGGAGGCAATTTCAACTTGAGAGGCGACTCGATCCGAGAAGTTGCCCGTCTACTAGGTAAGTTTTCATGACTTTCTTTTCATATAGTAATTTTTTTAATTAATTGTCTTGTATATATATTTAATTTATTGTTATATTTAATTAGTCATTTAATTTATAGTCTTATCATGTAATTTTCTTTGTACGTATATTGTTGCTTTTTGTTTATTTAATTAAATTGGTTGTTGATGTTTTTTTTTTATAATTCAATTTATTTTTCCTTAACATGTGGACTATCACCCACCCTTAATTTAATAAAATCCCCAAATTTTAAAAAGAAAATTAAGTTCTAAATTTTCATTTTGCAAATTTTAAGTGTCCAAATTTCAAAATTCAAATTCCAAATTTCCATTTTCTAAAAATTCAAATTTTCAATTTTAAAAACTAAGTCCTCCAAATCTCAACTTTCACCAATGTTCGATTTCCAAATTGCAAATTCCTAGTTTCAAAAAATCATGTCATAATTTCAAAATTCAAGTTCCACAATTTCCACTTCCACCCCAAGTTTATAATTTCAAATTGCAAAATTCATAATTTCAAAATCCGCTGAATCAATTTCTAAATTCCCAAACTTCAATTTCAAAATTCATTTGTCCTAGTCTTAAATTCTTGAAAATTCCCACTTTAAATTCAAATCCCAAAATCTCAAATTTCAAATTTCAACTTCAAACTTCCAATATTCAAAACTTCAATTTCAAACCGGTCTTCAAAAATTCCAAACACACGGTTAATTCTACAATTCCAATAAAATGGAATATTGAGGAGTTAACTTGTGTAACATATAAATGGGCTTGGTGGGGGTCTCTATATTCCATGTATCACTTAATAAATAATTTGACATATGATTTATAACCAATTTCTAATCGAATGAATAGTATGTATTTTGTTATTGCACTACTTGATTGTTTCCCAATTGATAGCTTTAATGTGCCGCTCAAGTACACATTTTCATCCGACTTTGCTTGATTGTTTATATATGCCTTGCATGCTTTTTTGTATTGTTACGTTATCTCGCATTCATTAGTTGATTAGTCAAAAGCCATATTTTCTTTAGTTTGTTTAGTAGAGACCCGACTTTAGGCGCTTAGTGTGAGGTCCCCACCCCGGGGCCTACCCGCAGGTGGAGCCCATCGTCACCCCCCGGGTCCTTAGATGGTTCTCCTCACTCACTTGGATATCCCCGTCACAGTGGTTTTTCGCTCCGCAAGGATTCCGAAACCTCGTCACCAAGAGCTGAAGGTCTTTAGGAAGCATCCTTGCTACCAACTCGACATAGCTCAGTTGCGATGTGAGTCCCAGACGGAGCCCGACCCTTCATGAGCCGAAAGAGGGGTCCTCGGGTGGAGCGTGAGATCGTGAGAACCACGACCCGGGTGACGATCGGGGCCCGGCTGGGACCCCGCCAATAAAGGTGCCTTTTATCGTGGAGGTCCCCACCCCGGCCTACTCGCGGGTGGAGCCCACCGCCACCCCCCGGTCCCTAGATGTCCTCCTCACCACTAGGAGATATCCCCAAGCCACAGGGTTCCTTTCGCCTCCGCAAGGATTCGAACCCGTCACCAAGAGCTTAAGGTCCTTAGGGAAGCATCCTTGCTACCAACTGAGCTACTGTAACACCCCGTCCCGAGAGAGTCTACAGTACATGACACTGTAGGGGTGTATAAGAGTACCAAGTGTCACACTGAAATATTTTGGAGACTAAAATATGAAATGATAAATTGGTAAACTGAAATTGTGGTAATAAACCAAGGGTACAATGGTCATTAAGCAAATGGATATGGAAATTAGAAACAAATTAGAGATGAGCCATAGTACAAATTGAATAAGTTACAATTGCAATAATTAAAAGATGAGGGTTATTTGCAATTTATGGAAAGTTAATTTAACAGTGGAGAATTAAAACCAAATGTCTCATTTGGTCTCCAAAGGCTAGGGTTCACGATTGGTGAGGAGAAGAGAGCCAAGAGCAAGAGGAAGAGAAGGAAGAAGAAGGAAGAGGAGAGGTCCAAAGATTAAGGTATGCCTTTGTCTTAGAATCAAGTGTATTAGATATCTAGGGCTTGGGTATGGAGATTAGTTCTCCTTTGATCTAGGTTTTGTGTAAAGGTCACACAAGCCTTTGATTTATTAGGTTATGTGAGTAAAACCTCAATTGATGTAAGTTAAAACTTGGAATCATCAAATTACATGATGTTTAAAAAGAATTGTGACCTTAGGTAAGGTTCTGATTTTTAACTCAAGGTTTTGGTTTTGAGAACCTGAAACACAACTGCCATGTTGTGGAGTTGTTTTTAGATAAATTCCAAGTTGGTTTGAGGTATTATGAATTATAGAAGTTATATGGAGGAATTGGCATCAAAAAGTGAGAACAATGCACCCAAGATTTGGGTGTCTTCTACCGGTACAAGTGGAAGTTCCCACTGTAGAAGTTTGCTTCATCATTTTAATAAGTTCTACCGGTAGCTAGTCTCTACCGGTAGAACATGTTCGCTGGGTTTTCCTGTTTCACCAGCTTTCTGATTTTTAGCCATAACTTCTCACTTCTTATCCGATTTGAGCGATTCAAGTGGCTACGTAAAATAGACTTCAAGGAGAACAAAACTTAAGAAGTAGAAATGCCAAATCTGATCCTAAGTGGCCCAAAAATTCACTCAAAGTGGGGCCATGTGCAAGAAAATTCCTGCATCAGCTTTGGACATAGAGTAGTCCGGTTGCTTCGACTTAACTAGAGTTGCGTTCTAATTAAGATCTATTGAATGAACCCCAGAATCCTTAGCTTCCTAAAGATATGAAGAATGCATCAAGTCTAGAAGTACATGTTAAGTTGTTTATTTAATTTGTCGCCGTATTCGCTTGAGTTGTAGGTTAAAGTAAAGGCGGGATAAGTGTGGAACTGTGCTCAAGTTAAGCAAGCAAAGAGGTGAGTGTTCTAAACTCATTTTTCCAAATACTAGTGTATTATTATTATTATTATTACAAATTGCTTTACACTGGTATTTTATGGTTTTGAATGCAAACCATTTTCAAGAAGCAAGCAATGAGATAAAAGCAAGCAAATGGTTTTGAGTTGAACCATTTTAAAGCAAGCATTGGTTTTAAATTGTAAACCATAATTAAGCAAGCAAGAAGGTAAATTATTTCTTTGAAAAGTTAAAACATTTTTGAAGCAAGCAGCAACTACAAATGGTTTTGAATAATTAAACCATTTTTCAAGTAAGAAGCAAGCAAATGGTTTCAAAGTGTAAAACCATTTACAAAGAGCAAGCAAAGGTAAGCAATGAAAGGTCAGAAACAAGGCCTTCCCTAGTTTTAAGCAAGCAAACTCGGTCAGAGGGGATCCCACGCACCTGGGTGGTGTTAGATTTCATACATGACAGTTTTGCCTCGGTCGGCAAACTTAGGACATACACCATGCATTTAAAGGAGACCGTGGCACGATAGGGTATATAAGGTTATGAGCTCTAACTATATGGTGATGGCTACACGAGGTCAATTCCACCATATTCAATTTAAAATGAAAAGACGCAGCATAAAGGTCTTTTCCACCTACACTGTCAGTATAGGTTCCCGTGAACAATTAGGGCATGATAAGCAAAATAGGCCTCCAATGGGTTGATGTTTATAAGCATGATATGCGGTTTTGAAAATCAACCATTATTCCCGTCACAAGGCTCGAGAGTTTCAAACGGCCGAGCCAAGCTTCCCGCTTTAGATTTCAAACGACTGGTCGAGCCAAGCTCCCGTGGTTTTATTTTCAAAGGGTGGCTGAGCTCAGCTCTATTTTTATGAAAAAGTTTGAGAAACTTTTAAAGCAAATGGTTTGTGAAAGGTTTAAGAAACTTTTCAAACAAGATAGAACAAGCAAGCAAGAAAATTATGAGAAGCTTTAATGCACTTCTACAAGCAAAGAAAATAAGACTTTTACAAGCTTTTAAAGAAAAGCAAAATAAAGCAAGAAGGCATAAGTTTATAAAACTTTTAAAAGCAAGCAAGTATAGTGTCAAGCAAGTACAAAGCAAGAAGACAAAGAAAAGTTTTAGAAACTTTTAAAGAAAGCAAAGCAAAGCAAGCCTATAAATATCTAGCAAGAGAGTTTACATGTTTGAAATGTTTTCCTAAAAGAAAACCGCTTTATAAAAGTATACACTCACTGAGCTCGTTTAGCTCATTATTTTGTATTTTAAAAACTATTTTCCAGGTACAGGTACGCAAGACGCTGGAGCACAATAGATTTATCCCGACATCAAGATAAGTGCTGCGGTATTAATTATATTTTTGTAAGAACATACTTAACATGTATACTGTGTGACATATGTATGTACATAGTTTATATGATGGAAATGTATTGGTATGCCGGGCTGCCATATTTTGGATATAGTGTAAATTGGATGTATACAGATTTGGAATTTAGATCATGTGCACTGGTCATGTCGCCGAAATTTTTCCAATACAAGATTTTTCCAATCCAAGTTATAAATTAAAAGAAAAATTTTACAGAGGTTTAAGCAGCAATACGGCCAGTTTCACAGTGGATTTCTTAGTCTAGAGGCAACAGCCTAGGATTGCGGAGTGGCTCAAGACGCCCGCCGGAAGGGGGTGGGGGTAAACAACGGGTATCAGCATAAGTAATGGCAACCATGCATGTTCCAACTTAGAGTACATACATATCAAGTGATTCAAAGTATTAAATTGTTGATATTTTTGGAAATTACAGCACTATGTCAGAAGAGGACGAGGTCGGCCCTAGAGAAGGTTCCAAAGAGTTTCTCGAGCGTCCTAAAGTACCTGAGAGGGACGAGCATGTAATAGGTTCCACTACCGCATCTATGAATCAACCTCCGCCAGCCAGGTCGTCGGACCATCCGAGCCACCGTAAGGAGCTCAAGTGCCGTGAATGCTTACGTGCAGCAAGTGGCACGTATTGCATAGATAGGGGTAGCAATAGCGACCGGTCAGCTAGCCGCAACTTCCACCCCGCCACCTAGAGAGGCCATGGAAGAACCGGGGAGGTCAATAGAGAGAGTACAAAACTCTGGCGCTCAAGCCATATGACTAAGAAGGGTGATCCGTATGTACCGGGTTGTGGTTAGACCGAGTAAACAAGATTTATGGAGTTATGGGCTGCACGGATGAGCAAAGGGTCTTGTTTTCCAATTTTCTGATGGAAGACAGGGCTAAAGATTGGTGGGATGCCGTAGAAAGAAGGTATCCTGATGGAATAGCATGGGACCAATTTCAACAAGAATTCACTTATCGATTCTTTCCTCAAAGTCACAAGGATTCAAAAATTGAGGAGTTCTTCAAGTTAGAACAGAAGAACATGTCAGTATCCGAGTATGAGAAGAAATTCTCGGAAACTTAGTTAGATTGGTTCCCATACATTCGCAGATGAAGTCCCCGAAATGCAAAAGGTTTTTATCCCACTACAGATCTGGATCGAGTGCATTTATCGCTGGTCCCGTAATAGATTTTGGGACTTAGCTGAGGCCGCCTCGAGAGCTGAGCAAAGCAATTACGCCTAAGGGCATCGCAGTGCATGTGAAAGTAAGAGTAAGAGGAGTGCACCAGGCACGTCCCAACAAAGCTCTCAGACAAGACAAAGAGAAAGAAAGCAAGAGCAGGTTATGTGAGGCCGAGGTGCAAGTCGAGGAGCTCATCTCTATCTCAAAGGACTGCTGAGGCCCCCGCCTGCTAGCAAGGACACCTGCAGTATTCCCTCCCGTTTGTCATATGTGCCTGGGTTTAATAACCATGAAAGTGGTGAGATTCAGGCACGAGGTGTTTCCACCGGTGGGCCAAGAAGGCCATTTTATTGGGTGGAGGTCCCCACTGGGATTGGTGCAGACATCAGCCGTCGCTGCCTAGCTACCCCGCACTAGAGATGAGCACACAAAAGCCATCGGGGAGAGGCTTCCCGTAGAGGGCCAACACACCCGTTGTGCAGAGGTGGCCGTGGTAGAGGTAGAGAGGCAAGGCCTGCAGGATACACAGAGCTCCGCGACCAAAGCCGCAGTATATGCCGTGACTCAAGAAGATGCAAGATGCATCCCGATGTGGTCACTCGGTATTATTTCTATTCGAGCATGATGCATATACCTTAAGTAGACCCAGAGCCACGCAGATTCATTCAGACCCAAGCCATTCTAGATCGTGCCTGTGATAGAGACCCAACCATTAGAGGGTCGTATGAGAGTTTCCCTTCCAGCTGGAGATCCATTACTCGCAGACAGAGTAGTCAGAGATAGTAGGAGCTCTAATGAGGGACGTGGAGTTCCCAAATGATCTTGTGGCTTTGGGGATATGTGGACTTTGATGGTTCTCGCATGGATCGCTATCTCGCCTTTACAGCCAATAGATTGTTATAAAAAGGAAGTAAAGCCGACAGGCCGTGGAAATTGAAGTAAAGTTCAGAGGATTACGTACGCAGTTATCTTCTCGTATGATCTCCGCCATGACAAAGACGTAAAATGCTGCGTAAAGGTCGTGGTTATCTAGCTTATGGTGGAGACAGGAAGCGAGGGACTATATTGATGACATTTCGTTATTAGAGAGTTCCCAGATGTGCTCCCATGATATCGCTGATTCACCTCCAAAGAGAAGTGGGAGTTCACTATCGATTTGATCCCGTGGACTGAGCCCATCATTCCTCCTTATAGGATGGCTCCTGCGCAGTTAAGGAGCCAAAGCTCAGTTAGGAATTTGTCGAGTAAGGGATTTATTAGACCGAAAACGAGCATATCCCCATGGGGAGCTCCATCTTTTCGTGAAAAAGAAAGATGAGTTTGCGGTTGTGTATAGATTACATGCAAACTGAACAGTAGTTACCATCCCAAGTAATCGCATTCAATTTCTAGAAATTGATGAGTTATTTGATCAACTCCATGATCTTTGGTATACTCCAAGATAGACCCTAAGGCCTGGGTATCATCACTGAGAGTTCAGAGAGTGATGTACCTAAGATCGAGATTCGTGACACGCTACTGCATTATGAGTTTTTGCATGCCATTTGCTCACTAATGCTCCTAAGCAATAAGGATGATTGATTTAACCGAAGATTCTGTACCTGGGACTGGATAGTTCACATAGTTTTTATTGATGATAATCTTAGTGTATTCAGTAGTTCAGAGGAATATCTGCAGCACTGAGGATGGTATTACAGACCCTATGGGAGATGCTTATATGCCAAGTCGAGCAAGTGTCATTGGCTCGACAAGGTGGCATTCCTCGGTCATGTAATCGTGCCAGGGGTGAGTGTGGATCCCCTCAAAAATGTGGCAGTGGGTAAATTGGAAACCACTAAAGAATGTGGCCGAGTCTAAGCTTCCTTGGTTTGAAGGTGGTACGAAGTTTGCTGAGGGGTTCTCTGATGCTGTTCCCCAATCGACTGCCGACAAGAAAAGATGTTAAGTATGATCGTAGAAGCCTGTCAACAGTTTTGAGGAGTGAAAGATAGATTGACTTCAAATCACTCTAGCTTTACCCAATGGAAGAGAGATGGATTGTGGTTTATAGTATGCTTTCTGTGCAAGGCCTCGGGTTGTGTTTTTGATGCAGACGATAGTGTGATTGCATACGCCAGATGCCTAAAGAAGCTATGAGGAGAATTACTCACACACGACTTAGAGCCATAAAGCAACAGGTTTGCACCGAAATATGGAGACATTATTTATATGGTGTGTTCCTCAGAGGATCTTTACGCATCATAAAAGTCTTCAATATATTTTCACCAAAAGAGTTAAACCCGAGGCAAGGCAAAGAAGATGGCTTGAGTTAATTAAGGACTACGACTGCACTATCGGAAAGTACCATCCAAAAAGCTAATGTCGTAGCAGATGCCTCGAGTAGCGCACCAGAGAGTTCTTCGTTCCCCACATGATCAGGTTATCTTCCACTATTGGCAGGATCCAGAGAGCTTTAGGGTGATATTGAGGTCGAGGATTCGAGCCTTGTTAGCCACATTTCATGTTAGATCGCTCCTAGTGGACCAAGATTCTAGCAGTAAGGCCACAGGATCCACATGATTAAGCTTGTTAAGAGATAGAAAAGGAAAGAAAGCAGTTTCAAATCAGTGGATGATGGTGCTGATAGTGAAAGGTCGAGAATGTGTGTGCCAGTACGGCGAATCAAGAAAGATGATTGCGGAAGAATATTCATCTGCGTATGCTATGCATCTGTGTAGTACCAAGATGTATAGAACTTTGAAAAGAACATTACCGTGGAATGGGATGAAGAAAGAGATAACGAGCCTCGTTTCCAGCTTCAACTTGTCGCCAGGTGAAGGCAGAGTATCGAGGCCCTGAAGATACGCTACTCCTATTCCAAAGGTGGAAATGGGAAAAGATCACTATGGATTTTGTGACAGTCTTCCACTGACCGTAGACAACATGATGCTATATGGGTGATAGTTGATCGATCACTTCCAAATCGCTTCATTTTCTATCGGCTTAATGTTGGAAGATTCTCAGAAAGTCAGCTAAGTCAGATGATGAGGATAGTAAGACTCTCATGGGGTTCCAGTGTTCGATAGTGTCGATCGAGACCCTGTGTTCACATCTAGGTTTCGCCTGCTTACAAGCAAATAAGTGAGTACTCGCTCTCATATTTTAGCACAAAGATTTCATCCCGTACATGGATAGTCGTGAGAGGACTATTCAGACAAGGAGGATATGCTAAGAGTCAGGTGACGGAATTCAAAGGAAGTTGGGACACTCACTTGGCATTAATGGAGTTTGCCTACAACAATAATTTATCAATCCAAAGATAGATATGGGCTCCATCTTGAGGTATCAGATGGCAGAAATGTAGGATCTAAGCAGGCCGGGATGAGGTTGGTGAGAGAAGACTAGTAGGCCCCGGTTAGTACAGATCACTAGAGTGAAAGTTGTTCGCGATAACTTAAAGATAGCAAGAGATAGATTAAAGCTATGCGACAACCGCTGTAGACTTGCGCTGAAATAGGTGATAAAGTTCAAGATTTCACTCGAAAGGTGCTGAGACTGGGAACGAGGTGCTTAGTCCGAGGTATATTGGACCTTTATGAGACTGGAGCAAAGTGGGACCAAGAGCTTACGATTGAAGTTACCCCCAGTTGTCAAGGATTCATGATACTTTCCACATCAATGTCGAGGAAATATATCCCTGATCCTTCATGATTAAGAGAAAGCAACCAAACATGTTAAATGAGAATTTGACTTATGAGGAGATACCCGGGTGCAGATTGTAGATCGCAAGGAACAAAAAGGAGAAGCAAAAGTGATTCCATTAGTTAAAGTCTTATGGAAGAATCATGAGAGGAGGCAACTACTGGGAGCCGCAGGCCTGCATGCGCCCATCGCACTCCTCACTATTCTCCTGATGAGGTATGTTCCTTCCCTTTTGTTCGAGTTTAGTTTTCATTTCGAGACGAAATGTTCTATGAGGAGGATTTTGTAACACCGTCTCGAGAGAGTCTGGCGTACATGACAATCGTAGGGGTGTATAAGAGTACCAAGTGTCACATCGAAATATTTTGGAGACTAAAATATGAAATGATAAATTGTAAACTGAATCAGGGTATTAAACCAAGGGTACAATGGTCATACAAATGGATATGGAAATTAGAAACAAATTAGAGATGGGCCATAGTACAAATTGAATAAGTTACAATTGCAATAATTAAAAGATGAGGGTTATTTGCAATTTATGGAAAGTTAATTTAACAAAAGGAGAATTAAAAACCAAAATGTCTCATTGGTCTCCAAAGGCTAGGGTTCACGAATATCAGAGGAGAAGAGAGCCAAGAGCAAGAGGAAGAGAAGGAAGAAGAAGGTAAGAGGAGAGGTCCAAAGATTACATGCCTTGTCTTAGAACTCAAGTGGTATTAGATATCTAGGGCTCTTCGTGAGAGATTAGTTCTCCTTGATCTAGGTTTTGTGTAAAGGTCACACAAGCCTTTGATCAAGCCAAGTTATGAGTAAAACCCTAATTGATGAAAAAGAAACTTGGAATCATCACCACATGATGTTTAAAGAATTGGTGGACTCCAGGTGTTATTCCTGGATTTTTCACCAAGGTTTTGGGTTTTGAGGTTCCAAATGACCAATTCACATGTCAAGGGAGTTGTTTTAGATAAATTCCAAGTCGGGTTTTGAGGCATTATGAATTATAGAAGCAGGCTGGAGTGAATTACATCAAAAGTGGGAGAAATAAATAAAAATTCAAGTATTTCGGGGTGTCTTCTACCGGCACAAGTGGAAGTCTCTACCGGTATTGTCAATATTTGGCCAAGTTCTACCGGTAGAAGTTAAGTTCTACCGGTAGAACATGTTCTGGTTTTCCTATTTCGACCAGTTTTCGTATTTTAGCCATAAATTCCTCATTTCTTATCCGATTTGAGTGATTCAAGTGGCTACGTAAAATAGACTTCAAGGAGAACAAAACTTAAGAAGTAGGAATTTCAAAATTATGATCCTAAGTGGCCCAAAAATTCACTCAAAGTGGGGCCATGTGCAAGAAAAATTCCTGCATCAGCTTTGGGACATAGAGTGGCCTGCTGTTTCGACGTAATCAGAGCTCTTCGGTGTTCGAATTGGGTGATTCCAGTTGGAATAGAACCCTAGCACCTTAGCTTTAAAAGAGTATGAGGAATGTGACTGTCTAGGAAGTACGCGGTTATGCATTAATTTGTCGTCAGACTGCTCGAGTTGTAGGTTAGTGAAGCATGGATAAGTGTGGAACAAGGTTCAAGCAAGCAAAGAGGTGAGTGTTCAAACTCATTTTTCCAAATACTAGTGTATTATTATTATTATTACAAATCGCTTACACCGGTATTTTATGGTTTTGAATGTGCAAAAACCATTTTCAAGAAGCAAGCAATGAGATAAAAGCAAGCAAATGGTTTCGAAGTTCAACCATTTTTGAAAGTACATTGGTTTTAAATTGTAAACCATAATTGGCAATAGCGTAAGTAAATGGTTTTTGAAAAGTTAAACCATTTTAAAGCAAGTAAGCAACTAAGCAAATGGTTTTGAATAATTAAACCATTTTTCAAGCAAATAGCGCTAAATGGTTTCAAAGTGTAAAACCATTTTACAAAGAGCAAGCAAGCAAGCAAGCAATGAAAGGCTGTGAAAACAAGGCCTTCCCTAGTTTGGCAAGCAAACCTGCCGGGTGAGGTATCCCGCACGTGCACGGTGGTGTTAGGATTTCATATATGCATTGTAGTTTTTGCCTGTCGGGCAAACTTAGGACATACACCATGCATTTAAAGGAGATCGTGGCACGCATAGGTATATAAGGTTATGAGCTCTAACCAAGTATGGTGGCAGGATGGCGACACGAGGTCAATTCCACCATATTCACCGGAAAATGAAAAGGTGATGCGGACAAAGGTCCTTCCACCGGCACGGTTGAGCATAGGTTCCCGTGTTCACTAGGCATGATAAGCAAAATAGGCCTCATCGTCAGATGTTTATAAGAAGGATATTGTTTCTTTGAAAATCAACCATTGGTTCCCTTGGCCGCCAAGGCTTCCGAGTTTTAAAGTAAACGGTTGGAGCCAAGCTCCCGCTTTAGATTTCAAACGATCGGCTGAGCCAAGCTCCTGTGGGTTTTATTTTTCAAAGCATGTGGTTGAGCTCAAGCTCCCATTTTTATGAAAAAGTTTTGAAAAACTTTTAAAGCAATGGTTTGTGAAAGGTTTTAAGAAACTTTTCAAACAAGATAGAACAAGCAAGCAAGAAAATTATGAGAAGTTTAATAGACTTATAAGCAAGCAAGAAATAAGACTTTTACAAGCTTTCTAAAGAAAAGCAAAATAAAGCAAGTAAAGGCGGTTAAAGTTTTATAAACTTTTAAAAGCAAGCAAGTATATAAAAGCAAGCAAGTACAAAAAGCAAGAAGACAAAGAAAAGTTTTGTGAAACTTAAAGAAAGCAAAGCAAAGCAAGTCTTCTGGAAAATATTCGTAAAAGAGAGTTTTACACTCCAACGAGCCTGCTTAGCTCTATTATTTTGTATTTTAAAACTATTTTCGTAATGTGCACGCAAGACGCTGGAGCAATAATAGGATTTGTCCCGACATCGCATAAGTGTCAGGTATTAATTATATTTTGTAAGAACATACTTGAACATGTATAATGGGACATATGTATGTACATAGTTTAGTATGATGGAAATGTATTGGTATGTCGGTTGCCATATTTTGGATATAAGTAAATTGGATGTATACAGATTTGAATTTAGACTATGTGCAGCCGGGCCATGTCGCTGCAATTTTCCGCCACAGTTTTTTTCCAAACTTAAGTTATAAATTAAAAGAAAAAAATTTATAGGAGGTTTTAAGGCAATACGGCTTCTCGCTTCACAGGATTTCTACTGCTAGAGGTAACAAATAGATTTCTCAGAGGTTCAGACGTCGCGCCGGAAGGGGGCGGTGTGTCACTTAGAGGTGCCACGCCCATCGCACTTCATGATAAGTAACTCTGACCCCCGGACTTAGACTCGGCTTTCCCAAACTTGTCTTTTCTTATCAGAGCCACATTTAAATGGTTTTTCTTTCTTTATTTTTGCTTTCTCCCCTTTTAAAATAAAAAAAAAAAAAAAACAAAAATGTTCGCGACTCCAACCGTTTTCTTTCTAAAACGGTTTTTTTAAATAAAAAAAATGAGTCTCGCCTTTTTAGTAGGAAACACATAATAGCCAAAAATGCAGGGTCCACACAGGCGAAAAGAGGTCGAGGTGATGATAGATCATCTTACACATGAAAAATTACAAGTTCTTATGAGAGCAGAAGATGGAGAGGGGGAAACATGAAAAGGGCTTAAGTAGAGGGTATATGGTCACTGTCGAGGGTATCTCTGGCTAAAAGGTCAATGATAATTTCCTATGCCCCCATGAATCCTACCAAAGCGGTAACACATGATTTTTATCAGCGGTGAGCATGGTTGGATTAACATAACAATGTCATTAAAAATAAATCAATCATTGATTTTCTATTATTATTTATATAAAACTAAAATCTAACCGCCAACATGGTTAATCCAAATCTTCTCGATTAACTATATATAGATTTTGGTTAACCAAAATCAACATGATTAAATTTGTACATACCCAAATATTTACCAACACAACATCTTATTTTTAGACTTTTCATATATAAAGACACAAAAACCACTAGGAAAATATTTATCCTTTATCTTTTAAAATATGCAAAAATAATTTAATAATTTTCTTTCAATATATTTTTAATTGTTTTCAAGAATTTAATATTCTAATATATATGCATATCTCATAAATAATATATTCGAACAAGGTATCATGAAATATTAAAAATAAAATTTGTCCTTATATTTGAAATTAAAATTATATGACAATATCAACATACATACATACAAACACACAAACACACACAATACACACACACACACACACACACACACACACACACACACACACACACACACACACACACACACACAGATATATATGAGCAGTATATATATATATATATATATATATATATATATATATATAGCAGTATATATATATATATATATATATATATATATATATATATATATATATTATACAATATTATCTTTTATCATTTTTAGTATAATATTAGTATTTTTTATTTTCCTCGGTTTGCAAACCGAAACCACACTTTTCAGATTTTGAAACCCAAATCTAAATCTCAAATCAAGGGATTGTATTAAAAAAACCAAAACCAAAAACTAACCAATCAGTTCGATTAACCTATTTTTCGGTTCGGTTTCAATTTGATTCTTCGATCGTTTGGTTTCTTGGATTTGAGAGATATTATCAACTTTCAAGAATATGATGTTATTGTTATATATATATATAGAGAGAGAGAGAGGGAGAAGCAACTATGGCATCTGTTTCCTTAACCAACTTACCGGCCATTATATTTGATGTAGTGGGAATGTGCTTTCATGCCAGGGATCTCTAAAAAGCTCGCGGCCTGAGGCCCGTTTTGGTCCTCAGTCTACCTAAGCAGTCTGGCCTAAGCCCGACCCAAGCTCATTTACAAGGGCTGGGTCATGATTCTTGATTTTAGGCCCAGCCCGACATAATCGTCCTATTCACGGGCTTTATGTCCGCCAAAAAGCCCGCCTGCAGGCCCGCCTAAAGCCCCGCTAAGATACTCGCTAAACGCCCGATCCTCTACTTGCGTAGCTAGTTTTTATTTAAATTGTATTCAAAAGTTAAATAAAAATAAGTAGTTCTTTAAAAACAATTCAAAATAAAAGAATACTTCATTTAAAAAAATTATTCATCGAATATAATTTCATTTGGAAATGTATGAAAAGGTTACATCACTACAAAATAAGTACATCCCAACTAGGTCAACTACTTATTTGTTAATCATTCGTATTTCTTTTCAACCATAAGAAAATAAAAATACAATATACATTTAACTAAATATTTTCATCACTATTTTTTGGGTATCTTGATTTATCACGGATCCATTCATGTTTTGATAAATTTAAGTTATTCAGATCGCCATTAGTACCTTTCGAACATGATCGTAATCATTCGCTAAATCTTAATCTTTTAAACATACTACTGCTTCGATTGCTTCAGGTGACAAATTACATCGCTTTTTGCTAACCACTCTTCCCCCTGCACTAAAAGCAGCTTTTGATGCAACTGTACTCACAGGCACGGTTAATACATCACGTGCAATAATAGATAACACATGGTATTTTATTTGTTGTTTTTTCCACCATTCTAAAATTTCAAAATCTTCATTGTCTTCATATGGAATTGTTTCTACACTAAGATATATATCTATATCGGTTGTATTATTTGGAAACCTAGTTGTTGCCATTTTTCTACTTTTAAACATTTCTAAAGGGCTTTTTATAAAAAGATGAGGAGCTTGTCGTGATGATGATTTTTACCAAACTAATATCATTTCCATATTTTATTTATAACATATATAAAATATATAATCAATGAATTTACTTCATTTTTAATTTCTTCAATTTTTATTTGATCTTCATTGTAAATAACTTACAACCATTCATCTAGAGCATCAAATTTTAATTTAGGTCCAATAATTAAACCAATATACTGTACCAAAAGTGATTCTCAAATTTTGTGGTCATTTTTTTTTTTTTTTCATACAAGAGTCTACTGTACTTCTTTACATACCCAAAAAATATATGAAAAACTTATATTGGTTCTAATATATTTTTACAAAAAGCTGCCTGGCTGGGCCACAACCCGACCTCTTCACTCACGGCCCCGAGGAGCACCGCCTTCTGTGCACCGAAAGGGGGTCCTGACGACTCAGGTGAGCAAAGCCCAAGAGTAATAATCCCTGCTGCTGGGTTACTCCCCACCTAAGTGCACATGCAATGATTGTAGAGGAAAACACATTCAAGCAAGATGCCCCACATGAATGTCAATGCATGAATGTCCTCATGCCCATATCCCGAGTCACTCACCGACTCCCTCACACCTACCTAGGGCGAGTGTGAAATACCAACCATCATTTTGTTCCACCAATGACCTTTTTCCAAAACAAGTACTTATGTTTTTTTCTTTTAAAAATTTGTAACCCATTGGAAAAACCTCCAATGCACAATTGATTTAATGATCGCGGTGCTTATGGTATTTGTGGGCCACGGATTTTCTGAGCTTTTCACCGCCTGAGCCGCCGCTGCTCCAACATTTTCTACACTTAACTTGCATCACGGATTCATGTCTAACCGTGAATAAAATTGGTCTTTCACCCTCGGGGGATCTACCCCATCTTGCTATGCCCAAACACAATTCTATATTTATTTCATTAGTTTTCAAAACTGTTGACTCATTTGGACTTTGTCCCACACCCGAGTCCATCTATCAAGACATATACGCTTTTTGACCCATAAATTTGGTAAATTCGTGACACCTAACCCTGTTTGATCCGCACCATGCACTCACACCCATGTCATGCGATGTCTTCGTGCACATGTAATGCTATCATGCTAGTTGCATATACATAATCACCCATGCACACATATTCATGCATATTGATAGGGTTTGAAAATAGGCGCCATTCGCAGGCCCGTCCCCTGGGCCCCGAAATAGAGGCAGGCCCGATAAAGCATCTTCGGGTTCCTAAGGGCCGACCCAAAATAAAAAACCCGCCACTCGATCCAGCGGCCCATGATGCTG
Organism: Tetrastigma voinierianum; assembly: GCA_016808115.1. Taxonomy (NCBI): domain Eukaryota; kingdom Viridiplantae; phylum Streptophyta; class Magnoliopsida; order Vitales; family Vitaceae; genus Tetrastigma; species Tetrastigma voinierianum. The sequence goes on along the minus strand of JAEQBH010000035.1, from coordinate 1,430,623 downwards.
GGTAACTACAGTGTCTGTGGTCCCAAATAACCATGACAAGGAAAGGAGGATAATCCTCAGCAACCACTTATCCTACAAATCAGATCTTATCAAATAGGAAGGTGGGATAATCCTTGACAACCGTTTTTCCTTCAATATCTCATTCGATAAAGGCAAGAAATATCTCACCCAATAGGAAAGAATCTTTGCAACCCTCAAACTGGGAACAATATACATTATAAATACATGGCCACCCCAACGGTGAAAGGTACGCAAAATCTAAATGCCAATACTAAGCAATCAAGCATTCTCTCTTTTCTATCAGAAAGAATCTCCACGAGACGGAGCGGCTACCTGCAAAGCCCTCGCCTACCTCTTCCTTCCGATCTTTCAGAGAGTGCCACATCCGGGCTCCGATCACAAGACAGTTAGCCCAACCCCAAAGCCTGATTGACGCACCTACCGCAAACCACCTTCGCCAAGCCCCAGGATCGCCCATCAACCTCGAACACGTTCACCCTGTACGATCCTAAGATCCTCCCGGTTCAACCACCGCCAGCCTGGGTCCGGGGCCCAACGACCCCACACGCCCACCAGCTCCGGCTGAAAAAGGCACGCGCCACCCTGGAACGACGCTTTCATAAATATAACCGATTTCTCTCTTCAAGATCGATGGTATCGACACGGAATGATGAGCAGAGCAACGCTAACTTCCATGATTTATCCACCAAAGAGACGCGCCAGGGTAAAGAGGCCACCGTAACACTAAGCGATCCAAAGCAATGATAAATGAAGTGGCACTCGCCGTCAACTGGCTTGGATAGAAGAGAGCCAGAAATGGAATTTCACTGTGTACAAATACAACACCCACGAGATGCGCTTTATGTGAAGGTCATAATATTCCCCCCACACAGAAGCATGCCATTGATCATAGTATTCCCAGGCACCGTCATGCAGATAATTCAGACTGGCCAGTGTAAAATTTTTTAATTTAGCCCTATAGAGAAGGAAACTAAGCTGCACTTTGAGAATGCCATGAGAACGAAGAACCTCATCATGCCCCACTTATGACCAGGAGAGCGTGACTCGGGGAATGCAGGATTTAGGAATTCCAACAAGAGCTTCACTGCAGGAAGGAGGTGGTTAGCGGGCTGACTCGATACTGATGCGGATACCTCGGGTGCAACAGACCTAATCACCTTCACTCCCGAGGTACGTGACTATCCACTCCTACGAAAATCTGGGGACGTTTATGTGGAAGCTGCTCGATGAGCGCTTACAACTGTGAGACCACCTCAATACCTACAAGAATCCGGGAGGAGTCGACGGTACCTGCACTCGGTCCGGCACAGTGGCGTCTCGCTACTATCCTCAAAGGTCTCGACCATGGCCCCGGTTCAATGTAATTCCCCCTTCCACAATCTCTTCATTCCGAGAGTTGTCCATAGCGTTCGTCTCCCACTTCATCGGAGCCAGGACGTATAGGAAGCCGAGCTACCATCTGTTAACCATCAAGCAGGGAACACAGGAGAATTTGAAGTCATATGTGAAGACTCAACGCCAGTCCTCAAGATAGACGACTGATTTAAAAGTTCGCTGTCACAAATTTTAACAGGTTAGTACCAAAGACCTGCTCTCTATCTCGAAGAACCTCAAGCCAACATGGCCGAGGTCCCGCCAAAGCGTAAAAGTACATAAATGGAGAGAAATTGCAAAAAAAGCAGAGCTCTTCCAGTCAGAAGAGAAAAGGACTACGCACAGCGACGAGGACGGAGCCCCAAGAGGCAAGGCGACCAGAGGAAATCCCCGGGAGCAGAGTGGGAGCGATCCCCTAAAAGGCGAGGGAGAATTAGGGATCGCTTGGGCCCACCGCAATCCGAAAGAAGACGACGCGACTTCATTCGCCGCTTCACTCCCTAACAGCCTCAAAGGTTTGGGTCCTACAGAAGTACGAACCAACAGCCTTAAGATGGCCTACGTATGAGGTCGATCCTCGCACTGTGGATAACACCAAGTATTGCGAGTTCCATTGTGACATGACATCGTATTGCACAACCGTATACAACTAAGAAAAGAGATGTATACTTGATACGCCGCTTGACACACAAAGGCTCATTCCTGGGAGCCAAGCTCAAAGCCAAACCTGCAACTAACCAGTGCCCCCACTCAACCCACCACCTCGACAAACGACGACCAAAGACCAAGAACTCGGGGAAATCCATGTGATTCCATGGAGGATCTACTGGAGCGGAGAATCTGGGCCTGGCTCTAAGGCCCACCCCAGCAAGAACATAAGATCGCCCATGGGGGCTATTAAGCAGATCTAAAGCTACCTGCTCCATTAATCTACCATCACATTCTCTCGACCGATTTAAAGGTGCCAAGACTTCCATGACGACCCACTTCAGGAAGTTCGTGCAATCAGCCAACACAACTCGTCCATCTGGGTTTTAGTGGACAAATGGGATCACATCGACATCATTTTTGCATCAGCCTTTGACAAAATGGGAATCGGAAGATAGGTGCTTAGAACCCGTCGGCAAGACGACCACGCGGTTTTGTGGAGAAAAGGTGTTACCACTGATCAATCCAATCATATAACCCTGAGACCCTCGCAAGCAAACGCATCGACAACAAGGTTTCATAGTAGATTTTCCACCACCACAACATGTTAACATGTGCCCTCTCTCAACGCAATAAAAAGCCATCCCCAAAGATAACACATGGTAATCAAATTCAACACTAAACTAGCTCCAGATCGTCGAGGAGATCACGGTGGCTCTGGGAATGCCACAATCGCCTATGAAATGTAAAATGTAGATAACGTGGGAGTATAGGGCGAGCTTGATATGCGCGACAGCTCACCCGCCCGGAGCCCCTCGTAAGAGCAGGAGCCGCAACGCCGGATGACGACTCCGTAACATCTCGCCTACATCGGCTCCAAATTAGCAAAAGGCCTCAAAGACCTCTCACGCCAGCCCGAGACGCAATGGTGACATCTTCGCATGGAAACAGTCGGTTACCGTGGTACCTTAATCTAAGAATCACTCATAAGCTAAACACACCAACCCATCCTTCTGCTTCAAGTACAAAAACATAGGAGTTTCAGACCGTAAAGGCAAAAGGCCACAACTAAGATATATCATTAAGCTCCTCCCGCTGTGGAGCAATCATGGTGTAGAATATCCAGAGGGTCGGGCCAACGTTGTGCTCGCAAGAAACAAATGGCAAATGTCTACTCAGATCACTTCACCATAAACAAAGCATCCCCAAAGGGCGCTTCCCCTACCAGATCACTCATCGTAGATGCACAAGAGCCGCGGGTCTTTAGCTTCATGGATGCTTCTCCGGCCATAACTGTATAAGCATGGATCCTGACCAGAGAAACATCATTCGCCACCGCACAAGGACCCATCGCACGGGTGATGCCGCTTGGGCTCAAGAATGCCGGGCAATCCTACCAAAGGAACCTATGCTCTGTGAAATAGATAGGTGCCAATGGAGGTGTACATAGACGACATGCTGGTAAAGTCCACTACGCCTGGCCCCCTACATCGCCATCTCTCTCTGAGACGCTCCGCATCCTCGAGGGATTATAACATGGCTTCGGACCAATAAACATTTCTTCACGTGTCGCCTGGAAAATTTTGGGCCTATAGTCAACCACAGGAATCTGAGGCAACCGATAAAATAAAAGCATTACTTCGACATGCCATCACCGTCGTGGATAAAAACAGAAGACAACGACCGATGTGATGGATCGCAATGAGCCGATTCAGATCCGTAAGTAAGATAATTGCCACCTTCTTCCAAGTTTTGAAAGCCTTCAATGGGACGAAAAATGGAAGAAGTGTTCATGGTCTTGAAACATACTGTTCTCTCACCCATTCCAAGAGCTCATCAAGGAGAACCTCACCTTGTACTTGGTCAGACAAATTTTCAACCACAGATCGTCAGAGACGTGAGAGCGAAGACAAGATCTGGCCCATTATCTAGCCGAAATGAGGGAGCAGAGGAGAGGGTAAATTTAAAAATGGAAAATTACTAGCATTGGTAACTGAATAAGTTTGCCCTATTTCCAGTTCATTGACCACAGAAGTCCCGAATTTAGCACCTGATGAAGTGAGGCATCAGATAACTGGAGTTCAAGGTTGATGAAGTAGGCCATAGAGCTGCTTTGAGTTCAAGATCCAGACAGTTTAAACTCCGCCATAAAAGGACAGACTCCCAGCTGATTTCACATGGACTCCGCCTGATGGGCCTGGATGAGCCCACTCCAATCGTAGGACAACCTCCCATATGGAAACTTTCCGTACTAGAGCCCTTCAAATGAAGAGGTTTATGCTTAATTCTCGACCTCACCTGAGGGGGAGCAGGACACGAGTATGCACTCAAAGTTCAGTTCCACGCTCCAACAACTGGTCGAGTGGCATGAGGTCCTCATATGCCTCAACCCCGCCCATTCTTGGGGGAGGCTCAACAACCAGAGGTTCAACGATCTCTGTTCACCGCCGCATCAAGAAAACATACGAAGCCAAAAGTGAGAAGATGGCTCTACATTCCAAAAGTCCGCTGACGATAGTGTGCTCAGATGACAGCCATGGCCCTGCATCAGAATTCTCGGGAGGCCGACGCCTTGGCAAAACTTCGCCGCTTTGCAGTGAGGATCTCTGGCGGTCAACACTGTCAATACCGCGTAACCTCTCAGAGACCTCACGGCATGACGGGCCGCCCCGCAGGATCCGCGCCAAAGTCGATTTAACTCCGGCCGGGATTACATTGTAACCACTGAACCACCGCATCGACCCTAAAGGAAGCGCTTAAGATAAGAGTGAGATCTTCCAGTTTACTAACTGCCAGTGGAAGCCTTTATGTTTATGATTCTTCACCTTTCCCGAAATGCATCGCAGAGAAGACACTGAAAGCACGCAAGAGAAGACACTGGTATGGTGGGTTCAGTATCTTGAAACCAGAATAACGTTAGTAGAAAGTTTTGAAAGTGGTGGCATATCGCCCACAATGCTCAAAGATGCGACCAACTCAGCTGGCGAAGATGTAGACCGCCAAGAACACGCTTAAAATATCGCTGGCCTCAAACAGAACCCCTAACATCAAGCCACCACTACTTCTTCCGTTAACTGGGTCAGATATCGTTTTGCCCATCGGGCAAAGGCCAATGTAACTGATGAACGCCAGATTATTTCAATTAGTTGGCCGAGGCCGTCGAAAGCAACAATCATGTAACGTAAGATACGCGAACTTTGCATGGCGAGCCATCATATGTAGGTTCGTATCCCGAGCCCCTAAGACGATGAATGGGAAACACCGGACAACACCCAAATTCAGGGATTTTGTGCGAGCCTTGGATTAAAAATTATTACCCGTCGCACCCACAATCGAATGGATGTCGAAGTCACCATCGTAACCCTTAAAGCCGCCTTTGAAGACCAAGTCGAAGATTCAGTTGAGTCAATGAATAAATTTCCCCTCAAGTACTATGGGCCTAGGACTCATTACGTAAATCACAACCCGAGACCTGCATTCGCTCTAGCTTTTGGCACGTGGCAGAGCCCCGCTGGCTCCGAATAAAGTCCCCGAGTCGAGTTAGCCTCTGGCGAACAAACGATCAGCAGGCTCAGTGATTCAACTAGAATTTCGATCAAAGGCGTGAATGTGTTCAACAGCCACAGGAATATCAAAGGAAGACCGCAAGGTACTACAACAAGAGAGCGTCTGCCATACGGGGATCTGGCCTGAAATACTGCCACGGCAGGTGTCCACAGATGGCCAGCCCAATCGAGGGCCTCTATTATATCCCGATCGCCGTGACCAGTAATTATGAGCTCCAAACGGAGGAAGGAAAAATCTTACAGCATACATGGAATGCAGAACATCTTAAGCGCTTTTATCAGTAGGCATCGGTTTGTAATAAAGCCCTATCATTCCTATGTGACGAATCAGGCAAGCACTGGTTGTTTATTCAGATATCTCGAACAGTTCGGATATGAAAAGAAAGAAAAACGCAGAATGGAAAATTCGTAGACATAAAAATATATCTTTATTTCAAATCGTGTTCTAAGATAATCAATGGTGTCCCCATCATCCTTAAAATGCACACAAGACAGCACTCCTCAATGCACACAAGACAAGCAGCTTCCCCACGTAATACGTGAAGCAATTCCTAAAAGAAAAAAAAAGACGGGACAGAGAGAAAGCTATGATAAAAAAAGAAAAAAAGAGTGAGAGAGGGAGAAAGGAGACAAAGGAGAAAGACATAATGAAAAAAAGACAAGAAGGAGGAGAAGAGGAAAAAAGATGGGGACAAAGGAGAGAGAAAGAAGAGGAAGCAGATGAGAAAGCTGTGGAGGAAGAAAAAAGAGGGAAAAGAAAAGAAAAGAGGAGAGGTATAGAAGAGGGGAGGAGAGGTATAGAAGAGGGGAAGAGAGGTATAGAAGAAAGGGAGGAAGAAAGAGAGGAAAACAGGGAGTGCGGCGCAAAGGATGCACCACACCCCCCCCTCAAGACGCATTCCCTAGCCAAGAGCTAGGGAATAACATGACTCCCATAAAGGGGAGACTAGGGAAAAACACAACTCCCACACGGAGAAACCCAGAAAAGCTGATCCAAAGGCGTCAGAAGAACCCCATCGACGACAGCCAAACATCGAGCATCCATCTTCTGTAAACTCCATCCGCATAGTATGGAAAGCAGAATCTTCAAAAACATAAGGCACAGAGGCAACAGAGCCCCCCATTTATAAAGAAAGCACTTGAAGCACTCCACAACCGCTTTCCAGTTCTATAATTAGCATTTAAAGGCGGAAACAGACTTTTCAAAACTCAAGGACACACGAAATCCAGACTTTCACAGTTTCTAAGCCTCCGTAGAAACTCCTCGAACAAGGAAAGACACATGAAACGTCTCTTCACACGAAGCGTCACTCCCCACAAGATGTTTTCTCACCCAACCGCCTTCACACGTGGCGCTCACACAACCGCTTATGACTCAAATTTGCTCACTCCGACGAGCTCCACCTCGCACAGCCCGTGACGCCCGTGAGTTAGGACTAAACAAAGACACACATCTACTACGCCATGAGCCCCAAATTGGCCACTGACGAAGTTTCCACCGCACAAAGCCAAGACGCCTCGGGAGCTGGGACCACTGAAGGCCACGCGCCACCCGGCCACAGCCGCCATGAGCCTAGTCAGCCACTGACGAGTTCCTCTTACCTCCCGCACAGCCAAGACGCCTCGGGAGTTAAACTACCAGCCACGTCGCCATCTCTACGCCATGAGCCCACCACCACTGACGAGCCTTCCATCCCTCGGCGCACAGCCAAGACGCCCATGAGCTGGGACCACCAGCCACGCCGCCATCCTGGCCACAAATACGAGAGCTCCAACCACCACCCGACGAGCTCCTCTTACCCGCACAGCCAAGACGCGCCTGTGGAGTTGGGACCAGCCTCGGGCTTCACGCCGCCAACCGCACTACGCCATGAGCCCACCCGCCACTGACGGCTCCTTCACCCCCCGCACAGCCAAGACGCCCCCGTGAGCCAGACTACCAGCCACGTCGCCATCTCGCCACAACGCCATGAGCCCAACCAGCCACTCCGACGAGCTCCTCTACCCGCACGTGCCAAGACGCCTCAGAGTTGGGGACTGTACCAAAGAATAGCCACCACCCCACACGCGCCATGAGCCCACGCTCACACTTCGACGGCTCCCCTATAATTCTTTACCGACAGCTCTCCTCAACACGTATGACGAGCTCCTACATCCACAGCAGAACGAGCCCTTCACGCACTTCAAACAAGACGGGCTCCTCCCTACACTCACGACGAGCCTCAACACGTACCTGACGAGCTCCTACATTCACAACTGACGAAACCCTTCACCTGTGACTTCAAATACCTGCTCCACCCTATTAAATTCTCATCGACGAGCTTCTTCTCCCTCAACACAACCGATGAGCTCTTTCATTCACACGACGTGAGCCCCTTCACTAAGATTTCCAAACAAGATCTATGCTCCTCCCATAATTCTGATTGACAGCTCTCCTCAACATTGCATGGACGAGCTCCTACACTCACAGCACTTATCTTTCACCCCGCACTTCAAACGCACTGCCTCCTACACTCATTGACGAGCTCCCTCAACAGACTAAGAGCTCCTATATCTGCCAAATGACGAGCCCTTCACTACTTAAACAGACTCTGCTCCTCCCCTATTAATTTCATCGACGAGCACTCCCTCAACACCGACTCCCGACGAGTCTCTACATTCACAAATGACGAGCCCTTCATCAAGACCAAACGCACTCCGGCCCCCACAATTCCCATTGACGAGCTCTCCCCTCAACATAGACGGACGAGCTCCTATTTGTTCATAGTGACGAACCCTTCGCTGGAGCTCAGACAAACTCAGATTTACGAGGCTCATCCATCAACTTAGAGCCTACCTGACGAGCTCTTGTGACTCTCTCTTTCAACGCGCATAATGGAGCTCTACTCAACTACATACACTAGCAAGCCCTCACCGTTAGCTTACAAAGTCGAGTTCCACTCATTAACCTTGACAAACTCAACCACCAACGGGACACGCGGATGAAGGGATAGGTCAACGCCCACAAGTCAGACGACGAGGGCCACAGGCCCAAACCAACGAGACTCCACCTACACCATTCAACCAGGGAACCACGCTAGTTGGATCAGAATGATATATAAAATTCAAGACGATGCAGTCCAAAATTCCAAGGATCTCTGATTCAGGTTGTACGGTTCAGGAAGGAGAGTAGAAATATTCCAGCAAAAATCATAAAAATGAATGACTGTTGAAAGGAGAACTGTACAGATATTAGGCCCTATGCCTAACACAAAAAAAAAAAAGGGTATAATAGAGTCAACATCGAGGGAAATGTATGTTTCGATCTTAGGTTTTGTGACGATGAAGAACGAGAGGGGGATCCAAGACGAGTGCTAGCTCGCGACTGCTTCAGGCTAAAAGACTCCTCTCCGCTCCATCGCTTGGAAGGTCAAAATCAACTAAACGGAGTATACGAAAGGGCTCGTTGAAAGGCAAGCCACCCAGACGCCTATCAGCAATCGGGCCCGAACCCGTAGCTGCCCGATCACTCTATCCTCCGGGGCAAACTATATCGACTTCATTGGCTGAGGTCTCACAAGAATCCATGACATTCCTCACTAAGCCGCTCTGATGAGTTTACGGCTTCGGAGTACTAGCGACGAGCAGTCTCCAACAACATCTTGCCTCCTAAACCCTGCGACGAGCAAATTTCGGGGTTGCGCCCTTTTATTATTCAACCATTATTGACTTGACATACCAGCTCAAGATCTGGCTACTCGTGAGATAACGTAGTTCCTCCCTAACTAGCTGAAGCTCATCCCGGTAGACTTCAACCCTCTCAATCTCAACCAACCACTCGCAGTCTCGAAGCCCATTTCGAACCCCGGTGACTTTCATTTTTCAAATTTCTCGAAGAATGAGTCACTATATGTCGTGTCCACGTTTCCCATCTCTCGCATATATGTCACGTTAGCCTCAGGCCATCGTCGGTTTAGGCAGCCACTTTCGCTTATAAATTTGAAGATCTTTATATGCTTTTATTTGACTGTATTTTTTCTACTTAAACCAATGGTATCGCCACACAAACACGTAATTAGAACTCAAATGAAAGTCCAAGATGGTTATATAATTATAGACTACCAAACAAACTCGAAAAGATATACTAAGGGAGCTTCATCAACCCCAGAATCCTCGGACTCCTCCCATTGTCAATCATTAAGGATGGATGAAACGCGCTCACATAAGTTCATCACAGAGAAAGCAAAGAATTCCGATTTCATCAACTTTGATTTTGCTTCTTCCTTTTCTTATTAAGGTGCACCTTCCTGAGGCACTGATGAAGATCCGAGGCTGATTGAGCACTAATATGGTGGGGAGTCGCCAACCGCTTGATCGTCAGTCAATTCAAGATTTCAATTTTGATAGCTCCAAGAATAGACAATAAAACTGAGGACCTCAAACAACAGAGGCGGCCCGCCTCGCCAAGACATGGAAGCTAGTAAGATGACGCCTCGTCATTTTCGGATTTATGACTTGGAAGAGGCTTCACTCGAACCCTGCAGGGTCAGGCTGATCTTTCCCTGGAGAATTGTTTTCTTTTACACTTAGGTTTTAGACATCCTAATGAATCCAAGATTTCTCGTAGGAGCAAAGAACTGCCCAAAGGAAAAGACTCTCAGAGTAGAAGGAAAGCGTAAGGCCTAAAGAAAAAGATTCAGACTGCACCTGATGGAGGGTAGATGTCCGACTCTTAAATAACTCCCAAGGAGGAACGAGCAGAGCATCTGGGCCAAAGTGGCACACAGCGTAATTTACTCAAGGCCATGACGAGACCTGAAAACATATGAAAGCTTAAGGCCTGTGGAGTATTCAACTGACTTGAAAAATCAAACCAAAGTGATGAAAATACACGAGCATATCATGTCAATGCCTGCACAGAGTGTCTTTCCTGCCAGTGAGCCAGATCAAAGAGCCACCACAAAGAAAGATCGAACTTTCCATGTCCTATGAGAAGAAGACATCCACCACCAAAGGAATCTATAAGGCCTAGGGAAATAATAAACCCTGCAGAGCTATCATTAAAAAGATGCAAGAGCAGAGCTGGGCATTAGGGACGCAAGCCTCTGTCTTTAAAAAGAATTCAATAACTGATTTAACACTCAACCACTGGTTTAGCCAAGGGCAGATATAAATGGATGGAACCTGTTAAGGGGTAGAATGAGTGGAAAACAAGGTTTGATCAAATGCAACTTAAAAACACCACACGGCAATGAGTAGCGAATTGAGTCAAAAATCGGAGACCATATCCGGACACCCTAAGAGGCCGATATCGCTTCAACGAAAAGTCGATCAGATGAGGGGCCAACCTCGTCAGTCCCCACATTCCTTACTTACGAACTATAGCTTTGAGAACCACCCTGGGTACTGATCAGATTTATTATCCTTTCATTCTTACCCAAAGGAGGGGAGGTTTCAGAGCGCTGGAGGACCCTGACGATTTGAACTAATAACCCTAGCCTGCCAAACCAAGATCACAGGAGGATTAATAAGACATTATAAAGACGAGACACTGGTTTCCTCCATCACTAAAAGAAATGTGATAACAAGATACTGACACTAAACCCAGGACCTCGTGAACAAAATAAAAAGTACTGAGATTGAGACACGGGGCTCAGGAATGATGGAAAGAAACACTTTAGAAAAGGACCCCACGCCAACAAAACAAAAACCCAAATCCCAATAAAGCAAAGTGCAAAACACCAAATACTAGAGTTAAGAGACTGTAAGAACGCGAAACCCAAGAGGTCATTGGGAAAAGAAGAGACAAAGAACCCAAAGGGTTTATTATTAACGCACACTACATACATCGTACAATCCAATGACACGTGGAAATAGTAACTGACGTAGAACAATACAATTTTTACTCACTAATTCAGATACGGTGCATTAAAATATCCGATAGGTTTGAAAGAATATCATGAGTTCATCCCCGCCCCAAAGAGGCAGCCTGATAAAGCATCTTGGTCTTGAATGAGACTCAAAATAAAACCTAATACTCTTGATCAAAGGCCCATGATGCAGTAAATTTGCTGAGGCCCATGTCCTTAAATAACCAAGTATTACAAAGGGAGGATAATCCTCAAGAACCACTATCCTACAAACTGGACTTTATCAAATAGGAAGGTGGATAACTTTGACAATCGTTTTCTTCAAGACCCTATTCATAGGGGCAAGAAACATTCCCACCACAGGGAAAGAACTCGCAACCTCAAACTAGGAAACACTACATTATAAATACAATGGCCACCCCAACTTGGAAAAGGCACTGTAATTTAAACTAACATTAAGAATCAAGCATTCTCTTTTTCACTGAAGAACTCGACTTAGGCACTGAGCGCCACAAAAGTGTGCCCTCACATTCTTTCTTCCTTCGATTCTTCTGCAGAGAGTGCCAACATCCCGGGTCACGATCAGCAAAGAGCACAATTCCCACTTCAAAAGCTGACGACGACGACTTTAAACCAGCTTCCTTAGTCCAGCCTTAACCCACCATCAACCCAACATCGTCTAAACTCGACGATCCCAGATCTCCTCGTCAAACTTCACCAGCATTTTCGCTGGTGGGGCAGATCATCGCTATATTATCCATGTTTCATATGGAAGATTGCCATGTCTTTAAAAACGCCATACAACATATATATCAATATTGAGTATTCCATTAATCGATGTTATCAACCTGGCCACGTATACCAACATGTCATAAATTTCCAAACTCGTATATCCACTTAAAGCCCTAACACAACCTTAACGTCAGCACTAACATGCCTGATTGGCCAATGTCTCCAGGAACATACAAAATCTTGACTCAATGGCTTTCCATAGACAAAGAACTCCCGACCTAATTGGACGAGAAACATGACTCCTTCAAGTCGAGGTCACACATGACTAAACGGCTCTGCCCGCAGCCACTTCATTCTGACCGATCGCCATTTCCGCCGGCTCACCCACTGCCTTTCCGGCCAACCATCGAAAGCTTACCTAATGGGCTTTATGGTTCCAAGGTCACTCAATCGAGCCCAAACAGTGAGATATGATCTTCTCTCAAGTTTGGAGGTCATGCTGCGAAATAACTGACACCGTTACGACGACCCCGCCGATCTACCACCGTTGACGACCAACGCCTGGCGATTCACTCCGCCACACTTTACCGCTGCGATTTGATTATTCGCGGATCGACCGCGACGTACCACCGCTGACATAACCGTTTCGCGACACTTCGCTGGATTACCATCGCTGACACTACCGTCGGCGGATTCACTTCGCTGGATCTTACCACACGCCAATTACCACGCTTCGCATCATCGTTTCATGACGACCTCGCTGGTTACCCACCGCTTACGACCACCGCCCGCGGATGACCGTTAACGTCAACGGATGACCACCACCGCGGATCACCCCATCGGACACCACCGTTTAACGATATCATCGCTCTCGCGCATCACCTCGCTGACTACCACCGCTGACTACAATCACCGGCGACACCTTCCATTTAATCGCTCGCAGTAAAAAGATCCAACTCTGGTCTGCAAGAGTCTAATTATAAAACGAAAGCTCAACATCGGTTCACGATGGCTACGATTTATCAGAGTTAGATTCACCTCCAGATTCCTTTTTTTTCTGGACCCTAAAACCGTTTTAATCGGGCGAATGACCCGGGACCGCGCATCCCATCTGGGCTGGGATTAGATGGGCTGACATCGCAGCGACGAGAACTTATCATGATAACCAACAGAGAAATTCAAAACCAACATCAAGTCCATTGATGAGGCTACACGGTCGTGAAGACTACCATCATAGTTCCGTTTCTTTCCAACCGGCAATCGGAGCTCCAGTCCGCGGTGGCGCATCTCGGTCGCAGCTTCACATAAAATATGTCCAAGAGCTCTGAGGTAAATACAACTGCAATTACATAAACCCAGGTAGAAAGTAACCAAATGAGAATCACCTTCAGAGTTTGTTGAAACCAACTCCGCCTCGAGTCCAAGTTCGCCGCAGAGGCAGATGAATGTCCTTCTTTCTCCGGCCAACCAACGTCCGATCGCCTTGAAATTTAAAGAGAAGTGAGTCTCTCTAAAACCTCTTTCTTCCTCTTCCCTCTCCCACTCAGATCCGTTTTTTCCTTCTATTTAGAGCATGTTCTCCTAAGTTTTCGACACCTTTACTTTCCACTTGCCTCCTAACCCAATATCCTCCCACAAATTCCTCGCTGACATTTCCATCCAAAGACACCCATATCCAACAGTACACCTCGTAAGACTATTTTCCTAGACACGTAGCTCATTTTGCATATCTACGTGGTGGACTTCATGCCACTGTCATCACCCATTCACCTAATTGCCCTCGAAACACACAATCCTCTTCACCACCTGCACCTAACACCCACACAGAAGGTAGATTTCACAGACGATTCCACCGAGAAGTCCGCTTTCACTATCCGGACCAGAAAACTCTGGATTTACCAAATTGGCCATTTTATCTCTTTTTTCAAATTAAAATTTTCACTGCTTTTATATTTCTCTAAAAGAATTTTCTCATTCCGAATTCCACCTAATCACAACACTACATGCGATGCAACATGTACAATGTCATAAGAAACTAGTCATCATTAAGAGCGAACCATTACACCGCGACTATCCCTAAATTGGCAGGAGGTGGTCTGCAGATAGCTTTCACAAGCCCCATGTCGCTTCCTCCACTCCACTTTAAGCTGCCACAAGATTTTCACCAGCTTCTCCCCGACTGGCCTCGCGGCCTCGTAACCTGACTTTATCCGATGCGATCGGTCCTCCCTCAAAGCGTCTCATCCGTGTCCATCCTTCAATCTTCCATCCACTACATGAGCGATCAGAAGAGGTAATCTCTTCTGAGCATGGAGACGCTAATACCGCAATGAACACTGACACAGTTTCAAGAGAAGCTAATTAAGATTATTAATCAATCTTATATCTCAGCAATCGCACAACTCCCACGATACCCGCGGATTCGTCAATCAATTACCCTCCCAGTAATTCACCTTCCGCAGCAGCCGTGATCACCTGTAACCCGGACTTCAAGGGTCGACGCCATCATTCTATAACTTCTTTCACGGCCGCTGCGAGAAGACGCTGCATCGAACCCACCTTCTCGCAGGTGGTTCCTAATCAAATCCGCCATCGAGTTTTTCCTCACCTCGCCAGAACGCCGATCGCATGCGCCTCCCGACAAAGCTCGAGGTGCCATCCGATAATCGCCGAGACCACGTAGCGATCCCACCGGCGACGCGCTCTTCCCAATTACCCTGCGATCCGTGACGAGCGCTCGCAGTGATGTCCTTCTACCGACCGATAGTCCCCTCCAATCATCATCCGCTTCACGGTGAACATCAGATTCATGGTCAGTCAGAACAGCTTTGGGAAACTTTTTCCGTGCAAGGCCAGAACTCTGGGCTCTATCCACACTGCGATACCGCAACATGTACTTGACATTCTCTGGTTGATAGCAACCGCGTAATCTCTCCAATGTGAAGGTCAACCGCATTTTGCAGGGGCCGCCACTTCGTGAGCTTCATTCACTATCACCCATACCGTGATTGGCAAGCCTCATGTACGCAAAAGCCAGTCAAGCAAAACCACCGGATATGTTCCCACGCCTTCCACCGCCACTTCCAATGGCCGCGAGCCCTGGCTTCGTGGGCCACTTTAACCCGCCACATGTGATATCGCTGGGAATAAAGTCTTCTACGCAGTTCTTCAACCACTCCAATAATATCGCGATGAAGATCCCGGTAGCATCTTCGCAAGCACTGATGTACAAACGAGCAAAGGAAACTCCTTTAAGAATTCTAACCGCCAATCAGAACCACTACCCGTCCCCGATACCGAATACTACCATCTACGTGAATCCGGGCCCGGGCCACATTCAGACTCGATCAGATTTCGCCTCTGAGGATGTTTTCCACGCCCTCACCGACTAATCACTATTCAACAGTTGGTAAAGCACAAATCCCAATGTGCCCCGTCTGCTTCACTATAATACCCAAAATCGTCCCGCCAGTCAGATCTCGGGCCACTTCAGAAGTTATACT
This sequence comes from Tetrastigma voinierianum, assembly GCA_016808115.1. Taxonomy (NCBI): domain Eukaryota; kingdom Viridiplantae; phylum Streptophyta; class Magnoliopsida; order Vitales; family Vitaceae; genus Tetrastigma; species Tetrastigma voinierianum. The sequence continues at coordinate 1,414,930 of JAEQBH010000035.1, read as the reverse complement.
AGCGCTAACGCCTTCAGATTTCCATCGAGTAACGTTACCAGCCATCATCGATGGTAATGGCGTGAAGTCATAATCCTCAGAAACCTGATAATCCATTCGGCCGCTTCGCACAGGCCCCGCTGCGTGAGTGCCATACTTACTTACGGCTCAGTACACTAACTCGCCAGAGGCAAAGGTGCCACCAAGGCGAAGACACGCCAGCAACTAAGGTCGTGGTACTCGCCGTGATTCTTCAACCGCGAGAACTATAAGCTACCTCTCCCGGATCGCATCAAACAATATCCATCCCGCTCGAAGGCAACATAATACCGTATCTCGTCTCTGCCTGGGAATTTCATGCTGGGAGTCACAGCTCCTTCTTTCAACCTCTGAATGCTCAGACGGCTTATTCCACCTCAACTACTCTTCCGTCACTTTGACATAGCGCACCTGGGAGAAGTCTCGAGAATCTCCGAAGGGTCAAACAATCTCAAGAAACTATGGGATTCAAGATCACTTCGACTTCCAACCCACACACCCTCTGGGTAATTCCCACTGAGATTTCCTGAGGCCGGCACTCACGTGTCCTGTAATCTCACCGCAAGCCGTAACTCGCACCATCGAACTCATGCATAACCGATGGTCCTCAACAAATCGAATGATCCTCAGTGATACCCATGTTCTACTGATGGGAGATCGATACAATCCACAAGACTACTACAAACTACTCAACAGGTTGGAACATCTCATGATGAGATTCATGAATGTTACTGAAGTGATTTGGCGAACCCATGTATCATCAAATTCACAGCTCAGAAGTGGTCTCAAACATTTAGAGATATCCGTATCCAACTCCTAAATTGGTTGGTAATGGTATGGCATCATTCCTGGTATCTTATGCCTTCAACCATCAAACAAATTAATAATCCCTGAATAAAATTCATTCTCATCAGAACCTCTGCCTAACTGCTTATAATCACACAAATTGGTGGCCTGTCTTCTTCGCACAGGACCTGACGCCTCATGTGGAAGTGGGGCTGGCCCAATAAACCTTTCGGTCCACAACTCGATCCCAATTCTCTTGAGTTCCTGGGAATTTGCACCGGGCCATCCTGGTGCGAAGCCATAGAGATGGCGACGCCAGCGAGTCAACACAGCAAGCCCATCCTCGCTTGAAAATCCCGTAGCTTCATCTCAGCAAACACTTCATAATTGGCAGTAATACTTCGAGGCAGACTGGCGCGTCCGTCTCACCTCGCTTCTGTGGTAAGGTTTCCATTAGCCAACCCGCTAACCGCCTCGGAGACCGGATTCAGATAATCGCCCTGGCAAACAACATGTCGCCCCGAAACACAACACAAGCACCAGCCCTGTGTAACAAGAATCCTCCCAGTCGCCACAAATCGCATGACAACCCAGAATGCTAGTCAATCCATTCCAAGGATGACGCCAACTCGATACGCCCATGATCCCTCAGCCCACGTGAGTAGAACTCAGATCTCTAACCCGCAACCACACACATCATCCCTATCCCCGCCGAATCCCTTGGGAGAACTCAGCAATGGCCTCCATAAGCTCAACCCAAGCCCAATCCCCCCATTTGTCATCATGCAACAGATAATGAATGCGAGTACCCGAGTCAATAATACCCGCTGTGGCGAGATGAATGTAAACATAGTTCCTCAGATACCGACCATCTCGCCGTCGCTTGTAAGGAGTGCGGCAGACACGCCTCGACCCCGGTGTTCCGCTCAGTTCTCGCTTCTGCCGAACAACGCCTCACTTCTCTGGCCTGTTCAGGTGGCGGAGGTGTCAGATGCCACACTCTCGGATCGACATCGTTCTCACCTACATCAAAGCAGACAAATCAGGTCGCGTTGTCTCTACCTATGATCGGATCGCTAAGCTTGCCTAAAACCCCGAGATCCGCGCCTCTGCATAACTTCGCTTCATATGCTTGTGCCGATGGGCGGCAAACATGTCATCGGCCCCGCCGACCTCATTAACCTGACGCCCGCCTTGCGGGCCGCGCCTCAAACCTCAGACCGTGGTTTACTCTTTCCGAACTCGGCTAGACCGACTTCCTCCTTTTTCCTGCCGCAGCACCCATCTCTATGCCCGCGGCGTTTCATTCTCTGTAAATGATCATGCCGGTCGACCATCGAGTCCACAAGTTTCGTAGTTACGCCTACTATCTCCCGCCTGATGACAACCAAAATTATCCTCAAACCTCCGATTCAGCAGCGCCGGCACAAGAACTGTTCCCAACGCACAATCTCCGGAGGAATCGGCACATCACGATACCATCGCCCTCGTTTCACCGCTGAACCTCGCCAAAGATACCAATGGTTTCCGAAAATACTTCCCCATGAATAGCCACAAATTATCCCATGATACGCTTCCAAGCCCTGGAAGTCGGACTCACCCCACCAGATCTCGGACTCACCCTCGTCGAATGGCCGCCAGAATCCGAGTAGTATCGTGAGCTTATCTCCGCTTCGTTCGAGAATCTCTTTCAACTGGACGGAACTAACAATGGCTCACGACGGGCTCCTCCTCCCGTGAACGCTTCTGAGGATGAGCGTACTCAACCTCCGAGGTTGCACTCCCGACCCTGTACCGATCAGCCCTGTGTGCACATCAGCACCCACGCTTCTATGGACACTCATCAAACAGGAAAATTTCATCGCACCTCGCACACCTCACGCCTTACCGACTCTGCCATCTACACACATGTCAAATGGCAAAGAGTTATTAAATTATTCGATTATGTTTTTCCAACCCTATGCCCTTTGTTTTCCACATTGCTACTTATCACACACAAACAATCAAAGACTACAGAAGTCACACGACGCCAGGACGGAATCCTGTCTCCTCCCGACTCAGTAACCTCCTACCCAGACCTCGATAATTCAACACCATGATCCGACACCGTACTTCCGAAAGCACTAAGTAAACGATTATCGCATCAAGCTCAACATCAAAGTTACACTGTCGTGATGTTCCACTTCATCAACAAGATGTCTCAGCACACCATTCAACTTAGTTCATAGGTATCGTGACACCTAAGCCTGGATATCGTCATGACTTCCAACTTGGGGCCACGAAGTTTTATTTTTCACAAGAGTCACACGTACTTCTTTTACACAATTCAAAATATATGAGAAATCTATTGTTCTAACAGTATTTTTGCCAAAAAGCTCGCGCACAACCCGACCTTCTTCTACTCACACCGAGGAGCACCGCCTTCTGTGTATCGAAGGTCCCATCGACTGCGATGTGCCCGCAGGTATTAATCTCCACAGCGGTTACTTCCCACCTATGCAAAATATGCAATACTGTATAGAAAACACGTTCGTAAGTAAGATGCCTACATGAATGTCAACGCATGAATGTCCACGCCATATCCTCCGGAAGTCACATCGACTCTCACACCCACCTAAGTAGTGTGGAATAATTAAACCGCCATTTGTTCCACCACTTATCTTTTCCAAAACAAGAACTTATGTTTTTCTTTAAAAATTTGAACCCACTGGAAAACTCCAATGCACAATCGCCAACATCGCACGTACTATGTATTTCATAAGTCATCGATTGAGCCACCGCCGGACGCCGCTACGCCGTTTAACATTTTCACGAATCCTGCATCGCCGGATTCACGTTCAATCGTGAATAAAATTTCGTGTCTTTCACCGGGATCACCTCATCTTCGGCGCGCCCAAAACACCGGCTATTATTTCATTAGTTTTCAAAACTGGTTGACACCGACTTCGTCCTTCTATTACCCGAGTCTATCGATCGCATTTCATACACGTGCCAATTTCATAATCAGAATCGTGACACCTAACCCGTATTTATCCGGCACTTATAATTCATGACGCGCGTCATATGCGAGCAGTCTTTCGCGGCATGGCATGTAATGCCATTGGCGTTAGCCGCATAAGATAATCACCCATGCACACATATTCGGCGCAGATATTAGATCCATACTCTCTCATTTTAAGATTTGGAAGACGCCCAGCAAATCACGCTTATATTAAAGATATATCAATATAAACAGTATTCCACACCGCATGTTATCAAACTCAAAGCCATGACAAAAGACATACCAACATGCCAAATTCCAAACCTATGTTATCCAACAAAGCTCCGCATCATTACAACTTAACTCGGTCGTTAATTTAACATGTCTGATTACTACCGTCCTCCATTGTGAATGGCGAGCGTGTCTTGACTCAATGGATTTCCATAGAGAGTCAAAGAACCTCCCCCCCGACCTAATTCTAGATTGAGTTGGCGACCTTCGAAGTCGGAGGTCACATATGACCAAACCCGTCACTGGCAGCCTTACTTCCCACCGACTCGACGGCCATTTCGTCGGGGTCAACACCCATCGCCCTTCAAGTGGTCCGACCAAATGCACATCATCGGGCTTTCCATGAAGTCCAAGAACACTGAATCGAGTTCAAACGGCGAGATATGACCTTCCGGAAAGCCGAGGTCAGTGCGTATTTCGGCACCTTCAATGACACTGCTTCGCGATTTTAATTTCCCCGCTGGGATTTACCATCAGGTTACTGAAGATCGTCACACGATCGACCCCCGCTGGATCTAATTACCCGCCGACGATACCGCTTCTCGTGATTCACTCCCCCGTCGACGGTACCATCGTTGACACCACCGTCGCTGGGGACGCATCATCGTTTCATGCGGATCTACCCTCGCTGACAATCATTGCTCGACGTACTTTCATCGTCACGACGACTTTCGTCGATCACTCATCGCCGATTTACTACCGGTGCCGCGATCGACTTCGATTTACCAATGCTCATGGATTTAATCACCGCTTCATGCATTTAATTTCTCCCATTTGAGACTCGTCGAGTAAAAAGTCATAACTTCGTCTGGCTGGGGAGTCCACCGAGAAATCAAAGCTTCAACATCGTTCACAGATGGGGCCATGATTTATCAGGGGAAGGATTTACTTCAGTGATCTTTGGTTTCTGATCCAAAATCCCGTTTTGAAGGTCCCGCCAGTTGACCCCAACTGCAAACCGACCGTAATCTTTATTTAGATGGCCTGACATCGAAAGTGACCATCTCCTAGTCTGCGAGGTCCAAACAGGAGAGAAAATTGAAAACCTAACACTGTGTCCATCACGAAAGGCTAATTTTATCAGCGACTCACTCATTTCTGTCTGCTTTCCTACTCCAAAAATCAGTTCTAAAGTCCGGTTTATGTAGGCATCTCACGCGCATTTTCTTTGGCGGCGGGTCATAACCAAACATTCTTAGTGGTAACACACCAATTACACAACCCTTAAAGGCAGAAAAGAACTGAAAGTAGAAGATCTCACCTCTTCAGAGTTTTTTGAAACTCCTGGGGTTCCCACCCTATACTGGGTTCCTCATGCCTAGGATGAACTCTCTTCCCTTCTCCCACTAAACCCTGTCGGTCCTGAATGTGTGAAAATCACCGTGTAGGCAGCGCATTCCCTCTAAAACTCTTTTCTTCCTCTTTCCCCCTCTCCATCTGAGTCCTTTTTTTTTTCCTCTATTTAGAGAGCATGTTCTCCCAAGCTCTCGGGAGTTGAACCCTTACTTCTTCCACTTCCTGTTTCCTAACCCGTTTACCCTTCCCCACTCAAATTCCTCATGCAAAGCCTATCCAAGACACCCAGCATCCACTAGCATTTACCCATGCAAGACTTTATTTCTTCCTGAGACACTGAGTGCCTACTTGCATGCATCTACATGGGACTTCATGCCATCATTATTTATCATTTCCTATCACACTGTCTCAACACGTAATTCCCCATCATCTAGACTGTAATCTAAATCTAACATGGTAATGATCGCAGATTTATCCTGAATATAGTCCGCTTCGCCATCCGAGACCTGAAAAATTCTGGATTTTTACCAAATTACCATTTTATCTTTTTCGTGGGAAATTAAAATTTCACTGGCTTACAAAAAGTATTTCTCCTGTTAATATTTTTAATCTTTTTTCACTTCTATTGCAAAATGTATACTACAAAATTACAACTTAAATAATTTTAGTACCATATAAATACTAGTTATTTATATAATGACCATGCTGATAATACATAGTATAAATATTTGTGTCGGGTTATTGCAAAAATTTCAAAGATCTGGTATGCCCGTGAATGCCACAATCATAATCACTTAATACATCAACATCTCACTATTATTATTAGATACGTATTTCATAGACTGTATCTACCTTTTCATTTTTAATATTTTGTAAAAATTTATAAGTAGAATTTCATCCAGTTGGCATATCGGAACTTATATTTTTTCTTTCTCATTTGGTACTTTAAGCAAACAAAGGTGCAAACACCTAAGGTTTTGTTTTCGTGGGAAACAATTGGTCACTATATGCAAATGTCTCAATTTCTTTCTAATGTACCATCAACTTGTTTTAATCCATCTTATAATTAAATTTAAAAATATGTGCACATAACAAATGTACGTGAAATAATTTGCATGATCCCTCTTTATTCTGCCAAATATTTTTAATTCAGATGCCTTGTGAGTCATTATTAGAAGCATTATCTAATGTTATTAGAACATTTTATCACTTGTCACTCTAAATCATAATTTCTAACATGACAAAGTTACAGTATTTTAACAATTTTTAGTGTATATTTATGTTTAAATGAAATTATTCTTTTATTTAACATCCATCTACTATCTATATAAATAGAGCATTAATACATAAAAGCTTCCTGCTATTAAAGATGTCCAAATATTAGATGTTAAACAAATTTTTTCCTTCAAATTTATAAAATATTTTAAAATTCTTTCTTTGCTTGATATTTTTTTCATAATACTCTTTTTAATATATTTCCACTCCAAAGACATTTGAATCGAGGATAACGTTTGAATCGTTTCCTAATATTCATGAGTTTCCACTCATATGTATGTTGTTGTTAATTTTCTTATTATAATCACTATTCTTCAGACACAAGATCATCATAAGAAAAAATAGCAAAATTTCATTCATCTTACTTCCACTGTAATAGTAATTTAATATCTACATTATAGCTTAAATTTACGCTATTCATTATGTCTTTTACTGACTTCATGTCTAATTTGATCCACCTCACTAAGAAGTTTGTTAAAAATTTTACATTTTTCCTTTACTTTTTTTATTATTTTCTAAAATTATTTCTATTCTATCAAAAAATTCCATATATTTGAACTAAATTTTTACTACTGACTATTACGGACTGAAGAAGATGCACATGCACTATCCATATTAAATTTTAATAAAATATTATACTAAAAAAATGAATCAAGATAAAATATAAATAAACAACAAAGAAAAGTAAAGGTGGAGAAATATTACTAAATCTGAGGACTGCCTAAAATCTTTAGAACCAATTTACTGGAGTCACTAATGCTTGATTTGCAATTTTATACCACCAATAATATCATAATTCTGAAGAAGTGAAGAACAATGGAAGAAAAATGAAGTATTAAAGAATGAGAGAAAACATCAATCTGAGAAATGAGAAATTAAAAGACTAATTTGATGGAAAATGATAAACAAAAATGTAGTATTTATAGAGAAAAGAAGTTAAAAAAATTGAAAGGTCTAAGTTCCAACGATCACATGACCAAGCTGAAGGTGTTAGTCATTAACATTTGTGAGCCAACACACATATGACCCGGAACTCGTCTAAGGTCACGAGGGAATATATATAGCGCGAGAGGCAGAGAGAGAGTCAAGAAGTAAAGCGGAGTATAAGAGGAGAGAGAGGACAGAGAGCCAGAAGGGAAGGGAGGGAGAGATATGAGAGAGGTTGGTGCAGCTGGGAGTGAGCAGTCATCGTTTTTATTTGTGGTTCTTTGACCAGCTATGGCTCAAAATTTTAAGCCCTACTACCCAGCCTGTTGATCATGCTTTAAAGGTTTCGTCACTAGCTCTATGCCTATCCGGCCTACTGGCTGAGTCTTATTTGTCGCTTTCATGTACAGATTTACCATTTAATAACATTTCATATTATTTTTATCCGCATGGAAGTGGGGTACTAAATCATTTTAACTATTTCTTCTTTTTATATTTATGACTACATTTTATTTCCTAAATTGAGTTTAACTGATTCTTTACTCTAAAAAATCATTGTGACCTATGTATTCCCAAAGCTTCAAATCGAATGAAGGCATCACCAACCTGTGTGGCCTACCCAGATTCCTAAGAATTATGCCATAGTTTGGTTTCTTAAATTGAGGGAAATCTACAAGAAAAAAAAATAGAAAGAGAGATCTAAAGTAGAGAGGAAAGAAAAGCTGTGAGAAACAATAAAGTTAAATCCGCCATTTTAATATAATTTGCTACTTCAAACTTATTTATTTATTGTAATCATTTATAAAAAGACTAAATAATTTAAAAAGTGAGTTTCAAGTAATTTATTTGTTGTTAGTTTCTTTTGAGATTTTACTAAATAACCAAACATAAAAGAAGATCATTTTTCTAGAATTTTTCGTTTCTTTCCTTATTACTTTCTAAAAACCAAACAAACCTCAACAAAAATATATATACATAAGTTATTTTATGTTTATCACTATTGGTACAAAAAAGAACTAGTTATAATTAGAATGAGTATATTGTAAACAGTTAATGTTTATAAAGAGTTAGAACTGCTAAACAATAAAGATTTGAAATATATTGTCTTTGTCTCTTCCTTAAACACGGGCATGAAAAGTAATTTACGCCTGTAAACCTTTTATGCATACAAAAACCAAGAGTGAGATCGAATTCTTCAACTAGCCTGTAGGAAGCATCATAGTTAATTCTAAGTTTCTAATTTATTCTCCATCATGGAGGCTTTTATTCCACAAGTGAAGCAACTCCTAGTCATTTATGAACTAGACCACAAAATGCAGGAAACTAAACTGGCATTCCAAGGATAGATCACCATCCATCATCATCCTAATTTAATTCTTCACTACTTTTTTTTTAACAAAGCAGTAAATGTGTAAAAGCAAACAGAACCGATTCTATGGTGAATGCATTCAGACACGGCAGTATCGTTGCGAAATTCTACTAGCTTCACATTCTAAACATTCGATACGATTTTACACTCGATATTTGTTTTTAGAAATCCACATACAAAGACCCATGGTTATAGTAACTCAATTAAAATTCTATCTAAACTTATTCAACTTCCTACTACTAATAATCAATCGAACTCTCACATTTCATATGATTAACAATGAGATGAAGAATGGAAACGACTTTCAAAGGCATTTAATCAAGCTACTAGACATTCTTTTTATAACCAAAATAATTATAAAAAAAGGCATAAATAATATAAAACGAGGGTCAACATTAAAACAAAATAAGAACACTATGAGTGCTTTCATTTTGATTTTATTTCCCATGAATCATGATCCTTATGTATTTCACGTGAGGCTGCACGCCGGAGTTAACATGATCCTCGTCATTTAAATGTCGATATTATCTTTATTACCCGCGAAGCTGGGGCCGAACGTGCACCTACTGATCAAGACGAGCAGTTCTGTGGTAACCTCGTGAAAACATCAGCAATTTGTAGAGATGATGGATAAAACGTGTAACAAAGAACCCATCGGCAAACTCGGGGCGTGACAAATGATACCACCTGATATACCGAGAGCATGGAACATATGATTTATTGTCACTGAGTGCGCCGAGGTTATCAAGACATCACTTAGGAGTGTCCATAAATCGGAATACCTTATATCATGAAGAAGAAAGTGAGTTACAGTTATTTCTGGGTAAAGTACAAAACGCAAACGACCGATATTCAAAATTTAATCCTGATCTAGAAATCAGGCTGGTGCTCGCAGGACTAGAAAGTCAATCGCTCCTTAAAACAAATCTATAAGTCCTTCTTCAGAAAATTATAATCCGCCAATCGCGATCACAAAACCAGCGGAGACGGCGGGAAGCTGGTTTTAAGAAATCTGATTATGTTGTCACCGTTCTTCAAATATCTTAAGATGCCGATAGCTCAACTCATCTGCGGTGCTGGGCGCGGCCGCAAAGCCTTATATTAATTTAATGAACACACGCTCAAAGGGGATATTTATGATCCAACAACAATTCGCTTCATTATCGGTGCAGGATCACAGTCGCTCAACATTGGCATGAATGGTGAGACTCCAGGTTCGCATGTACCATCTTTTAGTATGCTCCAAAGACTTAATGTATTTCATCAGATAGCAAACAACCATTGCCAATGCATTTTATTTCCAACCTAAAAATAATGCAACGTCCCAAGTCTTTGGAGAAAATTCTGCACTCGCGGTAGTTAATGAGGTTATCAATGATTTGTTATCACACCTGCGGCGATATTGTTAACAACGCAGATAAGTAACAAAAAATAATGGAGTGGATTCAGAAGAATAAAAGGGATGAGGCTTGTTTTTACCACAACTAAAAACCCAAATGAAGAAGACATTGAGCCAGTCTATCAAACCAAGCTCTCAGTGCTTACTTTAGGCCATCAAAAGAGTTTATTCAATCTCTATGCATAATTAGGAAGATCATGACATAATTAGGTTGCCCATGAATACCTTCTTGAAACCATGTAAAGGCTTTACATCTAACTACCCTATTCTAAACCCAAAGTCACCATGTATTACGCGATTAACTGATAGTAGTTTGCTTATAACTAGCTAAAGTCTCTACAAACCTGCAAGCAACTAGTCGTGCTTTGTATCTTTTACTGCTCCATCCGCATTCAACTTTTATTGCTTTGAAGGACCCCAGAATCAATTTTTGAAAAAGGACAAAATCGCACTCTTGCATAAAATTATTATTCGTTAAAAAACGCTGAATTTATTCTCTAGATCTCGTGATGACAAAAATGATTTCACCATCGAATCGCCTCCACGAAATCTAGCCATAGCACGCCAATTTCATGTAACTGAGATAGTTTATAGCTTCAATACATTTTCGCATCGCGCTTGGGTGCCGGAAAACAATTTCGATGCGAAAAAGTCACATATCGCAACATGCCAAGTGGTAAGAGAAATGATGAAAATGGACCACTGAGATAAAGGCTGGACATCAACCTAGGCATGATTTGAACGCCATTTTTGAAATTGTTAAGTTTAGTTAATAGTGACAAATGTATAGTGTTTGTTCCTTCAAAATTCCAAAAAAGGGGAAACGAAATGGGGAAGTGGAAAAGTTACAGAAGGTTGTAAATGGAGGTTTTAGAGAGCCTGCTTCCTGCAAGATCTGGCGATCCGATAGTCACACTTTCTGTGATTTAGCTATGTCCCACGCTGAAAGGTCAGTGGGGAATGGATTTATAGAGTCACAAATCCGATAGTGAGTTCTCCCTGCTCTGGTTTACACTTTATTTTCAAGTGCTTTATAATGTTTCCGCCATTATACTCAATTCATTTATTGATCTGGTCTCAAAACTCTAGGGACCACCATCGAAATTATTAAAGATATTCTCTACGCCACGGCTGCACACAAGATAAAAAGGAAATTATATTAAATGGTTCTTTGGTATGTATACTGTGTGATTTATCGTGGGAATTGGGGTTCCATGTGCCGAACCCCACTATCGTGACCCTTCAGACAGAATCGAGGTGTCACTCATTCTGAGAATGTTGTTCACAAAATACCTTGTGAAATAATGTTTAATGAGTAATTCAACTCCAGAATGCTCGTGAAGTTTGACTATTGTACTCTACTATTTCAATTTTTGATGATTGATGGTGAAATGTTACGACATGTTCGTGGTCATTTAAATTATGCAAATATATGCCCATTATATTTGTATGTGTTATCGACCCTGAATGGAATCAAGATCTATGTATCTCATATTCATCAAAATCTAGAACTACAGGAGTGAGTGCATGAGGTACCGCAGAGAATGTTTCGTAGGTTGCCCAAAAAATAATAAATATCTAGGTGATCCAAACATACATCAATCGTCGAGTACTACTAAATGCATATGGTTATCGAGGGTAAGCCCACTTAATCAATCGCTTCAGACGCCCAATCGATATATACACTGAGGGTTGTCCACAAACAAATAAACATAATAATTCTCATACTGAGGATTAGGGCGAGTGTGAGTGAGTCACGAGACTTGGTAATGGATGACCAATAGATATTCACAGGGACCATGCATTTGCTTGACGTGTTTATTTGGAACATTGTATATTTAGTGGAGAGTAAACACTTAGGTGGGGTGATTCCACTATCGAAAGCATGATCAATTGTCGGTATATTATTTTATGCACAGAGCATGAGAGACGCTTAAGCCTATCATAGAGTAATGCTTAAAGAAAGTTTTATCAGGCTTTCTACAGGAGCGCATGATATGTATTAGAATTATCTAATTTTAATATATAGTCAGATAAGAATAAAATTAACTCTTGAAACTATCGATACATTGAACAGATATATATTCCACGTACTGTCACTGGGTCGGTCGGGTCGCCACTCATGTTATCATATATTGATGCTCGGGGATGCCTATGCGTTTTGCATTCGGGCAGCTCCCATAAAAGGAGAATTACTGTGGAAAATGTTTGACACCATGGTTATCTGACGTATTCATTTCCACACGTAATAATCTAACTCCTCATTGATTTGAAGCGCCACATTATCGCCCTAAACTAAACCTCAAATCCCATTCTAAAATAAAAGACCTAAACTAGGAAACCTCAAACCCGAAACCTTAAACTCCAACCCCAAATCTAAACTCAACCCCATCCCCTAAACCCCAACCCTAACCTAAACTATTGGGAACCCCAAACCCTAAACCCAACTGGGAACCCTAAACCCTAAACTCAAACCTAAACTTGGGAACTCAAACCTAAAACTCAACCCCAAACCCGAACTCCAAACTCCTGAAATCAACCCAAACTTAAACTCCAGAACCCGAACCCAACCCGAACCCCAACTCAAACCAAACCCTAAACCCAAACCTTAAACTCCTAACTCAAATCCCTAAACCATTTGCCTTAAACTCCTGAAAACCCTAACTCAAACTGTGAATTAACTAAATTTAAACTTTAAACCCATCCCTAATCCCCACACCCCTAACCCCAAACCCCAACCCTTAAACTCAACCCAACAATTCAAAACTCTAAACCCTAATCCCGAAATCCTCAACCCCTAAACCCTAAAACCTCAACCCTGAACCCTGAAAACCCCAAACCCCAAACCTTAAAATCCCAAACCTGCAAACACGAAATCAGAAACCCAAACCTAACCCAAACCCGAATCCGAAAAACCCTAAACCTTAACCTTTAAACTCGAAACTCTAAACCTAAACCTTAAACTCCTAAACCTTAAACCCAAACCTAAACCCTATACCTGAAACCTAAACCCAACCAGATCAAAAACCCAAACCCTAACCTCAACCTCTAAACCTAACCCTAACTCCTAAACCCCTAACCCTTAACCCCAACCCAAAACCCAACCTATAAACTTAAACCTCAACTCAACCCTAAAACTCCTAAACCTTAAAACCCCTCAACCCCTCAAACTCCTTAAAACCTGAGTCCAAACTAACTTAAAACTTAAACCTAAAAACCCTAAAACCTTAAAACCCAACAACCCTAAACCCTAAAAACCCAACCCCAACCCCAAACCCAACTCAACCCAAACCCAACCCTAAACCTCAAACCCCAACCTCAAAACCTCAACCCCAACCCAACCCCAACCCCAAAAATCAAACCCAAACCTTAAAACCAAACCCCAAAACCCTAAAACCCCTAAACCCCTGGAACCCTTAAACCCTAAACTGGTGGTGGATTCAATTGATTTCATTCCGATGGAAAATTGTCCTTTGTTAATTTCATTTATTTTGTTTTCATTTTTTTGAGCTTTTGGGTTTCCATTTTCTATGTCTATCACAATATGGAAGAAACTTTAAAAGACTTTCTTTTACCTTCCATTTTCAAGCAAGTAAAATAAAGCCTCACATAAAATAAAGGGTATCCATATCCGATCCCATGGCCCAACCTGCTCGTCTCTCGCTAAGGGTTAAAGTCTCAACTCTGAAGCCAGGTTTCATGGGTGAGCCATGTGGTCATTTAAGTTCACCCAGTAAGGATTCAAGCCCACCATAGCTTTAATCCATGCTTCCACCATGGTACAAAAAATTCAGATAAAAATTAGCAAGTGTTTATGTAATAATTTTAAAATAAAAATGCAACACCTAAAATTTATCTATTCAATATTATACATCTTACAAGATTAAATTTGAAAAATGGGGCAAGATGTCACTGGCAAAATAATTGCACCAAACTATGCTGCTGGGACAATCTAATTTATTTATCAATTATGCCACGTAGCGCAGAACAATATATACACAGTCTCAGCTAGGTTTCCCGTAAGCAGCCCAAAACCTCCGCTCTTATGAAGCGGAGTCGGAGTTGCCGACCACAAAGGCTCACCCAAAGGATATTAGATCCCTACCATGCCAGCAGCGCATGAGCCCAGCCCACCGGAACCACTGGGTCGTAACGTCAGAGAGATAGCGCCCAAAAAAACTCGTAGAAAGCGCTAAGGAAAAGTGCCTAGTTCCCATGATTTTCACCCACTGATTAGGAAAGAAGGATCTTATACATCCCATCATATTATCTCACAAGAGTCAGTCCACATAGAAGGAAATGAAACTCCTCACCCAAACGAGGTAGATCCTATCATCTAACAAGAGAAAAGCAACAACTATTTCTCTTATAAATAATAACCCATTCCCACCATAAAAAGGTACGCAACAATAACGCCATAAAAAATCGCGAATTTTCTTCTATAAGAAAGAAATGACATTATCGGGAATACGCCCACACCTCGCCAGATCAGTTCTTTGCAGTGTGTTGCAGTAGTCGTTTCGACGTATCTCATCCAACCACCACCAACGCCCCACAGGCCCAACTCCAAAGAGGCAGCACCACTGGCTGGCGCCATCGTTTAACGACTTTCTCATGCAAACTGAATTCTCGGGATCATGGTATCGACCAAACACGAAAGGTGAGTCACTGCAACCCCTGTAGCAGATCACAGTATTTAATGCTGATAATAACCACTAAGAGACTTCATGAAACTCGCAGAATAAAGTTTCCAAACTTTCCCATCGTGTTTTGCATCTTTCTCAAAGATATTTTTCTATTTTGGTGCCTTTTTTCTCTCTTCCTTTCCCCCATTACGTATAATAACTTCTCCTCCCCTTATTCTATGTTCTTCACCTTTCATTTTCTCCAATGGAATGCAAATGTTTTGTTCTTTTGCTTTCTACCACCCTCTTAACTAACTGGTCAATAACCCCACACTGGGGCTTGGTATTAGTATATTTGTAAATAACACCCTATGATTTAATTGTTCCAGGATAAGGTTACAAGACCAAACCCATTCCTCCTTTTTGGATTTTTTTCTTTTTCACATATTCTTCACAATCCTCTTCATCTTTTCTTATTTCTCTTGAATTGTTCTTCCCCAAACCACATCATGCTTTTCTCAACTTGGAGCAATATTTCAAACTGTCACTCTCACCCTTAATGTATCCTATTCCATGATCGTGGCAATAAAGTGTTTCTACTAAAGATTATGTGTAAGGGAGGACTCGCTCTATTTCACAAGGATTGTGATCTGGTTATAAACAAAGTAGGAACCAGTGTATATGCATACGGCAGGCAAAGGCAGTGCTTCGGGAAGGCCCAACTTCCAAGGAGCTACCAAATCAAGCTTTCCCCTGTTAGTGGCCGCTACGATTGTTTTTAACTACGAATCAAACAAGCTCTAGAAGAACACTGGGAAGAGCTTATTTGTGGATTAATCTTCTAAGATGTTCTCAATTCAAAATAATTCTTTAAGAGTTTTGTTAACTATGTAAAGTTTATTTGTGATGTTGTAATCCAAACCACAATACAAATAGAATTAATTATAGGTCTTATCTGCTTCCATCAATTTACAAAAGTCTTCTAATCTTTAATAAACATTTATCTCATATACCTTGCATTAAATTAATTTCCATCTATTTGATCCACCTCAATGCATCTATAAGATTTTATTTGGCTTTAGATTTTTTTTGTGTTGTTTTTACAAGTAAAAAATGCCCATTTAAATCATGTATCTGCAGCCTAAGTTTAATCCAACACAATAACACCATTCTTTACTCCACCCTGAACTCAACCAAAACATTATCAGTACAGCTTAAGAGCTTTACATCCAGAATAATGGTTTTCAATTATTTCAACTAAGTTTATTTATCACAAGTCGTGAGATGTAACACTCAAATACACTATAGCGCGAACATAATTATATTAAAAGCATTTGAAATTTTAATTATTATTTATAGAAAATTTCAACCCAAAATTTGCATGTAAGATAGCGCGTAGAAGTGGAATTTAATGCAACAGGTATGTGTCATAATATAAGAAGATGAGATGTTATAGTAAATGGATTGGCCGTGGTGCAAATAGAAATGGGAGTCAAGGACCCAAACTGTAATAAAAAGAAATCTGACCAAATCAGATGCATTCACCAGGCCCCTTCATTCAGATTTGAGGCGGTTACTCAAATATATATTGCCATATAAGTGCCAAATATAAATAGTTTAATAAATAATAAAGAAGAGAAAAATTGAGTTTGATCGATATGTCTGCTGTAAGGATTAATACATCACTCATGGATTAGCATGACTCGACTTTGTGGTATGGGATATTAAGTTTGTCTCATTTCTGTAGATCAGTTTGTAATCAATCCCCAGTCCTGTGATTCATAGTGCCATAGAACCTTAGTTTAGAGGAGATGAGGCGAACTTCCTTTGCATGACCTGGTCATATGGGTGATATGTTTGCAGAGGTTAACTTATCTGAGGCAGATCTGAGTTTGAGCTGTGAAAAAACACTAATTAACTTATGTCTTTAAAGGTTAGTCAGCTGTAACATTGCTCGAGATGTTTTATGGAGACTATAATAAAGTTTTCTTGGATTTTGGTTGGATTTCTCTGAAAATGGACCTAAATCAACAAATTTATAATTTTTGTCCCACACCCATCAGACTTATGATCCCACGTAGTTAGCCAGTCCACAAGTGAGATGTCCATTTCAATAGAGGGAGGCTTGGACAAGCCCTTGATATAAGAGAGACAGCAAAGCTATGCCATGTGTTCACGCCAAGATGTTAGCACTAGTCATATGTTAGCGTTTTGTCATGTTTGTTGCCTCATATTTCGAGGATTTTCTATTTGACTAACGAGGACCCCAGTAACGATGGAAGCGTTCATTCATCAGAAGGTAAGGAAAATTAGTCCATCGCCGCCAGGCTTAATGTTGGCAAACTTAATGCCCCTTGCGATGATAGTGCCCCCAACATACATAAATTTGGGAGGGAACTACTTAAGACCCGGAGGCTTGAATGACAATTTTATCTTCCGCCATATCGGGCGCATACTCCGCAGCATTTTGGTACTCTAATTAGTGGACGACTCTCCACCGCAGGCGCTTTACATTTAGTTTCACTTTGACATCGATTACGCACTTAACATTCTCTTGCCGTTTGACTGCTGCATAATGGCACCCCAAAACACTGACCGCATTCTGAACCATCGTGCCGTGTCCATTTCGTTTTATTAATGGTCTGCGCTAAGCCAGCTTAGGCGAAAAGAGTCCGACACCTATCATGAGGCAGCAATGCGGCATCGTTTCGCTGGAATGTACCCCATGGAAATCTCCGCGCAGATAAGCTCAGACGGCGGGGGTACCTCCGCATAAGTATAAAGATCATAGCACCACCGTACCTTCGCGGCGGGCAGCCCAGAATCTTTCACAGATATATGAACGTTAAGTCCGCCATGGCACAAAGTACGGCGTTTGTTATGCGAATTGGCTGAAAATTGGTTATCTCGCACCGATATTCCGTTGTTCAGGTGGTCATCTAAAGGGCACAATGCACATGGTGTCATGTTTCCACTAATATGTTACACGCAAGCTTTAACTGCAGATACAAAGGAGGATGTCCGATGATCTTACGATTCTTACCAGCTCCAGCATATTTGTCGTCCATCACCCAGGTTTTCGCGCCTAATTGCGTAAAATGCAACGGCCAGCCAGATATGGTATAAACGACTCATAATCGCAGGCTGAAACTTTAAACCCACCACGTGGTAGTTTGATTTGTATCTTTTTGTATAAGATATTTGATTTAGTTATAAGACTCGGCCCACCAATATTCCACAATAAGAGTCTTGATAATTTTCTACGCCATCCACCCAAAATGCTGTAGGTGACAAAATTCTCAACTATTATCAAGAAGGAAAGGAAACAACAAGGAAATATAAAACAAAAATGTACACAATCAAAGAATTTATTTATGGATGTTTCGCAAGATATTAGATGTGATGTAGGGAGAAGAGATGGAAGAGCGCACAATTTTTCATGGCACACAATTTGAGATCCCGATTTTAAGGTCGGCACTTTTCTTTGTTCGACCAGATTCATAAAACCCACCAAAATTTCAGATTGCCTTCGGGCTTCTTTCATTTTTTAGCCAATGACCATGAATGTTTCACTGCTTACTTGCCATAAGCTTCACAACAAAATCCAGTTTCCATGTGTCCATAATTATCTCAAACTGCATCATCCTCTCTTTTCACACCACATCTCCATTCTTCATCTTTCTTTTTCTTGTAAGCATCCTCCAAATTCTAATGTCCTCTTCTTCAGCTCTCACTCCCTATAAATGTCCCTTAGTCAGAGTCGGTTTGCTTCTGTCAGTCTCCTTTCATCTCTCGCTCGGGATTTCCAATATCCCCATCAGCTCATTTGGTGCCACTGGTGCCTCAAACTCCAACTTGCCTTGGCCGTATCACTCCTCAATCCGAGGGCAAAACCAAGATGCCTGACTTCTCCCCAAGCCTGCCGCCTCGGCTGGAACTCCTCCCATCGTACAGGCCTCACTGCACCTTCCAAAATCTTTATTCTCTTCATCTCTTTTCTTTCCCCTTTCCTCTCGTTATCAACTATTTCCATACCCCGCCAATGTTGGGAGGGGATTTGGGGCAATGCTTCTTTTCCATTTTCATTTAACTCTGTAAGGTGTTAAGAAGATAAGTGGCTGTGGGAACTAATCCCCTACACTGTTTCCTGGCAAATTTCAAAATGTGATCTTTTCAACGTTGTTTTCCCACATTTATTCTTGTATCTTCAAAGAATGGCAAAGAGAATGTTTATCACTTTCACTGCGGCGCTTTGATGGCAAGGATGTAACTGTGGTGAAATAAACCATACCCAGCTTATTTTATTTGAGCCCTCTTCTGTAGTCGATTTGAAGGTATTTTCTGCCTCCTTTCCACTTCCTTTCAAACGCCGCCAGGGTCTACATTATCGCTGGTAATCCTGCTCCTTCAATTTAACTGAGCTTAATCCTTCTCTCACACCTTCCAAGTTGAACAATAGATTTATCCTTTCCCACTCGGTCTATCCAATGTCCTTGACTTCAAATCCTTCTTTCCTTCTCTTGCCACCATTAAAGCAACTTCATCATGAACACCCAGTTCCTCGTTTCCCACAATGCTCACGCATTCTTCTCTTCTCAAGTGATTTCAACAAAGATGGGTGACAGTTTCTCAACCCTTTCAAGAATAAACCCTCTCATAATTTTCCATTAGCTGCCTTTGTCTGAGATAATGTTTCTGATTTTTCACTTCCTACTCACTTCAGCTTTTCGCTTCTCCCTTTCTCTCTCTTTTCTTATTCTTCCTTCACTGCTCAAACATTCGTTTACTCCCATCCCTTTCTTTCTCTATTTTTCTCATATAATGACTGAGGCGGCTTACATCTCACTTCTCCACTCAACATACTTTCCTTCCACTAATGAGGCTTGAAACCCAGTCAGGCCCACATCACTGCAGTAGACCCTGCTAGTGGTTTGTTTTTGTGGTTTTTAAGGCAAGATGAGAGAGATCGAGTATGTCTGAGGCTGATGGCTTATGAGAAAGGTGGCTCCTTGTAGTTTTAAAAAAAAAAAATTTCATTTATGAAGACAAACAATTTTTTCGTGTTTTCATTTAATGTCATCAGACAATGTAAATTCCTGGGTTTTTTCTATTTTTACCACTATGCCCATTTACTTAAATAACTGTCAGGACATGCTTCTAAATTTCAACAAGGAAACCTGGCCGCCACATGTCATGATACTGAAAGAATGTTATGATACTCTTTTCAAGCATGAATTAATTCTTAGTCGCAATGAAATTCTGTCGCCATTATTAAACTTGTTTTTTCAAATGAAACTAAAATTAATCACGCCACAACACGTAAAAGTATAAGGCATATCTTTAAGGCTCTTTCGACTACATCACAGACAAAGAGCAGACGCCATGCGACATAATTTATATTTCTTCCGTAATTGCATCTTATCTAGTTTTCACTTAAGACATTGAAGCGGCGTATCATCTCATACCAACTAAAAACATCGCGCAAATTCATTTAATCAATCCGTTAAAACTTGTAATGTGTATGAAACAACAACAAATTCCTCATTTCTTTATTCTTAATATACCACAAAAGATGATGTTCATGGCATCTCTGGGAAAATTTGAAACCAACAAAGCACTATTTTGTCCACTTAAATAAAATCACATTCCCCCAACCAATTATATTATTAAAAACAAATTAAGGAATATAAATACCCTCAGAGCTAATTTCTACATTTTTCAGTTTCATACGATAAGCCCCATTAAAAACCTCATCTTTATTATAGCCTACTGTCCCGAAACAACCACTAAAATGAAAATTCCGACATAATTCAACCGGGAAAATTCAACTCATGGTAACTCAATCAACACCTAAATTAAACCACTTCACTCACGCTTCCTAAGAAGCCACCAGCTTTATCGTTTTATGGATATTGTCAGATAATTTGTCCACGACCTCCTCAGATTCTCCCAGACCACACCCTATAATTAATATTTTTCCAATGCCTCTTTTCTCCTACATATCTTTGCTTCCTACCACTATTTCAACGAAGTATAAAATCTTTTTTGGATCATCATACTAACGGGAAATACCATTTGATTAGTTTCGCAAGGAAGGTTCAGCTACCCTACTGTAGTCAAGTTCCAATGAATACATTAGTGATTTGCCTTAAACACACTCTGTGTTTGCTTTTGAGAATTTTAAGCCCAGTAACCTTTTTCATGTATTATCCGTAATCTTGTTTTCCTCGACATGAATCAGAACATCCGATCTTCAAACGATTGAGTCCTTTCAACTATGACATTCTTCATTTTCCCTTGTTGATGTTCTCGGGATCTGGCTGAAAGTACAGCCACGTAATTCGCCCGTGTCTCGGGCCCCATTGTTCTCCACCTATGAAAGGTTTTCATGGTTCCCAGCCCGGTGTAGACAAGGTGGGGAAGTCAGTTAGCTGAAGTGCTAACCCCTCAGTTTCACCACAGTACTTGGCTCTCAATCAGGTTCTTTCTCTGATCCTGTCCTTCAAAGATCGCCGGGCCTTTCCATTTATCGCCCCACTTCATGGGAATATGTACTCCTTCTATCAAGCTCTCCCAGCTTTGTTCATCATCGCATCCCGTCTCGCTTTATAAAGAGTCATAACAAGAAACCACTTCCTCTGACCCATCACGGTCCTCGAAGCTTCTAATGGAGCTCAGATTTTCATTTTCGCGCGTCTTCACTAGTCGCTTCAGACCTCGTATTTCTTCTTTAAAGCTCCACAAAGAAGATGCACCAATTATAAATCTCAAGAGGTGATATCCATAATGGATGAATATATCCATCTGAGAGTGTCAGATTCATTCTTCGCACAGTAGCATCTTTGTTGCATTCCTTTAATCCTCCTATGCGCTGGCAGACTCCCTTTCTCTCAACGTGCTCAAGATAATTGCTCTTTCTCTTCACGCTGTATCGATGGAAAACCGCCTCACATAAAGCTCACCTAATTCCTCCTGTTCACCATCCTACCACAGAAGTGTTGAATCAAACCATGTTTGCCACATCTCCTCAAAGCGGAAAGGGAAGAGCTGCCAACTCTACTACTTCCTGGTCTCACCCCATCTGATCACAGCGCCATCCTCATGAATCTCCCCACATGCTCATCGGGATCTTAGAGGGATGACCAAGAACTACATTGTACTCATGGTAATTAAATGCTATTTAAACTCAAAATTGTCAGTTCCTATGGTGCCGTCTTACTCGCACTTTCTCTTAATAACAGCCCAAAATCTATAGTGACAGCCTCCTGAGTTCCTCCTCCGCTTCTTCGTAATAACCCAGAATCTTTCTTTGACTTGTTACACCTTGATTCTTAACGTGATCTTCTTAAATTCACGATTCTTCAATTTTAATGTTTGCCCAGAGGTGTAGATCTCGTTTTTAAGTTTTCTTGCGCATTTAAAATCTTCTTCCCTAAATAGAAACACACTAAGATCAAATGAATTTCAGTGGGATACAATTATATCCATTAATCTCATAGAAAATGTCAGGTAACTTCTCTTAAATCCATTATTATTAACTATTTTTTTGTGATTTTCTAGAGCCAATGATTTCAAAAAGAAAATGTTCAAAATTAGTGAACTTGACGCTTCATGAATATTTATTTTGAATTTTACTATTTCCATCCTCATCAAACTAATCCAAAACTTAATAATTAATGATATATACAAATTTATGACACTACTACCAAAGGACTATTATCTAGTCCTTGGCAATGGTGCCAAAAACTTGTTAAGACCTAACTATATGATGTGATCGCATAGTCCCAATCTTCGTATCGCTTACACATGAAGCCACCCATGGGTAATAACGCCAAAAAACTTCTGTCAAGACCATTTCTCAGTGTGTATGAAAGTTATTAAATTGTGTTTTTTTAGAAAAATGACTCATTTAAAATTTATAGTTTCATGTTTAGACCACCGGCAAGTGCACAGGTCATAATAATAAAAGTGATATTTAAAGTCCAAATATCATTCCCACAGGAAGATCATATAAATCAAAAGAATAACTACCCAAGTACTAAGACTGGCTGCTTTTAACTCCATTATATGATGATAAGAATACGGTAAATTTAGTCTTAATCAACTTAAATGTAATAAAAAAGTAAAGTTTAATAATTCAAGTTGAGATTCATCGAGCAGAGGCAAAACACATGGACTCCATTAACAAATACAATTCCTACATCATTTTCGACCATAAACAACCATCAATTGAAACTGAGTTTGTCAGCATATAAGGCATGACGCTTGTATTCTCCCTCTAACTGATACTTAACCTGATTGGTGCTGTCTCACATTCATTTCCTCGAGACATGATCTAACTTGGTTATTTGTACATAACCATATTTCAAAGATTTGTTATTTTGTTTTCTTTAAAGACTTCCATACTGGGATTCGTGATTTTAAAGAATTTCATCGTGGACGTAGATATCGCAAGCCTTCTCCACCTCGACGACACTTCATCCACACTCGATGGTTTCATCCCTGACAGATCTCACTATGGATCAAAATCAATTAATGTGAAGATGAGAGACTTCAAGTGATTAAACATGTGACATCCCAAAACCCGGTGTCCACAGATCACCAGCCAACTTACTGAATTCACATGTCCCATATCTCCAGACCCACATTCAGTAAACTGCCTCGGGGGGCCTACAATCCAACATCACAAATAAATATCCCCAACTATATTCCAATATCTACAACAAGATACATTTTACAAATACATATTCAAATTTACAATAAATTTACAATTTAATACATATTATCCAAAAAACATTAAAGCCGTGAACCCGCTTTCTTCAAAATCAGCCTCTAAGACGAGCTGCCTCTCAAAATGCCCTCGTACCTCGAAAAAAAAAAAAAAAAAAAAATATTCCTCGACAAAGGTGAGCTATCGCCCGCAAGAGTGGAATCACCCTAAATGAGTTATCGCCCCACCTAAGTGCATATGCAAATGATCAATGAACTACACACTAAGTAAATACGTGTTCCTATTTGAATGTCTATGTGCCCATTCCCATGTCTCGAGTCCTCACCGACTCCCTCACACTTGCCTAAGCCATGTATGAGAAAAGAAAATACACTACCGAACGTGACGGTAAAAATATGGGACTACCCTCCGAGGCGAATTGGTTGGTGAGCTTTCCGAAACAGTCATGGTCCTCATCCGAAATGATCTGTTGGCCCATCTCCCAATCCAATTCTCCGAAAAATCATCCCGTGAAATTCTTATGCAACCATGTTCGCTTTTAGAAAATCATGTCACGTAATTAACACCTAATCTCTAGGTTACCCAAAGGCATATGAAAATGCATTATGCCATTTCCAAACCATTTATACAATATATCAAATATATCAATATAGAACATTTCTCAAATTTTCATCACAACACATGTCATTCAATGTTGATCAACCATCACCCAAATTTACTCACTGAGTAATTTACAATATCATCCTTAATGGCCTACGCATTACAATTATATTCCATATAGTTATGTCTTTATGTTAACACATTAAAATCATGTATTAACTATCTATTCCTTTTGATCCACCAACTCAAGCCATTCTCTAATTTCTAATCCATTACACAAAAATTAGCTCATGGGCTAATTAACTAACACGAGTAATTCAATTTGAATCACCACCTAAACACACAATCATTTCTATAAATTAGTGAATCAAACACCCCAAATACCCTACATTATCACATCGTCTAACTGTCTAAAAAGTTCTCCAAAATTGTGTAAATAATTGCTCCCTAAGATTGGGCTGACAAATCCATTGCTCAAGGCCCTCAAACCAACCGAAACATCACAAAACACTTAAACAAAGTGTAACTTCAAGTAGGATAAAACCTCTACCTCACGGAGTTTGTCAAAACCCAACTTTGTGTCCACGCCAGAGCCTCATCACAGATCAACTTTGCTTTTGCACTCTTCGATGAAAACCTACTTCTGGCCCGATTTTCATAGATCCGAGAGAGAAAAGAAAGAAAGAAAATAAATCATTCCTCTCTTCGACCCCCTCTCTTCCCGACGCCGTCTCCCCTTTTTATTGATTATTATTATTATAATAATATTATTATTTTATTATTATTATTATTATTATTATTATTATTATTATTATTTTAAATACATGGTTCGTATTACTTCATTCGAGTCCGTTTTTTCAGTTCACTTTATTTTAAATGAACTTAACTCCCGTCATTTTTTGACTTCCGAGATTTTCGTAAAAATCTTGTCCCTGAAGTCACTGGCGACTTATCACCCAAAAAATCGTAAAATATTCTACTTGTCTCAGAATTTGACGAAACTTTTCTGGGTCACTAGATTTCACAAGACAAATTTAACGACGCAACTGCTTCGGCCATCCGAGATCTGGAATGTTCGGCTTTCAAATCGAAATTACCGCTTACCATTTTTTTCAAAATTTGAATTTTTCTCGGGTTTTACATTCCTCCCCTCATTACCACCTCTCGTCCCTAAAATTCACACACATATGCATCACTTACATGCATATGCTATCTCTTACAACCCAAGACTGCGGTCGAGTATGATAACCCGCCTCAGGTCACAATCACTGACAACCCGATGGGTTGTCAACTCATCCATGTCAAGAATGACATCAAAACCCGATATGTCTACCATATCTGACCAACTCTCACCTTAGATCCTAGAGGAGAATTTTCCATACAATGGTTTCTTCCTGCAGGCCTTAACCTCTAAGCCCAAATTCTACCTCAGTCTAACTAGTGGTGCATATGCTAACCACTAATTGATTTAGTTATCATGAACTAACCCGTTCATCCCTTTTTTCTCAATGGTGTTAATTTCCAACTACTAACACAATTCAATTTCTCGAACTATCATGCTCAGTTTGTCTTTCTAAACCCCTAAGGTTATGTTTTCTAACCCTAGAGTTCAACATTTTCTCTTATGCTACTCACTAAGCATACAAATCACACAATTCAATCACATCACAATATCATCAAAATGCACTGATGCATGATCTAACCCGCTTCCATCGGGGTCCTAGTGTAAATCGTATAATTCCACATCTAGCTCTGTGTATTTATAAACCTAGGCTCGATACTGCTCGTGACGCCCAAACTCCGTGAAGGTCCACGACTACCCGCCAACCTCGCGGAATTCTACACGTCTCAGATCACGACTATACCTATAAAAATACTCTTAGGCCCATAAATCCAATACTCACAAATAAATATCCCAACTATATTCCAATAGTCCAAGAGAGTTAAGTATTTCTCTTATCATAAATACATATTAAAATTTACAATTCTAATACATATTATCCAAAAACATTAGCTACTAATCCGGTCAAATCTTAGCCTCTAAGATGAGCCGTCTCTCAAATGCCCTCAGACCGAAAAAAATATTCCCGACAGTGGTGAGCTATCGCCCGCAGTGGAATCACCATAATTGACATTCCTCACCTAAATGCATATGCAATGATCCACTTAACCACACAAATAAGTAAATACGTTATCCTACTTTGAATGTCTACATGTCCCCATGTCTCGGTCCTCACCCACTCCTCACACTCGCCTAAGCCACAGTATTAGAAAATATCATTTCAAAACAAAACTTGTTGTTCTTGAAAATTACACTCACCGAACGTGCTCCAGAAAATATACTCACCGGTCCGAGAGAATTGGTTGGTGAGCTTTCCGAAACAAATATGATCCTCATCCAAATGATCTTTTCGCCCATCTCCCAACCCAATTCCCTCCGAACTCATCTCCGTGAAATTCCTTTCGCAACCATGTTCGTTTTTCAGAAAATTCATGTCATGCACTAACACCTAATCTCTAGGTTACCCAGTGCATATGAAAATGCATTATGCCATTTCCAAAACCATTTATACAATATATCAAATATATCAATATGCAACATTCTCAAATTTGCACTCACAACACACGTCAGTCAATAGTGATCAACCATCACCCAAATTTACTCACTTGAGCAATTTACAATATCATCTCCAATGGTTTACACACAATTATATTCCATATAATTATGTCCTTTATGTTAACACATTAAAATCATGTATTAACCTATCTATCCTCTTTCATCCACCAACTCAAGCCATTCTCTAATTTCTCAATCCATTAAACAAAAATTAGCTCGCATGGGCTAATTAATGAACACGAGTAATTCAATTTGAATCACTCACCCAAAAACACAATTTATTTAATAAATTATGAAACAAACACCTCAAACAGCCCCTACACAGTCACAGACTGTCCAATTGGGCTCCAAAAATTCTCAAAATTGTAAATAATCTCGGGTCCCAGTTTGGGATCCGATCAAACGGTCGCTCAAGGCCTCAAACCAACCGAACATTACAAAACACTTAAACAAAGTAACTTCAAGCCGATAAAACCTCTACCTCTACCTGGGAGTTTGTCAAACTCCAACTTTTCGTGTCCACGCCAGAGGTTCCTACTATGATCAACTTTGCTTTCAGCCCCGATGAAACCCTACGGTCCGATTTTCATAGATCTGAGACAGAAGAAAAGAAAGAAAGAAAATAAAATCATTCCTCTCTCCAACCCCGTCTCTTCCCTACACCGTCTCCCCTTTTAATTGATTATTATTATTATAATATTATTATAGTATTATTATTATTATTATTATTATTATTTTAAATACATGGTCCATATTACTTCAATCGGGTCCGTTTTTTCCCCGAAAATTTTTATTTCTTTTCAGTTCACTTTATTTTAAATGAACATAATTCCCGTCATTTTCTGACTTCCGATATTTTCGTAAAAATCTCGTCCCTGAAGTCACTGGCGACTTATCACCCAGAAAATCGTAAAATATTCTGCTTGTCTCAGAATTCGATGAAACTTTCTAGTCAATGATTTCTCGCGAGACAAATTTGACCTGGCAAGGCCCTTTTCATCATCCGAGATCTAGAGAATTTTCTGATTTTCAACCGAAATTACCATTTTACCTTTTCGGAAAATTTAATTCTTCTCTGGGTTTTATAACCGATACTTCATTCAACCTATCTCAACTTATAAGTAAGTCAGATCTAACTGGTAATCCTTCAACGTTCATTAGTTCCATAGTATTAGTCTACCATACCCACAAGGAACTGCTCTACACTCCTCGTGGATTCTCTCATTTCGCGTCACCTGATCCTCCCGGAAATCAGTAGATACATTAGCTCGAGATTGGGTACACTCAGACTAGTACTTAAGAACAAGTAATTTATAAGCAATACCAATCAAACAACTAAGAATTCACACCAAAGCTTTCTTCCACCTTTTTGCAGCAAGAAGTATGACTATCATCAATGACCCATTTCCAGTGAGCTCAACTTTTCAAAACTGGTTTACACATATCAGTGACTAACTGATCAGGAAAATTCTCTGAAATCATAACGAACTGAAATAAATGAACTCCCGAAACCTTCCATCATCCATTTAAATCAAACAATATATGAAAAGAAGAACTTATAAAGAAATACCAGCTTCAAAGCTGCACTTCAGTACAATACCCAAATCCAAAAAGTTAAAGGAAAACTAACAAAATAAAACTATAATCGAGCTAAACCTACTAAATGGAAAAAAATGTACAAGAGTCTTCAAACTTCACCAAGAAACTCGAGCCACAAAAGCTCGCACATTGCCCTGTAGCGGTATTTACAAAGTCATTGTTGGGCCTCACTTCATTAATTGCGTTGTGGACTCCCATAATTTTGGCCCAATTTGGTCTCTTTGTCACAACATAGAAAGGTCTGTTGCGATAGAGCTTTTAGTCTTTGTCGCTGCCTCTGTCGTAGCTTTTTGTATTTTGTCACGACCTGTTCTCTGGGCTTGCTCTTGAATTTTGTGTCGGGACATACAAAGCTTATGTCGTGACACAGACTGTTGCATTTTCCACCTTTTTGCTTCTTTTCTGCTTGTTTTCTCTCCTTTTCCAATTAACACCTGCAAAACAAAAAAGTTGGTGAATATTCCATACTTGGGCATACAAATAGATCTAAAATTGTTAAAACATGCCGTAAAAAATGGATTAAAATAGATGAGTTTAAGATTCATTAGTCACCAAATTAATAGAATTATATTTGCACCACCTCCAAAAGGGTCTTTTGTGTCACTAATTAGACAACGTCTAAAAAGTTCGTTTTAATTGGAAATATATAATATTATATACTTATATTATCCAAATTTGAGTCGATTGCATTATATTATACAGATTTAAACGTTCGTTTAATTTGAAAGATATAATATTATACATTATATTATCCAAATTTATTTCGACAAAATTATATTAGTATATTGGACTACACCTATGCATCAAATTATATAGTATTTTTGTAAATAATTTCTTATTGAAATTATGAATTGTGTCATACAACCAAATATTCGAATAAGTAATTAAAATATAACTATAAAATAATCATTCATCTATCTAGTCATTTTACATTAACTAATTACAATTTTCCTAAAAACACCACAAAGCTCCAATCAAAGCTCCACCATCCAATACCAAAGTGATTGAGTGGAAACCCTCATGTAGCTTTTAAGACAAGAACTCCTAATGATTATGCTAAGTTAGATGGAACCTATAATATAAGATTATGAATAAAAATTTTGTAGACAATGATCAAAGGAATTCATTCACACCTGTTTGTTGTCATCAAGTTTTCTCCCCCATAGGAAAAACAAAATTATGCAAGATAATACCGACATCCATTCCTGGCACTCTTCATCTATCGTATGCCAAGGATGTAACACCCGTCCCGAGAGCTCCATGGCGACATGACACTCTGTAGGGTGTATAAGAGTGGCCATGTATCATATATTAGTATTTCGAGACTAAAATATGAAATGAGAAATTATGGAACCTGAATTCTGTGGTATTAAAACTAAGGGTACAATGGTTTAAGCAAAAGGATATTGCAAATCAAAATTTAAGGTGCAGAGATGGGCCATAGAGGAAATTGAATAAGTTACAATTGCAATAATGAAAAGATGAGGGCTATTTGCAATTTATGGAAAGTTAATTTAACAAAAGGAGAATTAAAAACCCAAAATGTCTCATTTGGTCTCCAAATGTTAGGGCTTCACGATTTGGTGAGAGGAGAAGAGAACCAAGAGCAAGAGGAAGAGAGGAGGAAGAAGGAAGAGGAGAGGTTCAAAAATCAGGTATGTCCTTGTCTTAGAATCAAGTGTTTTAGATTTCTAGGGCTTGGGTATGGAGATTAGTTCTCCTTTGATCTAGGTTTTGTGCAAAGAGCACATGAAGCCTTTGAATGGTTGGGGTTATGTGGGTAAAACCCCAATTGATAAAGAAACTTGGAATCATCAAATTACATGATGTTTAAAAAGAATTGGTGGACCTTAGGTAAGGTTCTTGGATTTTTCACCTAAGGTTTCGGGTTTTTAGTTTCCAAAACACCAATTCACATGTTGTGGAGTTGTTTTTAGATGATTTCCAAGTTAGTTTTTGAGGTATTATGAATTATAGAAGTTATATGGAGTGAATTGGCATCAAAAGTGGGAGAAATAACAAAATATGGGCATTTCGGGTGTCCTACTGTACAATAGGGAAGTCCTACCGGTAGGACTCTTGCTTCGTTCTTATTGTCCTACTTGCAGAGCTAAGAGTCCTACCAGAACTTGTCTGCTTTCCTGCTTCTGACCAGCTTTTCAGATTTCCCTACTATAACTTCCCATTTCTTATCCGATTTGAGTGATTCAAGTGGCTACATAAAATAGACTTCAAGGAGAACAAAACTTAAGAAGTATGAATCGTCTAATTCGTATCCTAAGTGGCCCAAAAATTCACTTAAAGTGGGGCCATGTGCAAGAAAAATTCTGCATCAGCTTTGGACATAGAGTAGTCCGGGTTGTTTTAACTAACTGAGTTTCGGTGCCTGAATCGGGGCAATTCCAGCTGAATAGAACCCTAGCACCTTAACTTTAAAAGAGTATGAAGAGGTGACTCAAGTCTAAAGTACGTTAAGTTATGTGGATTAATTTGTCAGATTCATTCGCAGGCCAGAGGTTAAAGTAAAGGCTTCTGATATGGAACGTGCTCAAGTTAAGCAAGCAAAGATGTGAGTGTTCTAAACTCATTTTTCCAAATACTAGTGTATTATTATTATTATTATTACAAATTGTTTACACTGGTATTTCATGGTTTTGAATGCAAACCATTTTCAAGAAGCAAGCAATGAGATGAAAAGCAAGCAAATGGTTTTGAGTTAAACCATTTTGAAAAATGTTGGTTTTAAATTGCAAACCATAATTAAGCAAGCAAGAGAAGTAAGTAAATGGTTTTTGAAAAGTTAAACCATTTTAAGAAAGTAAAGCAACTAAGCAAATGGTTTTGAATAATTAAACCATTTTTCACAGCAGCAAATGGTTTCAAAGTGTAAAACCATTTTACAAAGAGCAAGCAAGGCAAGCAATGAAAGGTCAGGAAATAAGGCCTCTCCCCTTAGTTTAAGAAAGAAACCGGTTCGAGGTATCCCAGACGTGCACCTGATGTTAGGATTTCATACATTTATCAGAGTTTTGGTTCGCCTAAACTTAGACATACATCATGCATTTAAAGGAGACCGTGCACGACAGGGTATATAAGGTTGGGTGAGCTCTAACTAAGTATGGTGATGGCGACATTCGAGGTCAATTCCACCATATTCACCGGAAAATGAAAAAGGTGACGCTGGACAAAGGTCCTTCCACCGCACGGAGCATAGGTTCCCTGCGGTTCACTAGGGCATGATAAGCAAAAATAAATGCGCCCATCGGGTTGATGTTTTATAAGCATGATACTGCTTTGAAAATCAACTATTGGTTCCTATCACAAGGCTTCCTGGAGTTTTAAAGCAAATCTGCTGAGCCAAGCTCCCGTTTAGATTTCAAACGACGGCTATTTCAAGCTCCCGTGGGTTTTATTTTCAAAGCATGTGGTCGAAGCTTCAGTTCTACTTCTTTCAAAAGTTTGAGAAACTTTTAAAGCAAAGGTTTGTGGAAAGGTTTTAAGAGATTTTTCAAACAAGATAAAGCAAGCAAGAAAAGAAAAGTATGAGAAGTTTTATAAACTTCTAAGCAAGCAAGAAATAAGAGTTTTACATGCTTTTAAAGAAAAGCAAAATAAAGCAAGAGTTAAAGAAAGTTTTGAAAACTTTAAAAGCAAGCAAAGCAAAGAAAAGCTTCGGGAAAATAATTAAAAGAGAGTTTTACATTTTAAGATGTTTTCCTAAAGAAAAACCTTTATAAAAGATACACTCACCGAGTCTGCTTTAGCCTATTATTTTCCATTTTAAAAACTATTTTCCAGCACAGTGCGCAAGAAGCCGGAGCACAATAGGATCGGGTCCCTACATCGCTTAAGGCTGTGTATTAATTATATTTTGTAAGAACATACTTTGAATTTTGTACTGGAACATATGTATGTACATAGAGTAGTTTTATGGGAATGTGCTCTGATCGTCGCCATATTTTGATATAGTGTAAATTTGATGTATACGGATTTGGAATTAGACTATGTGCAACCAATTCTTTCGCCGGTTTTTCACGTTAAGATTTTACCAACTTAAGTTATAAATTAAAAGAAAATTTTATACAAGCTAGAAGGAAGCAATACGCGCTCGCTTCACAGAGTTTCTAAATGTTAGAGATAACCCACTGGGGATTTCGGTGGAGGGGCAAGACGCCCGCCGCCGGAGGGGGCGGTGTACAAAGGACAACAACTTTTCTATATGGTTCAAGGCATGCAGCTCAATAATGGTATGTGGCCAATTTGAGCCTTCGAATGGAGAGTTTCTTACTTAACCTCAACAAGTTCGTATGAAAATACCCTATGACAAAGAATCCCGCTTCTCCTTTTTTGTATATCCCGATGAAGAAAATATAAATAATGAGTACTCCACAACAATCACTAAATAGATTTTGATAAAATGTTGTTTCAAAACGACAAAAGATCGTAGATAGAAAATATTAAGATAACATAAAAACTAACAATCGATACTATTTCCTCGTTAATTTGGTTGGTATACTACATGGAAATGAGAATTATATAAAATGTCATATGCACCTAGCCTCAATTCAATAATACTTGATTGTCCGTAAAAGAATTGGTAGGAATATATAGGCAAATTCATCTTCTCGAGTAAACCTTCTCACATTTTAATGGCTGCTGCTAACGTGACAATTATGTATATTAAGTGGCAATACATTTTTTCTAGTCGGAAATCTAAATATTTTTACGGTATCGTTGCAACCAAGAGGGAAGAAAAGTCATGATTGCAAAGGAAAAACATAATTTTGACACTCAAGTATGCCCTATGCGATGTCTTACTCGGTATAATATTAGCTTCCTACTAGTGAAGATACCAACTAGAATGATGCGAAGGGAATAATTAAAAAATGCATTTCCACATGGGCGAATGAGCAAGCTTACTGACTACTTTCTAGTGGTAGTGGTGTATTTAACGCTAACATCCTGCATTTATCAAAATGAATTAATAACAAAATGTATCATTGTCTAACTTGCCTTCCTACTTATCTATTTTGAAAGTATTCAGCAAGTCTAACCAAATGAGCTTGTCAATCAAGTACTTACAATGACATATTCGATAATTAAGTGGAGGAAATTCTTGGGATTGATGATTAGAAATATTCCCCGAGTTAGCCTTTCACATGAACTATTTATGGTGTTATTTTAAAAGAAGATAAAGTATAAAGGAACTCCACGGGGTAGAACATAGAAATCATGTTGGTGGTAGAGGTCATTTCAAATAAAAGAATTCGATTAGTGTCGCCTCGAATTTAGATGCTCAAATTTGGAGGAGAAGCGAAAACTATTATTGAGGATTCAAACGGTCAACTATAGCAGTTTAACATCTTGAATATTAGAAAAGCTATTAAGAAGGTTGATGATGAGTTAAGCCAGAATTCAGCACAAGCGCTATTAGTTAAGCATTTTAAAATAGTTAGATAACCCTCGAAGTGATTCACGTTTTTTTAATTTAGTTCCCAAATTCTATTCCAAAAAGTCTTTCAATTAACAAAGGAAATATATCAAAGCGAGATGGAAATAAAAATAAAAGAGGATATTGACCAAAGGAATTCAAAGTACAAATCATTACATTCGAGGAGAAAAGAAATAGGAAGGTGGAAAGCTAGACTACC
This sequence comes from Tetrastigma voinierianum, assembly GCA_016808115.1. Classification (NCBI taxonomy): domain Eukaryota; kingdom Viridiplantae; phylum Streptophyta; class Magnoliopsida; order Vitales; family Vitaceae; genus Tetrastigma; species Tetrastigma voinierianum. Next base: position 1,380,766 of record JAEQBH010000035.1, on the reverse strand, counting down.
CCATGATTTAAGTAATTAGGGACTATACTATTGAAAAACAAGTAGAGAAAGAACTACGTATCATAGGCATTGTCAAGGAGTTCAATATTCTAGGCGTAGCATGCAAGGGATTAGCTCAAATATTGTAGAATAGCGACAGCCTACTTCACTAGTTTTAGTATGTGTTCTCTAGTCTTAGTTCTATTTATTCAAAGGTTGTGATTTTAACTCAACTGAGGAAGAAACAAAACATATAATTATGCAAAACATGTAAACTCACATCCAATTACGCAACAAAACTTACATGTATCAAACTCACCATGGTAATCTACCTCCCTGTATTTGTTTCTTTTCTTTATCACAGTAGAAGACCAATCTGCTCTAATGCAATATTGAAAACAAAGTAAACACAAGCTTATTTCTGATAACTAATTCGAGAAGAAAATCATTTAATTCACAAGATCGATGAAAGAAATAAATTGGAATGCCTTGACATGTGAAACTCTTTGTGCGGAACTCATCTTATCATTTTAGAAGGAAAGATTAAGAAAAAAGGCGGTGAATTGACAATATTTGAAGCATTTGAAGAAAAATAAAATCTACGAACAAGACGATGCAACACGACAAATGAAGTGATAACAGAATCTACACTGCATATAAAATGTTTTAGAGGGATAGGTCTTTTTGCATCAAGATTTGGCGACAAACCCTCTCTTGACCATAACTTTAAACCAGCCCTAGTTTGCCGCCCCACTACGGCAAATTAGAAGAGTAATATCAACAATGACCACATTTCCTGATCAAGAATCACATGAGATTCCATCAAATAACGAGGAAAAAATGGAATACTTGCCCGATATATGCCTTGGTATGTATATGATTACCACCTCGAACGACTTTTCCCGGTATCACTACTCGACCTAGGTTTTCACATATCCCCGTCGGGTTGTGGTTATGCCCCGAATAAATATCTATGGTTCATCATTAGGCTATGGATTCCAAGGTTGAAGAATAATCTGCGAAGCTGAGAGAATGAAAAAATCAAGTCGGTCAAGACAAAATCGAATCAAAATCTGTGATAATGGAGAAAGATGAAAATTAAAATCAATAAAAAAAAAGTGAAAAAGAAGTATGAACCCGGGAGATTAGAGAAAAGGCTAGGTGAAGGTTCTTGTCCGACCATCTTCTAGCACAGTAGGTGGAAAAAAAGGAACCACACAGGGTGAGAGAGAAGGAGACTAATTTGTGGAGCCCGGAATTTGGAGGCTTAGGATTTCTTCCTTTGTGGGAGGCAATCCCACATTAGAAGTTGACAAGGGGGAGAGACCTCCCTTTCCCAAATTTGGAGGCTTATGATTTCTTCCTTTGTGGGAGGCAATCCCACATTAGAAGTTGACAAGGGAGAGAGGCCTCCATTTCCCTATAAAAGGGGTCTATCCTTGATTTGTGAGGAAAAAAGGAAAGCAGTAGACTATCACCAAAAGTATGAGACCCTAATGTCCCTTGATTAAATATTTTTTTTGGAGAATAAATTAAGGCATGGGCATATATAATTTAGGCCCTATTAGTTCCTTAAATTTATTTTCTTAAGGAGACTATGGGTCTTTCCCCACATTGAGTGGGAAGTCCTAAGTGGTCTCAAAGTTTAAAGGTTTGATAGTTTGAAATCTTGGCTCGAGTCTGATTTGAGACGATCCACGGCTCTGTAGGCAATTTCAACGAAGGCGACTCGATCAAAGTTGCCCGTCTCTTAAATAAGTTTCATGACTTTCTTTTCATATAGTAATTTTTTTAATTAATTGTCTTGTATATATTTAATTTATTGTTATATTTGATTAGTCATTTAATTTATAGTCTTATCATGTTATTTTCCTTGTACGTATATTGTTGCTTTTTGTTTATTTAATTAAATTGGTTGTTGATGTTTTTTTTATAATTCAATTTATTTTTCCTTAACATGTGGACTATCACCCACCCTTAATTTAATAAAATCCCCAAATTTTAAAGAAAATTAAGTTCTAAATTTTCATTTTCAAATTTACTAAGTGTCATTTCAAAATTCAAATTCCAAATTTCTCACATTTTCTAAATTCAAATTTTCAATTTTAAAATTCAAGTCCTCCAAATCTCAACTTTCAAATTTTCAATGTTCAATTTCCAAATTGCAAATTCCTAGTTTCAAAAATCAAGTGTCATAATTTCAAAATTCAAGTTCCACAATTTCCAATTTCCAATTTTAAAGTTTATAATTTCAAATTTGCAAAATTCATAATTTCAAAATTCAAGCAATCAATTTCAAATTCCCAAATCTCAATTTCAAAATTCATTTGTCCTAGTCTTAAATTTTGAAAATTCCCAATTTCTAAAATTCAAATCCCCAAAAATCTCAAATTTCAAATTTCAACTTCAAACTTCCAATTTTCAAAACTTCAATTTCTGTCGGTCTTCAAAATTTCAAACTACCTGATTAATTCTGAATTCCAATAAAATGGAATATTGAGGAGTTAATTTGTGTAACATATAAATGGGCTTGGGTGGGGCCCGACATTCCATGTATCATTTTAATAAATAATTTGACATATGATTTATAACCAATTTCTAATTGAATGTGAATAGTATGTATTTTGTTATTGCACTAACATTGTTTCCCAATTGATAGTGCTTTTAACGAGGCATCAAGTACATTTTTTCTCGTCGAAACTTTCAACGATTATTTATATATGTCTTGCATGCTTTTGTATTATTCTTAGCATCTTGGTATTCATTAGTTGATTAGTCAAAAGCCATATTTTCTTTAGTTTGTTTAGTAGAGACCCGACTTTAGGCGCTTAGAGGGGTGCTACGTTTCCATCGTACCTTCATGATAAGTAACTTGATCCGGACTGGGCTCGATTTTACAGGCTTGTCTTTTCCTTGCTCGGGAATTAACATTTAGGGTTTTTCTTTCTTATTTTGTTTCTTTTTTAAATAAAACAAAAATAAGTGGCGACTCAAACCGTTTTTCTAAAAATGGTTTAAATAAAAAAAAATGAGTCTACTTTTTAGTAGGAAGCAGCTATGTGTAAAAAATGCGGGGTCCACGGTAAGGAGTCGGTGATGATAGTCATCTTACACACTTGAAAGTACAAGTTCTTATGAGAGCCGAGAAGATGGAGAGGGAAGCTTATGAAAAGGGCTTAAGTAGAGGGTATATGGTCACTGTCGAGGGTATCTCTGGCTAAAAGGTCAATGATAATTTCCTATGCCCCATGGAGATCTATAAGCGGTAACACATGAATTTTTATCGTGATTGAGCATGGTTGGATTAACATAACAATGTCATTAAAAATAAATCAATCATTGATTTTCGGTTTATTATTTATATAAACCAAAAATCTAACCGTCAACATGGTTAACCAAATCTTCGATTAACTATATATAGATTTTTGGTTAACCAAAATCAACATGATTAAATTTGTAATATACCTAAATATTTACCAACACAGCATCTTATTTTTAGACTTTTTCATATATAAAGACACAAAAACCAATTAGAAAATATTTATCAACTGTCTTTTAAATATGAAAAAAATAATTTAATAATTTTCTTTCAATATATTTTAATTGTTTTCAAAATTTAACATTCCTTAATATACATATGCATATCTCATAAATAATATATTCGGAAATAAAAAATTATCATGAAATATTAAAAATAAATTTTGTCCTTTATATTTGAAATTAAAATTATTTGACAATATCAACATACATACATACAAACACACAAACACACACACACACACACACACACACACACACATATATATATATATATATATATATATATATATATATATATATATATATATATATTATACACATTATCTTTTATCATTTTAGTATAATATTATTATTTTTATTTTAAGGTCGATGAAAAACCACACTTTTTGTATTTTGTAAACCTAAATCTAAATCGAAATCAAGGATTGTATAAAAAAAAACCAAAACCAAAAACTAACCAATCAGTTCGATTAACCTATTTTCGGTTCCGTTTCGATTTGATTCTTCGATCGTTTCGTTTCTTGGATTTGAGAGATATTATCAACTTTCAAGAATATGATATTATTGTTATATATATATATATATATATATAGAGAAGAGAAGGAAACTGACTAGGCGTCTGTTTCGCTTAACCAACTTATCGGCCATTATATTTGATGTAGTGGGAATGCTTTCGTATCGAGGATCTGCAAAAAATTCATGACTGAGGCCGGTTGGTCAGGCACGGCAGACGGGCTAAAACTTGAACTCGCGACCGACCCGTTTTAAGAAGGGTTGAGCGCGGAGAACTTGATTTTAGGCCCGACGGCCGGTGGCTATTCATAGGCTTTTATGAACGCCCAAAAAGCCCGCCCAAAAAGCCCGCCCAGAGGCTTGCCCAAAAAGCTCGTCGAGAAGGCCCGCTAAATGTGATCCTGCTTTAGGTAGTTGGGTTTTTATTTAAATTGTATTCAAAGTTAAAATAAAAAATAAAAGTAAGCTTAAAAACAATTCAAGCAAAAATACTTCATTTAAAAAAATTATTCATCGAATATAATTTCATTTGGAAATGTATGAAAAGGTTACATCACTATAAAATAAGTACATCCCAACTAGGTTGGCACCTACTTATTTGTTAATCATTTGTACTTTTCAACCATAAGAAAATAAAAATACAATATACATTTAACGAAATATTTTCATCACTATTTTTTGGTGACGGGGATTTATCATGGATCCATTCATGTTTTGATAAATTTAAGTTCTCTGTATCAGTCATTAGTGCAGCTTCTCGAACATGATCGTGTAATCTCTTGTCCGCTAAATTCCAATCTTTTAAACATACTACTGCTTCGATTGCTTCAGGTGACAAATTACATTTGCTTTTGCTAACCCTCTACACTAAAGCGGCTTTCGATCTGAGCTATGCTCACGGGCACGGTTAATACATCACGTCTTGATAATAGATAACATAATTATTTTATTTGTTGTTTTTTCCACCATTCTAAAATTTCAAAATCTTCATTGTCTTCAAATGGAATTGTTTCTACACTAAGATATATATCTATATCGGTTGTATTATTTGGAAACCTAGTTGTTGCCATTTTTCTACTTTTAAACATTTCTAAAGGGCTTTTATAAAAAGATGAGGAGCTTGTCGTGGATGATGATTTTATCAAACTAATATCATTTCCATATTTTTATTTATAAATATTATAGAAAATATATAATCACGAATTTACTTCATTTTTAATTTCTTCCATTTTTATTTGATCTTCATTGTAAATAACTTACAACCATTCATCTAGAGCATCAAATTTTAATTTAGGGTCCATAATTAAACCAATATAATAAATCAAAAGTATTTCTCCCCAATATTTTTTAATCTTTTCTATCATTGCAAAAATTGTATCATTAAAAATTTCATAACTTAAATAATTTTGTAGTACCATATAAATACTATTTATTTGCATAATGACCCGATGTGAAGTTGGATAATACATAGTATAAAAAATATTTGTTGAAGCATAAAAAATTTCAAAAAGATCTCGTAGAAGGTCCACAATGTGCCAATCATAATCATTTAATACATCAACATCTACATCACTATTATTATTAGATAGTTGCATTTCATATAATTGTACTACCTTTTTCTATTTTGTAATATTTTGTAAAAGCTTATAAGTAGAATTTCATCTAATTGTTATATCGAAACTTATATTTTTTCTTTTCATATTTGCAATTTTGCAACAATTAAAAATAATTCATGTTTGGCAGGAACAATTAATACTATATGCAATGTCTCTAATTTTTTCTAAATGTACCATCAACTTGTTTTAATCCATCTTTTCACAATTAGAATTTAAAAATATGTGCCTGACTCTGAGTGATAGAAGGCATGCTGCGAGCATGCGTCTGGATCATAAGCAGATGGGAGGAGCATTTTCCTTAGTGAAATTTTCCTACAACAACCGGTTATCGACGGATATCTGGATGGCACCGTGAGGCCCAGCGTATGGGAGGTATAAGTCAGTTATGTTGGACCAAGGTGGGAGAGAGCTCCATCGGTCACGATGCGATTATAGACACCTCGAAGGTGAGCTCGATACGACGGCGTCTTCTCCCGACTCGAGCGGCGAAGAGGATTAAATTGATGTCTGACGTCGACCACCGAGAGTTTGAGGTTGGCGATCACGTCTTCTTGAAGGTGATGCCTAAGAGAGGAGTGGTTAGGTTCGGCAAACAAGGGAAGCTATCGCTAAGGTTCATTGGACCTTCGAGGATACTTTCGAGAGGATAGGCACCGTGGCATGCCGGTTGGCATTGCAGCCCGGCATGTGGGTGTCCACGAAGGGTGTTCAACGTCTCCGTAACAGGAAGCATTCTCGGATCCAGCTCATGTAGTGGATTGGGGACAGATCGAGGTTGACATTGATGAGACCTTTGAGGAGGGACCAGTATGTATTTTGGATAGCCGTGATCAGGTTTTGCGACGCAAGACCTTGAGGCTAGTGAGAGTGCTATGGCAGCACTATGGAGTAGAGGATTCAACGTGGGAGCGCGAGGACATGATGCGGGCCACCTATCCCTTCTTGTTCAGGGATGAAGGTACGTGGTTTAGTCGTTTAAGAATTAAATGGCGTTTACATCCATGGTAAGAGTGCGTTGCATATGCGTGTGAGTGATTGTGATAGTTCAGAATTTTGGGACGAAATTCCTTTTAAGGAGGGGAGAATGTAAGACCCGACAAATTCCAATTTCTGGAAAAAGGGAAAAATCGTAATTTCGGTTACAAAATTGTTATTTCGGTTAAAAATCCGAAATTTATTCTCTAGATCTCGGATGACAAAACAGATTTCACCGTTGGAATCGTCTCGCGAAATCTAGCTAGCACGTCGAATTTCGTAAAACTCCGAGATAGTCAAAGTTGACACGTTTTTCGAGGCATCGCGGTTTGGGTGCCGTAAAACAAATTTCGATGCGACGAAAGTCACATATAACAAGTACTCATGTGACATAAGTGGTATGAGTAGAGAAATGATGAAAATGGACGGTCGAGATAGTGCTTAATGTCAAAACTGGGAAAAGAATGACGTAAACGTCATTTTTGAAATTGTTAAGTTGGATAATAGGACAAAATGTGTATAGTGTTTATCTCCTTCAAAATTCAAAAAAGGGAAAACATGAAATGGGGAAGGGAAAAAAAAGACAGAAGGTTGCAAATGGAGGTTTTAGAGAGAGAACCTCAAGCTTCTCTCTAAAATATCGGGCGATCCGACCGTCGACGATCTTCGGGACAAGAAGGAAAGCTACTCTACGTGGAGAGGGCTTAGTCGTCTGATTTGAGTTTAAAAACTCCGAGAGTATGTTCTCCCTACTTGGGTTTTACACTATTTAGCGTTTTACAATGTTGGTTGGCTTGAGCCTTGGGCTGACCGTTTGATCGGTCGCAAAACTTGGGACATAATTATTGGAAATTATTGAGATATTCTCGGTCAGTCACGGACTGTTGGTGAGGTGTGTGTTGGAAATTATGTATTAAATGGTGCTTTGGTATGTATAGGGCCGGTAATAGCCGTGAAATTTGGGTTCACAAAGTGAACCGACGATTGGTGAATTTTCGGGAATAGTAACCGAGGGTTTCACTATTCCAGAATAAATCAATTCTAAAAATAATTTTTGAAATAATGTGTTTGGTTGAAGTAATTCATCGAATTGCTCGTGTTTGATCATTGGCATACGTGTGACGTTTGATGTGATTGATGGTGAAATTACATGACATATTTGTGTGATTTAAATTATGTGAATATATGCATGATTATATATTTGCATGTGTTATTGAATTGAAATGGAATTGGCATCATGCATTCCATATGCACTGGGGCACCCTGGGACGATAGGAGTGAGTGCATGAGGTAATTCTTGAGAGAATGGTTCAGAGGGTTGTCTAAATATATTAAATATCGGAGGGTAGTCCAAACGTAATATCAATCGTCGGAGCGACGATTGATATACATCGGATGGTAGTCCACACTTAATATCAATCGTCGGAGACGGCCCAATTGATATATACATAGGAGGGTTGTCCACAAACAAATAAACATAATAATTCTCATACGAGGCTTAGGCGAGTGTGAGGGAGTCGATGAGGACTCGGAGTACAAGATGATCAGTTAGACATTCAAGTAGGTCATGCATTTGCTTGAATGTGTGTTTATCTTGGAACATTGCATATGCACTTAGGTGGAGAGTAGGCCACTTAGGGTGATTCCACTACTGAGCATTAGCTCACCCTGTCGAGGGATATTATTTTATAGGTATAGGGAGCGTGCAAGGAGACGGCTCATCATAGAGGCCGTTTAGAAGAAAGCCGGATTATGGCTTTGGGTTATGATGTCTGACATGTATTAGAATTCTCTAATTTTTAATATATAATGTATAAGAGTAAATTTGAACTCTTGAAACTATTGGATATAGTTGGATATATATGTTTTATAGTATTGTTCATAGGCCCAAGTATTCGTTTACTCATATTGTTATATTGATGTTTGGGACGGAGTTATATCTCAGTTTTGTATTTGGGTAGAGCTCCCCGTACAAAGAAGACTCTGCCCGATTTTCGTGAAAAATGTCGGGTCACTCGACATTCACGGGTATTCCGCGGGTTGACGGGTAGTCAACGGACCCCCAAGTTTCGGGGCGTCACATTTGTTTTAAACACCCATTTAGAACCCACAACATTAGCAGTTGAGCGCCTAGGAACCAAATCCCAAGTCTTATTTTGGGTTAAGGCCTTGATCTCTTCTTGTATTTGCCTCGAACTTGATGGGGAATTTTTAATGCAGTAAAGTATCCCTTTGGCTCACGAATATTACCTCTTGTTGGAAAAAAAGTGATCATATGAGACTTCAAACTGGAGTCATTCTTGAGTTTACTTCTAGTGATCATGAGAGTCCCAGAATTATCTTTGTGTTGTTCTTGAGGACCATTTATCTAGCATCTTTGAGGAGGTGAGAGATCAACAATTAGGTGCTAGCTAATATCAAGAGGATTACTAATAGTAGAGGGATTGTAGCAACTTGTAGTTGCAGATTCAGGAAGAATTCGGGTAGCACTATTAGGAGTTCCAATGAGTGGTTCATCAGCGACAAATTGAGGAACAGTACACGTTTCATCTCCAAGAGGTGTTTTAGTCCATGTTTCAATAGCAGTAGAAGCAGTAGATGTTTCACTAGCAGTGGGAAATCCAATAGTGATGGCAATTGATACTTCTTCGTCACAGCCAGTGTTAAACATGGTAGAAATCCTTCTATCTATATTGGCTTGGTTTTCTTGTACATGAATATTTCATGGGCTGTTATTACACAACATGGGACCAGAATGTTGATTCTGTTCAGCTTGAATTTCATCATCAAAGGAAACATATTTTCTTAATTAGTTATTGGTGTTCCATTTCCTAGCTTTGTCTTGTGGTATTTTTTTTGAACTCTCACACCATGCATCCAAGGTTGAAAATTAAGACATTTCTATAGGAATCTTCAAATGGTTTCCTTTGACAAAAGAGTTAGCATATGGAAGGAAAATTTCATTGAAGATAAGATAATAGAGATGACACCCCCACCCCACTATCGGCGGGTGTGTGACCACTCCTGAAATCCCGGTCGTTACCACCTCTAGCGACTAGAAAATCTATGACGAAGCCGTATTTACTTGCTTCAATCTCGTTGAAATTTTTTTCTTTTCTAAACTTATGATTTTTATAAATTTCGACAGCATAATAATTTGCATTATAGGACATGTCCCCAAATCTTTGTATACCTGATTTACCTTATTTCAAATATGGAAACCAACATTCTTTCAAAAGAGCCTCAAGCTCCACACATTTTCAAAAAACCACCTTATGTACATACATATATATTCCTTTATACAAATTCAAAGTATTTTCTTACAAGTTATTATTAATAATACAGCACTGATACTAAAGTCAGGAGAATCCTATTTTGCTCAGTATACGTGCTGTGCCACAAATAGTTTTTAAAAACAGGAAAATAATAGGCTAGCAGGCTGATAGTGTATGCTTTATAAAAGGATTTCTTTTTCTTTTTTTCTGAAAATATCTCAAAGCAGTAAAACTCTCTTTACAAGATATTTTTCAGAAATCTTGCTTGATTTGTAAAAGTTTTACAAAACTTTCATACTTACTTCTTGTTTGCTTTGATTTTCTTTAAAAGTTTCCAAAACTTTTTATACTTGCTTTCTTTGAAAGTTTACTAAACTTTTCAAAAATCTCTTGCTTGCTTTCTTTACCTTGCTTTAAAAGTTTCCAAAACTTTTCATAAACCTCTTGTTTTAAAAGTTTATAAAACTTTTCTCAAACACGAGATGCAGGCTCGACAACTTGTTATGAAATAAACGGAACCTGGGCTCAACTTGGATTCTTTAAAATCCTAAGCGGAGCACGGGCTCAGCAGGTACTACCGATGGTTGATTTTTTCAAAACTATATAAAACATTCTTATAAATCATCAACCCTTTGGGGCCTTTTCATTTCTTTGTACCTTAGTGAGCTCAGAACGAGCAGCATCGGCCGTCTTGCGGTGGAAGGACACGAGTCATCACTTGGAGATGGAAGGGCCTTGACCCACGTCACCATTTCTTGTAAATATGGTGGAATTGACTGGAGTACCGTCGCGTAATTTAGTTAGAGCTCTAACCCTGCGTAACCGATGCGTGTCACGGTCTTTAAATGCATGATGCATGATCTAAGTTTCTTAGGCAGGCCCGAATCTAAATGCATGTATGATATCCTAACACCAGCGCAAGTGCGGAATACGCGGCCCGGTATCTTGCTTAAGACTAGGGATTTTTAGTTGAGCTATTTTACAAAATAGACTTTTATTTGCTTGCCTTTGTTGAAATATGGTTTCTGATTAGCCAGGTGTTTGTTTGCTTTATAAAAGTATGGTTGATTACATCAAAACCATTACTTGTTTGCTTTTCACATGGTTTTAAATCAAAACCATTTTGTTTGTCACTCATTTCTTGCTTTAAACATAGTTTACAATTAAAACATTAAATACCAATGTAAGCAGTTTATAATAATAATACACTAGTATTTGAAAAATAGGTTTAGAACACTCCACCTCTTTGTTTCCCGAAACTTAAGGCTGCTCCACTACTTTCCGCCTTTGCTTTTGCTTTACACACTCAACGAATATGACAACGTATTAATTGCTTGCGTATAGCGTAAAACTTAACGTACTTCACACGCAAGTCACTTTAGAGTCACTCAACATTCATATAAAGCCAAATTAACAATTTACTCTTGAGCACAAAAAAAATAACCCTAACAAAAAAAACCACTCATTTTGGTAAACCTTTTTTCCAACAATACTCTCTGGACTTTATTACCCAAAAATTATTCAAAAGGTCTTTAAAGATTATGAAACTCTCCATATCAGTCCTTTATAGAGCCAATGACATCTCTTTAAATTTTAAATTTTAAATTCCTTCTCTAAGGCCCTCAACCACATAACACAAGTTACAACATTTGTTTTGATGCCCAATTGGTTAGCTCACTGAATCACCTACTGTTATCCTTGATTTTTAGGGTCTTAACTCCATATATTGGAACTTGTTTCTTCACTAATTTGAATCTATGGTTATAAGGTTTCTTGTCCAATTGGAATCACCCAATTTGGATCACCAAAACTTAAGTTAATGTATTTTATATCTAGATTACTCAAATTGGCAGAACAGAATCTGCACATAACTCCACTTTGAAAATTTTCTGGGCACTTTGGGGTTAATTTATACACTTCTTTGAATTAACTTATTCCCCTAAGTATGTTTTACCATAATTTTTTAATCACTCAATTGGATGAGTGAAACTCCATATAGCCAAAACACTAAAACAATACCCAAAACAGAGCATAATTAGTGAGCTACACGAGCTCAATTTTCAGTCCGTATTAGGGGCCTTAGAGGTACAATTTGCTCTTGTTCCCTTCTATACATTTGTATCCCTATATCTTATGGTTCTTTAACAATTGGAATCAATTGATTTGGATGATTATAACTTAATCTATAGCCAAAACAAAAACAGTGCTTTACAAAATTTTTGACAACAATTCCTTTAAAAAACCCAACATTCTCTTTTTCTTTACAACCATTCCTCAAAACCAACATGGAATTTACCCAAAACAACTCCACCACACTTGTATTGGTGGTTTAGAACTTCTTACAACAAACCCTAGGTGAAAATCCAAGAACTCTTACTGAGTCCACCAATTATAACCATAAAATTTTGATGGATTCATGTTTATTGTATACCAGTGGGTTTTACCCACAAAACTTCCAAGAATTCTGGGAGTTTGGGTGATCTCTTCCCCAAAACCTAGAACAAGGAGCAACTAATCTCCATGGAAAATTCATACCAAAACCCTAGGAATCCAAAATACACATGATTCCAAAATGAAAACATACCTTTTTGGTCTTCTCCCACTTCTTCTCCTTCTTCTTCCTCTTCTTCCCTTCTTCCCCCTTTTTTGCTCTATTCTTCTTCAAAATGTGGAGCCCTAGCAATTGAGACCAAAAATAAATTTTGGTTTGTCTCATGCCCTTTTATAATCCCATATTTCCCTTAATTGCAATTAAGTCCTTAGTCACTTTAAATATTGCAACCAAATTATGTTATTTTCATGTTTGGCACACCATCTTCTCAATTTATGTTTTATTTCAATTTTGGCATACTATCTTCTTTGATTATGCCCTTCATGTCCCACATTTGATCAATTACGATTTTACCCTTGTTCTAGTACCACATTCCGGGTTCATAAATTTATCATTTCACAATTTCATCCTGAACAACAACTCCAAAAAAAAAACATATTACAATTGTACTTAGTGCACATATGCGCCCCTACAGTTACATGTACTTTACACTAGATATGTATACTCTTTTGGTTGAGAGATGCCAACATCTATACCCTTTATGCAATGAACTATATCCAATAAAAATGCATGGATGTCTTAAGTGAGAATTTATTCTTTCCATAGTCTTTCAGATATGGAAAACATTGGCAACCATATATTCAAGATATTTATGCAAAAGCATAAAGAAAGGACTCTCCATTATCAACACTATCGAAGGTAGTCGATTTACGAGATATAAAGCAGTGAGAAATGCATCTACCCTGAAACTCAAAGGTAGCTTTGCATGGAAAAGCATTGTTGGACCCATTTCTACAATGTGTCTATGCTTTCTCTCCACGACCCCATTCTATTTTGGAGTTCCTGGACATGAAATTTGTTGCAAAATTCCACACTTGTTTAAATGATTATGAAAATCAGTTGATGCCACACTTTTGATGAAGCCTTACTTGATCTAGTAGCTGTCATAACTTGAATCATATCATGTTTGAAACTCAGGGCTCCCCACTTTCCTAGTCCCTCTTGCTACCGCTTGCTTTGGCCCGGTCATTAAACCGGTTGTTAGAATTCTATAGAGCATAAGTTATCAAAAAGGTAAGTTGCCCGATGAATGATAAATTTTCTTAATTTAGAACGACCAATAAATTTTTAAGCTTTAGATCTCTATATGCAGGTTTTCAATCTTGCTTCACCAATGTGTAATACTCTTAAAGCTTCTCCATTTCCCTAGTATTATCATTTAGTTATAAGGAGTTATCTGAGTCATTTTACCTGGATTATTTGTTATGTGGGTTGTTGCTCTAGGGTCCACGTAGAAAGCAGGATCCTTTTCTTCTTCATTTAGAGCCATAGTAGCCAAGGCTTGAGGAATCTCTTCGATTAGAAAGACCAATCAAGTATGTTCCCGACAATCCCGAGAGCAAAATGGTTAGTCTTATTACAAATTTGGAAGATGAGAGTACCTTAACATTTTTGAGTTTTCATATGATGGATTCTGATAACTAAAGTTGCTTCTTAAGTTGCCAGTTTTGGTTTGAACGTTCTGTTTTGGATCAATGGTATTATTAAGGAATCGGCCTACTGGTGTGAAGCCACGACCTCTTGAATAAAATCTTCCACCTCTGTTTCATGCTCCTCCTCGATGAGTAAAATTTGCTTGCTCATGTTTCATTGAGTCCTTATGCTCCTCCTTTTCTATCATAACCATTTGTTCATGCCCTTGTAGAGCCAAAACAAACTGATTGTATGAGGGATATGGTAGCCTTGATAACATTTCCACTCAAAATCCATATATTTATTTTGAGGCCTTGAGCAAGTTGAAAAACCTTATCTAGATCATTCACAGGTTTCTTCTGACTAATGCATCACAAATGCCTTTGAATTCTCTTAGATATTCATCCAATAGATCTTGCACCTTTCTTGACCCAGAAGTCTATTGGTGAGTTGAACCTCCTTTTTCTTTGGTCATGGATAGAAGCTTCTCTTCTAGAGAGTTCCAGACATCATATGCAATCTCCATTCCATCTAATAAAAGCATCATGAGTCCAAGAAGCCATGAGGTAAGTAGACCATCGTTGTGAGACCATGTCTGTATCAACTGATCATTGGACTCATCTCCTTCAATATCCATTATCTCCAATAAAAGGTAGTTTGATGCATTTCGTTTGATGGAGATGAGACTTGAGCATTGATGGAATGCTTGGATTCTAAGAGTAGTTTATGGATTCGCCATGAATTTCACTAGCTCTGATACCATGAAGAATGAAATGAAACGAATTTTCAAGGGTGATGACCGAAGTTTACTACACCTAGACATCCTTTATAACTAGAAGAATTATACCGAAAAGGCATGAAATAATATACAAAAAGGAGGGTCAACACGTCTCAAATAAGAACACTAGTGAGTGTTTTCCATTTTGTATTCCATTTCCCATGTAGAGAATCATGATCCTTGAGTGTGATTTAAGGCCGACCGATTGCATGTCGGGAGTTAACATGATCCTCAAGCACGAATGCTGAAATTATCTTTATCATGAGATACTATGTGCTAGATTCGTGATCAATTATCCATTGTGTTTAAGTTTCCCATGAATTGGCATCCATAAGAACAAGCTAAAGAATTTTCAATTCTTCAACATCACCCCAGCATCTTAATTACTTAATCTTCCTATTATTAATAACCAAATATATCTGTAGCGTTGTTAAAGACATAATGTCAGTTAATTTAAGGAATTACTATGGTCATAGTTTTTGTGAAACATATCTTCTCAAGATTTACTTGAGGGAATATAATATCTCAATCTAATAAATATCATGGTACATTTATTAAGAATACCTGTTACTATCTTCTATCACTAACAGAATCTAATCTTATATGAATATATGATGAATCTGATTATCTCATCCATAGGTCAAAGTCACCCCTAACTTTAGCATAGACTTATAATTGTCTTTAAAGGTTAAGAGATGATGCAATAAGTTAGTTCCATGATTGTCAGCGACTATTTGATAGCCTTGAGTCTTGATCCACTATAGTTTCTATCTACAAGTAAACTACGCCACACACTAGTATACTCCACAGAACCTTATCTCGATGCCACACTAGTCATCCCTTCTAATTAGAGGTTATGCTACAATCTCTAATAATAGGTTATATAGACCCATGAATCTACAACGAACAAGCATCCATTACAAAACCCATGACATGGATCATTTGTGCTACTCTTAAGGTACTTGAGTCACATACAATGCGAAAGATGTAGGCAAGAGTGCTTATAAGATATAATAAATGGAAAAGGATAAATAATAGTGAACTTCCATTTTAATAAACAAATAATAAATCCAAGAATTTATTACATCATTTCAAAACTTTAAAGTATACTAACACTTATCTGAGAACTATGCAACTTCAGGCCATTAAAAGATCTCTTCTTCCAGCCAAAGTCTCAAGACTAAAGGGTTAAGTTATTTGTAAATAGAATCTCTCAACCATCAGATCACCTATATGAGTCACGCCCATGATTTATTCCTCTCATGTATTACTTCTTTGGTTGGTTCTTGATCTTTATGACTGTCACAATCCCACTATTATTACAAAAACAATATCAAGGATCGTACAAACTGCTGGAATAACCCTATAAGTTCCATGAGGAACTCTCCTACAAAAGGCATCTTGTATTCCCAAATTTGTAATATACTCAACTTTCTTACTAGAGTTTATACAAAATGATTGCATCAATTTTCAAACTTATAGTTGCACCAGGAGAAGAAATCAAAACTAAAGATTTAGACTCAGAAAAATCCTTATGACAATGGGCAGGAATATGTGTAACTTTCTTATGCTGGATAGTAAGTATGAATTCCTTACTAACTAGCTAATACTTTAGAACACAAGTATTTAATTGATTTTTCTCCTAAGATAATTAAGTAGATGTATGACAACTACCCAATTTTTTGAGCTTGGATTGTACAAATATCTATTCTTCATAGCCACTGCAAAGCAAATATCTAGCCTAGTGCTTGGTGTTGAGACTACACATTGTAGAAGCATGGGATACCGTTTGCATACACTCTCTTTCTCGAGGTAACTTATGACACTAATCTTGCAAAAGAGGAATTTGAAGCTTGATAATATATAGATTTTTACTTTTTGGATCATAAATAGATGTTGGTGTTTTTCAACTAGGAGTTCAAGAAAATGTGTAATAATTGCTCTTAATGATACCATTTTGGTGTTAAATAATGGCCAATTGTCTTGTATAATAATTTTAAGAGTTATTATTAAATGGATATCAAATTAATACATTCATCCATTGATTGCCAAAAAAGTAACTGGAATCCACTTATTCCTTTTCTATTATTATTTTTTCCATTCATACTAGTAATTAAAGCCAGTTCACTTTATGGAAATCCACACATGCATGCATGGAAACTCAACACATTGAATTAATTTGGATGCTAATTCCTCACATTTTCAACTGCAAAACTAGAAATAAAAAATGCTCAAATATACCTAAAAATAGATTATTTCTCCCATGATTCAAGTACTCAAATGAATTGAAATGGGAATTCTGTGGTTTTAAAAAATGATACAAGCATTCAACTACTACGGATTAGGAAGAACCCAAAATGGGTGTGGGCTTCATCTTGTAGCACCGAGAGTGGTAAATGGTTTCATTTTGTCTCAAGTTGTAATAATTCTATATCGTGACTCTGATGAATGGTTTTCATCAGCTTGTTCCTACAAGAAGAGTCTATGAAGTAAATTGAATCGTTTAGGCATCCTGACAATCTTTCCGCCCTTAAGGATATTGACTGGTTTCACCAAAAACACTACTTGATCCTGGGCTATCCATCTCCAACCCATTCTTTTCGATGGAGGTCAGCCTGAAAACTTAGGAATATCGAAGTCTGGTAGATGCGAATCTTAGGTTTGTTGTTGTCCCCATCACTATCACGAACCGATTTCCCATCCGCATCCACATACACAAAATCTCCTACTACCCTCACTACAGACAGAAGCTCCCCGCATGATTCCACCAAGTAAAAATGTAACCAATTACAAACTTGTCTGGAACTTATTGCAAACTCAATAGCTTTCAAGCGTGGAAGGGAAGACCTCATATCCATAACCTTAGTAGGAGAAGACCCACTAAAATCCCAAACTTCAACAGACCCATAACTCGATATTGCACAAACTACATCGTCGTAGCATATGACATCATCATATCTCTCGTAAGCACCATCAAGGTCAATGAATCTGCCATATTTATCTTTATCTTTGAACATACAGAAAGCCAGCTTGTTCATCTGGTTCCGTACTGCCTTCTCCTTCAAACTACGTATATCAGGACAACTCCATCTCGTCCTTGTTCTTCTTCTTACCAATATGATCAGACATCAAAACAGCTTTCAAACAAAGGCCCTGCAATCTTTATATTTCTTACCGTCGGCAAAGCATCAACATCATCTAATAATCTCAAACCACCTCTTCTAAAGAAACAAGTTGAATTTTGAGCACCACAGTGCTGAATAATTCTATACCTGATTTGATGTTCTGTCTAGAAGAACCAACCATCCATGAGAGGACCAATGATAAAGGACTCCTTCATAAACTTCTCCACACAGGCAGACGTCTCTGTACGCCTTTTTCTCATCCAGATTGAAGAAACAGAGACTTCTACTACGTTCCCCTCCTTTATCTGCCTTCTCTTCCTGGTGATCAGGAGGAGGAAGCAGGAGCCACAGTGTTTGGAAACAGGACGGTAACATGAAGAAGACGTATAGCTTTCTGCAACCGAAAACCACCAACTACATGCCCTTTTGAAACGAAGCATGTCGACGAAACCCAATCTTCTCATAATACATTCCGATATATCGGTTCCCAGGTCAGACCAGGCTGCATCACGCTTTCTTTTAACTCATTCAAACCTCTCTCAAACTGTTTTCTTTGCTTCTTCCCTTCCAAACACCACAATGGTGTTTGGTTTCTTTACCCATATTTATTTATATGTTTATCAAAATGTCCCCTCATATCTTATCTTGTATATAGAGAGATTTTTATGGGATAATTACACTTCATTAAATATAAAAAATACTTTTTCTTTTTTAAATAAAATAGTAAGTCTAGTTGGTACATTCTTTCTCGCTTTTATTTGTAGTTAATAAAAATAAATATCTATAAGTCAATATCCATTTTTTATTATAATTCATTTCAAAAAAAATTTTGGAGGATTTTTTTTTTATAAAAGGCGGTTTTTGTTAATTATTTCAAATTAAAAACAATTTTTACTTTATCCCATATCTAATTGTTTTAGAACTTTGAATACAATTACTTTTTTGAATAAAACCTTAATATTTTCAAATTTTGTTTAACATTTATTTTTTATTTTATAACTAATAGCAAGTCCGGTTCACATATTCTTTCTATAGTTAAACTATTAGACACTCTTTCCTTTCCTTATAGAATCGCTTTTCCCCGGAATGGAAATTGAGTGATATTTTTAATGAAACCCTAAAACTCCATATTCAATTAAAAAATAAAGTTAAGGGTATGTTTGGTTTTTATTTTTAAAATAGTTTTTGAATACACAAATAATACCATTTTGGTTTTCTCATAATATAGTGTTTCCTGTATTTTTTTTCTTTTCCAGAAGAAAAAAAAAAGGAATCAAATGTGTTTTATGTGCTTTCATATTGTACTTGTTTTTTTGAAAAATTTAGTTTCCAAAAACTGTAGTAAACAACCCAAATTGGCCCCAAAACTGTAAATAAACAACTTAAAATCGTCCTCCAAAGCTACTAAGGTGGTGATGGTGGGCAGGGTTCACGGGAGATCCGATGTTATAATTTAAGAAGATAGAAGTAATGCAATTAAAAGACAAAATGTATAATGAAAATTGAAATCAATTCCTTTACAAAATAAAATATACCATTTTTTTGCAAATAAATTTATAAAATCTTGTTGAAATAATTTAAATATTTTTCAAAATAACAAATGGGTTAAATCACTTTCTTGAAAATAAAATAATACTTAACATTTCTTTAGTAAATGAAAAGAATTACTGTGAGTGGACATTTGAATTTTTATCTATCAAAATAATCTAAATCTAATTCCATTTGCTTCCTATCCATATTTATCAAAGTGTCCTTCATGTCTTGTATACAAAGCAAATATTTTCCGGGATAATTATGCTTATTTAAAAACAAAATAATATATTTAAAAAATAGAAAGTCTAGTTTATATATTTCTCGTTTTTATTTTTAGTTGAAACAAAATTAAATATCTATAAATCGATACACATCATTTATTATTCTCTTTGTTCTTTTTTATAAAAATTAGTTTATTAAAAAGAGGTTCAATAAAATTATTTTAACATAAAAGTAAACTATTTATCAAACTTCCCTTTCATGTTCTCCATTGAAAGTAAAATATTTAACCCATAATTGGAACCCTAAAGGTGAAAGTTTTTAACGTGCAATACCTTAACTTAGTATTTGCACTATAAATATTTTTTTATTTTTTTATTTTTAATTTAATAAGTTTTTTAGTCCTTTTTAATATCAATAATCCTATTAACATTAAATGAATACTATAATATATTATAAATATATAATTTGATTCTAATTTTAAATTGAATTAAAAGAAACATATAAATGATATGAGAATCATCCTGAAAAGAGTATTCTATTCCAGATAAATATGATACAAATATATATTATATGTATTATATAGTATATATTTCGTGAATTAGAACAAAAATACGTATATGGTCATCAAATGGTAAAATTTCTTTGCTATGAGAAGATGCAGTTCAATTCAGAGTCCTCCCATAGTAAAGAAATGCATTTACTATGATAAAAGTATTCAGAGGTTGAATTTATAATAGTGTAAGTCCCCTCGCCCAACAAAAAAAAAGAAAGAAAAAGAACCCTTATTCTAATCTTACTTTGCAGCCATGAACCTCCTTGTTTTTTCTCAAGTTTTCTATTTTCATCCAAAGAAAGTATGAACAAAAATGGAAGCAATCAAAACTAATTATGTAAATTATGTTATGATGGCAAAGATTTCAGTTGCAATCAATGTAGAGTGAGAAATAATAAGTATTACATTGATTTCAAACCTACTTTAGAATCACATTATAATTGTAATACAAAGATTTAATTTATTGATCCCGTTTGGATACTCTTGCACTAGACCAACATTTACATTTATGTTTTCCCTATATTCTTAATTTAACCACACTCTTCAATACGTTAAAACTTTGATTGTTCTTCTTCAAGCTCTGCTAATGAAATCTGTGATAAACAACTTCAAATCCATGAATATATAGCCCTTTAGGTTCGGTCTAAGAAGTCTTGATAAGATTGGATCATTATCAAATACGACTCAAACTTTACCTTCTATTTTCTGTAGTTACCTTTAAGATATTACAACGGAATAAGAAAACTTCCAGCTCAAGTATCCTTTTTAAAATAGAAACCTGATTTGTTTATATTTATGGTTTGATAGCTTAGCAACCCTAAACCCTAAACCCTAAAACCGAAACCCTAAACCCTAAACCTTAAATCCGAAACCCTCAACCCTCAACCCTAAACCCTAAACCCTAAACCCTAAACCTTAAACCTTAAACCCCAAACCCCAAACCCTAAACCCTAAACCCTAAACCTTAAACCCTAAACCCGAAACCTTAAACCCTAAACACTAAATCCGAAACCCGAAACCCGAAACCCGAAACCCTAAACCCTAAACCCTAAACCCTAAACCCATAACCCTAAACCCTAACCCCTAACCCCTAAACCACTAACCCTAAAACCTAAACCCCTAAACCCTAAACCCGAAACCCGAAATCCCAAATCGTAAACCGTAAACCTTAAACCCAAAATTCAAAACCCTAAACCCCAAACCCTAAACCCTAAACTAGAAACTTTAAACCCTAAACCCTAAACCCGAAACTCGAAACCCTACACCTGAAACCCGAAACCCTAAACCCTAAACCCGAAACCCTAAAACCATAACCCTAAACCCTAACCCCTAACCCCTAAACCACTAACCCCTAAAACCTAAACCCTAAACCCTAAACCAGAAACCCGAAATCCTAAATCATAAACCGTAAACCTTAAACCCAAAATCCAAAACCCTAAACCCCAAACCCTAAACCCTAAACTAGAAACTCTGAACCCTAAACCCTAAACCCGAAACTCGAAACCCTACACCTAAAACCCGAAACCCAAAACTCAAAACCCTAAACCCTAAACCCTAAACCCCAAATCCTAAACCCTAACCCCTAACCCCTAACCCCCTAACCCCTAAACCCTAAACCTACAAACCCTAAACTCTAAACCCGAAACCCAAAACCCTAAACCCTAAACTTGAAACCATAAACCCGATATCCGAAACCCTAAACCCTAAACCTTGAACCCAAAACCCAATATCCCAAACCCTAAACCCTAAACCCGAAACCCTAAACCCTAAAGCCTAAACCCTAAACTTGAAACCCAAAACCCTAAACCCTAAACCCTAAACCTGAAACCCTAAACCCCAAATCCTAAACCCTAACCCCTAACCCCTAAACCCCTAACCCCTAAACCTTAAACCTTTAAACCCTAAACCCTAAACCCGAAACCCTAAACCCTAAACCCGAAACCCTAAACACTAAACCCTAAACCCTAAACCTGAAACCCTAAACTCTAAACCCTAAACACTAAACTCGAAACCCGAAAACCTGAACCCTAAACCCTAAACCAAAAACCATAAACCCCATACCCTAAACCCTAAACCCATACCCCAAACCCTTAAACCACTAACACCTAAACCCTTAAACCATAAACCCAAAACCCGAAACCCTAAATTGTAAACCCTAACCCCTAAACCCTAAACCCTAAACCCTTAACCTCTAAACCCTAAACCCTTAAACCCCAAACCCTAAACCCGAAAAACCGAACCCTAAACTCTAAACCCGAAACCCTAAACCCTAAACCCTAAACCCTAAACCCTAAACCCCAAACCCCAAACCCTAAACCCTAAACCCGAAACACGAAACTGTAAACCTTAAACCCTAAACCCTAAGCCTGAAACCTGAAACCCTAAACCCTAAACCCGAAACAACGAAACCCTAGACCTTAATCCCTAAACCCGAAACTCTAAACCCTAAACCCTAAACCCTAAATCCGAAACCCTATACTCGAAACCCGAAACTCTAACCCCTAACCCCTAACCCCTAAACCCCTAACCCTTAAACCCTAAAACCCATAAACCCTAAACCCTAAACCCTAAACCCTAAACCCTAAACTCCTAAACCCTAAAACCCTAAACCCTAACCCCAAACCAAACCCCTAACCCTAAACCCCAAACCCCAACCTAAACCCCAAACCCTAAACCCTAAAACCCGAAACCCTTAAACCCTAAACCCTAAACCATAAACCCTAAGCCCTAAACCCCTAACCCCTAAACCCTAGATCCTAAACCCTAAACCACTAAACCCCTAAACCCTAAACCCTAAACTTTAAAACCTAAACCCTATGTGATTCAAATTGGATTGATCTTGATGAAAATTGTGTCCTCAAGCTTCATTTCATTTATTTTGTTTTCATTTGTTTTATACTTTAGTTTTCCATTTTCAAGGTCTATCAATTAAATGGAAGAAACTAAAAGCATTGACGCTTTTTAATTTTCATTTTCGCGCTTAAAATAGGTAGCCTCACATAAATAGTGGTATCCAAAACAAATTGATCCATGGCTCAACCCCAAGCCTCGTCCCGGCTTGAAGGGCTAAAGCCCGACCCGAGCTTATGTCGACGTGTGGCAGAGCCAGGGCATTTTTAGCTCGACCTGTGTAGTGATTCAAGACCACCCATAGGCTTGTCCATAAGCCCACCTTGTATTAAAAATTAGATAAATAAAAATAATCTTATAATAATTTAAAATAAAAACGTGATCTTCTAAAATTTTATTCATTGAATATGTTATACATCATACATGATTAAATTTGAAATGGAGAAAAAGTTTACACTCACTATAAAATAATTACGTCCAAACTATGTTGACACCCACTTATTTATCAACAATTATATGTGTGATGGGGTAGAGAAATCAACATATACACAGCCCTGAGCGCAGTTTCTCCAAGGCGATAATAAACCTCCTTCTCATTGAGCACGCACTCCAATAAAGAAGCTCGACCCACTAGATACATAGATCCACCCCGCTAAAGTACATGAGCCCGGTCCTGCACTGGAAACCGCCCCGTGTAATCAAGAGATATAGCACCAAAAACTCGTAAAAGGAAAAGTGCCTAGTCTCCATGATTTGCACCCTACGGATTGGGAAAGAATGATCTACATGATCTTACCTCCATTATCCCACAAGAGTCAGTCCATGATAAGGAAAATGAAACTCCTCACCCAATGAGAGAGATCTCATATCACCATCTAACAAGAAAAGTAACCACTATTTCCCCTTATAAATACCAATCCATTCCACCATACAAAGGTACGCAACAATAACGCCATAAAAAAAGTGTTGAATTCTTTCATTCTCATAAGAAAGAAACTTACTTAGCCATTGAGCGCATTCGGCACACCCCGCCTCGTATCACCCGTGTGTGTCGCAGGGTTGTTCGATGATCTCGATCCAACTGACCGCCTAATGGCCCATGTGGTCTGCCTCAAGATAAGTAGAAAGTTACCATCGCTCAAGGCCAGTTCTGTGGGAATGACATTTCCTTTACAAGTAAAATTGAATTCTCAGTGACTGATGGTATCAACCTGAAACATGAGCAAGGAGTCACGCCTAACCCCTAGAACAAGATCAAAGGTGGCGACCTAGATAGCCGACCACCAAGAGACTCGCTTGAAACTCTACAGTTGTAAGTTTCCAACCCTCCCATCAGGTTTTTGCATCTTTCTGCATATTTTTCATTGTGGTGCCTTTTTCTATTTTCCTTTCCCACACACAGAGGATAACTTCTCCTCCTTATTCTAGAAGCTTTTTCACTTTTCATTTTCTCCATGTTTGGTGGAATGGTGCAATGTTTTGTCTTTTTAAGCTTTCTACCACCCTTAACTAACTTTAGGTCAATAACTCCCATACCAGTTGCCATTAGGGTATTTGGTGTTGAACACCCCTAAGGACTTAATTGTTCCAAGGAGGAAGGCTACCAGACCAAACTCATTCCTCCTTGATCTTTTTCTTTTCACATCTTCTTTCACAATCCTCTTCATCTTTTCTTATTTCTTCGAATTGTTTTTCTCAACCCTTATCATCCTTTTCCTCAACTTGAAACAATATTCCCCCAAACTTGTCATCTTCTGTCCTTAATGTACTTTGTCTGATGATCTGGGCAAATAAGTGTTCTTTACTAAAGATTATGTGTAAGGGAGGAATTTGGCTTCTTATTTGCTAGTTGATGATGAGATTGGCTATAGGCTCAAATTAGGAACTAGTGTATATGCATATGCATATAAAAGGGTAGGCTTCGAAAGGCTCAAATTTTAAGGATGGCCTAAATCATTTCCTGTTAGTGGTATTGCCTACGATTTCGCCTTAACTAATAATCCAACAAGTTCTAGGACATCAAAGAGCTTATTGTGATGGATCCCAAAAGATGTTCCCAATCTTGGCACAATTTCTTTAAGAGTTTTGGTTGACCATGTGTAAAGTTTATCAGGATGTTGTAACCAAACTATTTACACAAACAGAATTATAGGTCTTATCTGTTCCATCAATTTATTAAAGTCTTCCTTAATCTTGAATTTCAACACATTTATTCATAATCTTACTACTTTCCATTTCCATTCATTTCAATTCTACTCTACGACTATGATTTTATTTGGTTTCGAGAATTTTTTTTTTTTTTATGCTGATTTACAAGTAAAAATGTTCATTTAAATCATGCATTCAGCTCAAACAATCCAACACAATACCAATGTCATTCTTTACTCAATTCCAATCAACCAAACACATTGCAACAATTTAGCATTTTGATCCAGGTAGCTGGTTTCTCAATTATTTCAACTAAGCTATTTATCACAAGTCAAAGATGTAACACCCCGAAATACACCATAATCATTTTAAAACATAATTATATTAAAAGTGCATCTTGAAACTTTTTTCAATTATGGTTTTGCTAAGTGAAAAAATTTCGAAACCCAAAATTTGTACAAGATACAAGGGCAAAAGTGGAATTTGTCAAAATAGGGTATAAAAGTCATAATATAAGAAGATGAGATGCTATTATATAAATGATTAAGTCAGGTGCAAATAGAATGGAGTTTCAGAACCAAATTGTAATAAAAGGAAAATTTGACCAAATTGGGATAAGACCAATTAGGGTCTCTCATTTGGGGATTTTGGAGGGCATTTCGTGAAGAGAGAAAGGAAGAGAGAAAATAAAGAAGAAGTAGAAGAAGAAGAAGAAGAAGAGGAAAAGTATGGATTGATATGGTTTATATGGATTACTATGGATTAGTATGGATTCTTGGACTTTTGTATGGATATTAGTTTGTTCCATTTCTAGTGTTTAGTTAGGAATTCATCCTAACCCTAGATTTGTTGGGGTTGGTAAAACCCTAGTTTGTATAAGATGAGTAAGGAATCCTCCCTTTGAGTATGGATTCTTGGTTTATGATGTATGGATACATGTTTGGGTGTTAGGAAGTTAACCCAACTTATAAGGATTTGAGTTTAGGTTTGGAAAAACACTAATTAATCTTTATGTTTTGTTTTGGTTAGGTTAGAACAAACTTGGGAGATGTTTTCTGGAGACTATATGAGTTTTCTTTTGATTTTGGTCAGATTTGGAAAATGGACGAAATCAAAGAAATTCGGGGTAATTTCGATCTCTACGCCACGACTTAGCGATCCCACGCAGCAGCAGAATCCACTGGCATGCAGATAACATGCTCGCGTGGTTTAGAGGGAGGCTTGGACAAGCCTCGGATATAGAGAGGCATAGCAAAGCATGCCACTGGCAGGCAGAGAGCGTTGTTACGTCGTGGCGTAGCACTAGTCAGCGTATACGTGTTTTGCCATGTTTTTCATTCTCGTTATATTTCGAGGACTTTTCTATTGGACTAATGAGGACCCTATAAGATTATGAAAGGGTTCATTCATGTTTGTAAGGTAAAGGAAAAATTAGACCGTACCTCACCGCCTCGGCGAAGCGAATGTTGGAAAACTTAATGCCCCTAAGATAAGATAGTAAGTTCCTGAACACATATAATTGTAGGACTGCCTAAGACTGGATATTGAATGACACGACACCTCTGTTACATGGGCAGGCACGTATAGTACTTTGGTACTCTCTAATTAGTGGGACGACACTCTTTGACCGTGCTTCGGCACATTTAATACTTCGATACTCTCTGATTAGTGCGACGACACACTTTGTCAGTGCTTTGGTACTCTCTATAAGTCTGCTATAAGTACAAGTATGTGTATAAGTTTGTTATATGAATTCATGAAAAATTATATGTTGGCACTTTCTTTTTGTTCGAGACTGTCTTCATAGCCCAGTCCAAAAATTTTGCATTGCTCTCTATCAGTTCTCTCTACCTTTTAGCCAATGACTCGAGGAATGCTCTATTGTTTATTTGCTCATAAGTCATTAGTCAAAAACTATGCTTCATGTGTCCCATACTATTCAACCAGTACTGGTCCCTCTTTTCTAATTCACATTCCATTTCATTCATTTTTCTTAAAGCATCGTCCAAATTTACTCCTTGACTCCGAAATTGGCCCATGTACTAGTCCCTAGCTCGTAGTCGAGCTCGAGTCGATTGGTCCCTTTATTTCATCTCGCTCTGAATGATTTAAGCACCTCCATCAGTTCTTCATTATTACACTGGTGCCCTGAACTTCCACCTTGTTCTTACTATTATTCTAAATCTGAGGGTGCATTCAAGATGGGGCTCGACTTCTCTCAAGCCTACCGCTCTCGGGGATGCAGAACTCTCCTATCAGGCCGGCTCATGCACCTTCCAGACTTTTCTTCTTCCCATCTCTTTCTTTTCCCCCTTTCCTCTCGTTATTCGGACCATTCGTCACTCCCAATGTTAGAGGATGCCTCGCACGCTCTTTTCCCATTCTACCTTAACCTCCCGTAAGGCATAGCTAAGATAGTGGATAGTGTGAATCAATCCCCTACAATTGCTTCCTCAAGTAGCTCAAATGGACTTTTCAATTATTTTCCTACATTTATTCTATTCTCCTTCGTGAATGTGTATAAAAGAGGATTGCTTCATCCCTTCACTGTGCTGAGGTGCTTTGATGGTAGAAGGACATAACTAATGAAATAAAACCACACCTTAGCCTCTTTTGTTAAGTCTCCTCTAGAAATGGATTGTGATAGGTTTTTTTCCTGCTCCCTTCCACTTTCCTTCCTATTATCACAGTCTACTATCGTTTGGTAATTTGGCTCCTTCAGTAATTTCTTGAACTTTGAGCCATCCTTCTACACCTTCAAGTTGAACAATAGATTTATCCTTTCCTTACTGAAGTCTATCCAATGTCCTTTGACATAAAATTTCTTTCCTTTCTTTGCTACCATATTAGCAAAGAATTCCCCATCATGTTAGAGAGCTCACCCAGGTTCCCTGTTTCGCCAAAGGTCACATTCTCTCTTTCCTTTCGACATTTCAACGAAAAGGGGAGACAAGCCTTTGAATCCTCTTCAAAGAATGAAACCTCTTTCCTTCATAATTTTCTCCATTAGCGCAGCCTTTGTCCGAGATAATGCTCTCTATTTTCACTCGTCGCCCCGCCTTCAGCCTCCTTTTCCTATTTCGATTCCTCATCTACTCAAACATTCTGTTTACCTCATCCCTTTCTTCATTTTGCTCTGTTACTGATTGAGTGGCTTGAACATTCTCATTCTCCCAGTCAACATACTCTTCCATGATCTCATTGAGGTTTGGGACCAGGTTGGTGGGCTCAGACATCATGAGAGATCGGTTAGGGTTTTGGAGCTCTAGGGTTTTTAGAAGGCAAGATGAGTGAGATTTGAGTATAGAAGCTGAGAGGGTTGATGGTTTATCAGAAAGGTGGCCATTAGTTTTCAAAAATTTTCTATTTATAAGAGAAATAATTTTTTGTGTTTTCTACGAATTAATAAATAAATTTCCTAGGGTTTTTTCTATTTTTAATATAATGTCGCGACAGACAAAATAATTGTCACGACATTGAGAAGAATGTTGCGACATTCTTTTCAGTGCATCATCTAAGTTTGTGTCGCAACAATGAAAATTTTGTCGCGACATAAACTTGCCTCTTATCTAGTTTGCCAGAATTGCATCTTATCTAGTTTTCACTTAAGACACATTTTAAGCAAGGTGTATTCATTCATACCCAACTAAACATACTCATACAAATTCATTTAATCAACCAAGAACCTCAATGCAAGTATGAATAACAAAATTTCATTTCTTTATTCTTAATATACCCACAAAGATGATAATAATATCTCAAAAATTTGAAACCAACAAAGCTACTATTCAATGTCCTTTAAAATAAAATCACATTCTCAAATTCAATTATGCATTAATATTAAAAACAATTTGAGGGGAATATAATACTCCCTTGTAGCTAATTTCTACATTTTTCGCTGAGACAAGGTGCTTCCCGATAAAACTCATCTTAATATAGCTTCATTGTCCTGAAAAATCAACAACCACTAACAATCAAAATTCTTACCTAACTAAAACTGGAAAATTCAAACTCACAAAATCTAATCAACACTCTAAATTAAAACTAATAATTTCAATTGTCATTTCCTAAGAAGCTACTCAGTTTACTGTCTTTAGCTAGACATTGCTGATATTTTATTCATTTTCAGCATCTCCTTGTATTCTCCTCTAGACTGAGCAGTTCTTCCTCAATCTTTTTCCAATGCCTCTTTTCTCCTACATCTTCTTATTTCCTTGCATTTCATTGTCTCCTCTCAATGAAGTGCATGTAAAATCTTTGGATTGCTTTATGTACTCATCAAAATGCATTCCTTGATTAGTTTTGCAAGGAAAGGGCTAGCTACCCTACTTGAGTTTCCAAGTTCCTCAATGAAGCATTAGTATTTGTCTTAAACACACTCGTGTTTGCTTTGAAATTTTTAAGCTCATAAAATCTTTTCTCATGCATATTTAGAATTCTTTTGTTTTCTGACATGAATTGCAACATCTGATCTTCAAATGATTGAGTCATTTTCTAACCCTGATATTCTCTTCTATTTTCCCTTCGCTATTGTTGTTCTTGGACCCTAGGTTGAGCATAAGCTTGATAGTAATTCGGCCTGTGCATGGGCCCCGTTTATTCTCTCCTCCACCATATGAAAGCATGGGTTTTCATGGTTCCTCAGGCTGGTGTATAGTGTGAGCTTGAAGTGATAACTCTTTCGTTTCACTTATATACTTGGTTTCAACTTAAAGGTTCTTCAACTGGTCCCTCAACACTGCTTCTAGTTCCTTCATTTACTGCTACCACTTCATGTGTAATATGCATTCTCCTTTCATTGCTTCCCAGTTTGTTCATCAATGCATCCATTTTTTCTTCTATAGTAGTCATAAGCTAAATCAAACCACTTCCTCTCAATCTACTCCTGCTCCCTGAAGCTTTAGATGGAGCCTTGTAGTTGCATTTTGGAAGGTCTTCAATTAGTTGCCTTGCATCCTCTGCATTTTTTTAAAAGTCTGATATGATGCATCAATTATACCCTCGAGGCATAATTCATGGCATGATAGAATATATCCATCTCGAGTGTCAAATCTATTCCATGCAGAGGGCATCTTTTTAATGTGACCTAAATCTCTCCCATGCTGTAAAGACTCTCTTCTTCTCTCTCGCTCAAGATAATCATTTCTTCTCTTTCAACACTAGAGCTCGAGGAAAATCTACCTACATAGCCTCCCACCAATTCTTCCCAAGTGTTCACTGATCTCACTAGCAATGAATCAAGCCATGTTTCTGCCACATCTCTCAGTGAAATGGGGAAGAGCTACAACTTGATTACTTCTGGTCTCACCCCATTCAATTTGATTGTGTTGGCCATCCTCATGAATCTCCCCATATGCTCATTGGGATCTTCAGAGGGATGACCAGCTGAATCGTGCCATTGCATTCATGGTAATCAATGCCGCTTCAACTCAAAATTGTTGGCTTCTATGGCAGGTTGTCTTACTGCAGTACTCCTCTTGGAATAATAGGCCTCCAAAATTCCTCTATAGTATTAGGCCTCTGAGTTCTCTCAGCTTCTTCTTTTTCTTCTGGAATAACGTGTAATCTTTCTCTTTGTTTTGTCATACTTTTGGATTCTGCAACTGTTATCTTCCTTAAATTCTACAATGTTCTCTCAATTTCAGTGTCTAGAGGTAGCATATCTGTTTATGGTTTTCAATGCTTTTAAAATCTTCCTGAAATAGAAACACACTAAGATCAAATGAATTTTGTGGGATACAGTTATATCCATTAAGCTCATAGAAAAACAATTTTTGTGATTTTCTGAAAAATAATATCAAAAAGAAAAATGTCCAAATTAGTAAATCCCATTTTCGTTAGAATATTGATTTTTAAATTTATCAAGCCATCCCGACTTAAACTTTTACGCCAAAACATGTTAAGATCAATGATATATAAAATTTATGACACTACTACCAGCGGACTATTATTCAGTCCCTGCAACGGCGCCAAAACTTGTTAAGACCTTAACTATATGATGTACTCAAGATATACTAATCTTCGGTAATCGCCACACAAGAACTTTTCAACTGGCGGTAACAACGTACAAAAATTCATCAAGACCATTTCTCATGTGTATGAAAAATATGGAATCGTTTCTTTCTTTAGAAAATGACTCATCTAAAATTTGTGGCTCATAGCCTAGATCATTGCAAGTGCACAGTCATACACATGTAATAAAAAGTGGATATTTAAAGTCCAAATATCATTCCCCACGAGGAAGCTGATGATAACCAAAAGATTAACTAATTCTAACTACTCAAGATCATTACTTTTTTAACTCCATTGATATGATGATAAGAATACTAAAATGTAGTCTTAGACTGAAATCTTAAATGTACAAAAGTAAAGTTTAATAAATTTGGGTTGAGGATTCACTGAGTGAGGCAAAACTAGACATGGATCTATTAATAATAATCAATTTCTACATCATTTCGATTCATAATGAACCATCAATTGGAAAACTGAGTTTGTCAGATGCAAGGTAGCATGCTTTGGATTTCTCCTTAACTATACTTTTTGATCGATTAAAGGTTCATATTCATTTCTGAGATGATTCTAATTTTAGTTACTGAAATATATAAACCATATTTCTAAGATTTAAGTATTTTTCCTTTTCAGTACTTCATACTCAGATCTTAGGATTAAAGAATTCTTGACACCTCATCCTACACTTATGATGTAAATTTCCATCTCCTTCATTAGATCTCAACTAACATGGGATCAAAATCAATTCATCAGAAAGATGAGAGACCTCTAAGTGATTAAACAAATACTTCATTCAACCTATCTCGTAACTTGAGTAAGTTGCGTGATCTATCTGAGTAATCCTTCAAAGTTCATTAGTTCCATAGTATTAGTCTACCATACCCACAAGGAACTGTTCTACACTCTCAGGATTCTCCATCTTTGTGTCACTCAGAGGTCCTCTTGGAAATCAGAGTGAGATACATTACCTTGCATTGGGTACACGGTACTAGTACTAAGATCAAGTAAATTTATAAACAATACCAATCAAATAAACTCAAGAATTCTAATTAAAGCTTTCTTCAACCTTTTTGCAGCAAAATGACTATCATCAATGACCCATTTCCAGTGAGCTCTACTTTTCAAAACTTGTTTACACATATCAGTGACTAACTGATCAGGAAAATTCACTAAAATCATAACGAACTGAAATAAATGAACTCCCGAAACCTTCCAGCATCCATTTAAATCAAACAATATATGAAAAGAAGAACTTATAAAGAAATACCAGCTTCAAAGATGCACTTCAGTACAATGCCCAAATTCAAAAAGTTAAAGGAAAACTAACAAAATAAAACTATACTAAGCTAAACCTACTAAAATGGAAAATAAAATAAAAAAAATAAAATAAATGTACAAGAGTCTTAAACCACCTAGAAATCCAGGAGCCGCCAAAAAGCTCGCACATTTCCTCGTGCGTTGCATTTATAGGTTTCCAACGTCAGGGCCTCACATTAATTAAGTGCTAGGACTTACAATTTCGCCCAATTTGTCTCTCGTCGACATAGAAAGGTCCTGTCATGATAAAGCTTTTAGTCTTGTCACGCTCCTGTCGTAGCTTTTTGTATTCTCTACCTAATTGCTCTCCGATTTGCTTCGAATTTGTGTCGCGACATACAAAGCTTATGTTGTGACTACTGTGACCGCCGTGATTTTCCACCTTTTATTTCTTTTCATTATTTCGATTAGATATCTTATGAAATCAAAATAGGTGAATATTCATTAGTGAATATCTAAAATTGTTAAAACATTTAAAAATGGATTAAAAATAAATGAGTTTAAGATTCTTCAGTCATCAAAATTTATAGAATTATATTTAGACTACCTCCAAAAGGGTCTTTTAGGTCAATCGAATTAGGACAACGTCTAAAAGTTTGTTTAATTGGAAATATATAACATTATACATTTATATTATCCAAATTGTTTCGATTGCATTATATTATACGTATTTACACGCTCGTTTAATTGGAAAGATATAATATTATACATTATATTATCCAAATTTCAGTCGACAGATCAATATATTATGCATATCGATTACACCTACAGATCAAATTATATATAGTATTTTTTGTAAATAATTTCTATTGAAATTTTGAAATCAGTCATCATACAAATTCAAATATTCTAATAAGTAATTAAAAATATAACTATAAAATAGTCATTAATCTATCTAGTCATTTTTACATTAACTAATTACAATTTTCTTTCTAAAAAGCACCATTAAAGCTCCAATCAAAGCTCCTACCCCATCCAATGCCAAAGTGATTGGGTGAAACCCCATGAGCTTTAAGACAAGAACCGCTAATGATTATGCGAGTTAGTCGGAACCTATAATATAAGATTATGAATAAAAATTTGTAGACAATGATCAAAGGAATTAATTCACACTGCTTGTTGTCATCAAGTTTTCCTCTATAGGAAAACAAAATTATGCAAAGACAATACCTCCGACATCCATTATGCCACTCCTTTGAATCTGCATGCTAGATGACTGTCAACCTCTTCTATATATGTTCAAAAGATCTAATATTGTATGTAATAAATGCTTTGAATGAGATTGGCCATAACTTAACACAAGTTCTGACAAATGTCTCATGACAATAATCCTGCTTCTTATTTTTCAGATATCTCATGAAGAAAAATGAGAATAAATGATACTCACAAATAATCACTCATATAGATTCTTGATAAATGTTGTTTCAAAACGGCGTAAAAAGATCGTAGATAGAAAATATTAAGATAAATACAAAAACTATCAATTGATACCATTTCCAAGACTTGTCATATACTACAAGGAAATGAGAATTATATAAAACAGTCATATGTAATCATAGCCTCAATCTAATAATACTTGAATGTCTAGAAAAAGAGTTAGAATATATAGGCAAATCTATCGCATCGAGAGTAACCTTCTCACATCTTTAACACAATAATTGAATTATGGGTATATTATATGTATCATTTTCTAAATGTAAGAAACTAAATATCTTCCAGTCTATCATCCAAGAGGAAGAAAGCTTGATTTAAGAACATCATTTGATCACTAGTATTGATCATGTCATTTAGCCCGATCAAGACGAATATGTTATCATTAGTGAAAGAGATCTAACCAATTGACGAGGTACATCCCATGATCAGAATGAACATTTGCACCTTTTGGTATGAGATGCATTTATTGTAATATCCCATTTATCAAATAATTTAATATATCAAAATGTAGCAACCGGCCTAACTTGCCTTCCACTACTCTATCTATTTTGAAAGCATTCAACCAAAAGTTCAACCAAATGAGCTTGTCAATCAAGTACTTACAAGGCGATATTATTCCAATAATTAAGAGGAGAAATTCTCGTAACATGTTTAGAATATTCCCAAGTTAGCCTTTCACACATGAACTATTTATGGTGTTATTTTAAAGAAGATAAGAGGTATAAAGGAACTCACTAGGTAGAAACATAGAAATCATGTTAGTGGTAGAGGTCATTTCAAGTAAAAAGATTCAGTTGGTGTCACTTCTCAAATTTAGATGCTCAAATTTGGAGAGCAAGAAAACTATTGAGGATTCAAACACTCTAACTATAGCAGTTTAACATCTTAAGATGTTAAGAAAGCTATTAAGAGGCTGATGACAGTTAAATCATATTCAGCACAATCGTTAATAGTTAAGCATTTTAAAATAGTTAGATAACCTCAATTGATTCCACGTTTTAATTTAGTTCCCCAATCTCTATTCCAAAGTCTTTCAATTAACAAAGGAAATATATCAAACAGTAGAAGGAAATAAAATAAAGAGGATATTCTGACCAAAGGAATTCAAAATTACAAATCACTACATTCATAGAAAAAGTAGGAAGTTGAGCTAGACTACCCCATGATTTAAGTAATTAAGGGACTATACTATTGAAAAACAAGTAAGAAGAGTCATCAGATCATGGGCTTTGTCGAGGAGCTCCAATATTCTGTGATATAAGAGTTAGCTCAACATTGTAGAATAGCGACAACCTACTTCACTAGTTTTCGTATGTGTTCTCTAGTCTTAGTTCTATTTATTCAAAGGTTGGCAATTTTAACTCAGTCTAGGAAGAAGCAAGGATATAATTATGCAAAACAAGTCAACAAATCAATTCTGCAACCAAAACTTACATGTATCAAACTCACCATGATAATCTACCTCCTATGTCGCTTCTTTCCCATCACAAGAGAAGACCAACTTCGCTCTAGTGAAAACAGGCAGAAATGTTAAACTCCGAAACAAGCTGCAAATGGGCAATTCAGAAAATCATTTTAATTCACAAGATCGATGAAAAGAAATAAATTGGAATGTCTTCATGTGAAACTTCTTTGTGGCGTATGCTCTTATCATTTTAGGAAGGAAAAGATTAAGAAAAAAATACTATGGTGAATTGACAATATTTGCGCGATTTCGCAAGAAAAAATCTCCGAACAAGACTGATGCAATACCAACAATGAAGCTGATAACAGAATCTCACACCCTTTTATAAATGTTTTAGAGGATAGGATCTTTGCATCAAAAGATTTGGCAACAAACCTCTTGACCATAACTCAATTAACCTAGTTTGTCGCCCCACTACAAAGAAATTACAGAAGAGTAATAAATTAACAATGACCACATTTCCTGATCAAGAATCACCTTGAAGGCATCAAATAATGTGGAAAATGGAATTACGCCAAGATGTTTATGATTACCCAACCTCGAACAAATTTTCCAAGATCACTACTCTAACCTCGAGTTTTTGTCCTTCCCCAGACCGTTTAGCAGCTTGTATCGCATAAATATCTATGGTTCATCATTAGGCTATGGATTCAAGGTTGAAGAAGAATAATCTAGCAGAAACTGAGAAGAATGAAAATCAAAAGTCACCAGACAAAATCCAAATCAAAATCTAGCACACTGAGAAGAATGAAAAAATTAAAATCAATAAATAAAAGTGAAAAAGAAGTATGAACAGAGATTAGGAGAAAAGCGTTGTGGTGAAGGTTCTTCTCTCGACCATCTTCCGCTTTAGTAGGTGGAAAAAAAGGAACCTTGTGGTGAGAGAGAGAAAGGAGACCAGTCAGAACCCCAATTGAGGTTTCTTCTTGTGGGAGTCAATCCCACATTAGGCTGACAAGTGAGACCTCCTTCCCAAAACAAGAAACCTAAACCCTAAACCCTAAACCCAACCAAACCCCTCAACCTCAACCCCAACCTCAAAACCCTAAACCCAAAACCCCAAACCCCTAAACCCTAAACCTCAAACCTTAAACCCCAAACCCCAAACCCTAAACCCTAAACCCTAAACCTTAAACCCTAAACCCGAAACCCTAAACCCTAAACCCTAATTCCGAAACCCGAAACCCGAAACCCTAAACCCTAAACCCATAAACCTAAACCCTAACCCCTAACCCCTAAACCACTAACCCCTAAACCCTAAACCCGAAACCCGAAATCCTAAATCGTAAACCGTAAACCCTAAACCCAAAATCCAAAACCCTAAACCCTAGATCCTAAACCCTAAACTAGAAAACCTAAACCCTAAACCCTAAACCCGAAAATCGAAACCCTATACCTGAAACCCGAAACCCAAAACTCGAAACCCTAAACTCTAAACCCTAAACCCCAAATCCTAAACCCTAACCCCTAACCCCTAAACCCCTAACCCCTAAACCCTAAACCTTTAAACCCTAAACCCTAAACCCGAAACCCGAAACCCTAAACCATAAACCTTAAACCTTAAACCTGGAATCCGAAACCCTAAACCCTAAACCTTAAACCCGAAACCCAAAATCCCAAACCCGAAACCCTAAACCCGAAACCCTAAACCCTAAACCCTAAACCCTAAACCTGAAACCAGAAACCCTAAACCTGAAACCCTAAACCTGAAACCCGAAACCCTAAACCTGAAACCCGAAACCCTAAACCAAAAACCATAAACCCTAGACCCCAAACCCTAAACCCTAACCCCAAACCCTTAAACCACTAACCTCTAAACCCTTAAACCCTAAACCCAAAACCCGAAACCCTAAATTGTAAACCCTAACCCCTAAAGCCTAAACCATAAACCCCTAACCCTTAAACCCTAAACCCTTAAACCCCAAACCCAAAACCCGAAACCCAAAACTATAAACCTGAAACCCTAAACCCGAAACCCTAAACCCTAAACCCCAAACCCTAAACCCTAAACCCTAAACTTGAAACACGAAACTGTAAACCTTAAACCCTAAACCCTAAACCTGAAACCCGAAACCCTAAACCCTAAAATCGAAACCCGAAACCCTAAACCCGAAACCCTAAACCCTAAACCCTAAACCCTAAATCCGAAACCCAATACTTAAAACCCGAAACCCTAACCCCTAACCCCTAACCCCTAAACCCCTAACCCTTAAACCCTAAACCCCTAAACCCTAAACCCTAAACCCTAAACCCTAAACCCTAAACCCTAACCCCTAACCCATAAACCCCTAACCTCTAAACCCCAAACCCCAAACCCCAAACCCTAAACCCTACACCCTAAAACCCGAAACCCTTAAACCCTAAACCCTAAACCATAAACCCTAAGCCATAAACCCCTAAACCCTAGACCCTAAACCTTAAACCCCTAAACCCTTAAACCTTAAACCCTAAACTTTAAACCCTAAACCCTAGGTGATTCAAATTGGATTGATCTTGATGAAAATTGTGTCCTCAAGCTTAATTTCATTTATTTTGTTTTCATTTGTTTTATACTTTAGTTTTCCATTTTCTGTTCCTATCAATTAAAAATGAAGAAATCTAAAGCTTTGACGCTTTCTTTAATTTTCCATTTTCTGCAGCTAAAATAGGTAGCCTCACATAAATAAGCAGTATCCAAATGCCCCGATCCCATGGCCCAACCTTAAGCTCGTCCCGGCTTGGAAGGGTTAAAGACCGACCCGAGCTATGTCGATGGGCAGAGCCATAGGCTTCATTTTAGGCCTGACCTGTAGTGGATTCAAGCTCACTCCATAGTTGTCGTCTTACAAGCCTACCTTGTATTAAAAATTAGATAAAATAAAAGTAAGCTTATAGAATTTAAAATAAAATGCATCTTTCTAAAAATTTTATTCATTGAATATGTTATACATCATACATGATTAAATTTGAAAATGGAGAAAAAGTTTACAATCTAATTATAAAATAATTACGTCCAAAGTATGTTGACACCCACTTATTTATCAATTATATGTGATGGGGGTAGAGAACAATATATACACAGGCCCGGAGCGCAAGCCTAAGGCGAAGGCCCAAACCTCCTTCTTTGTTGGAGCACAGACCCAATAAAGAAGCTCGACCCACAGAGATATTAGATCCTACCCCTGCCAAAGTACATGAGCCCGCCCGACCAAAACCGCCCGCCAGTAATCAAGAGATATAAGGTTCAAAACTCGCGGTAAAAGGAAAAAGTGCCGGTCTCCGTGATTCGCACCCCGCGCATCGGGGAAAGAAGGATCTTACATGATCACGACTCCTCCATTATCCCACATGAGTCAGTCTATGATAAGGAAAATGAAACTCCTCACCCAATGAGAGAGATGTCATATCACCATCTAACAAGAAAAGTAACCACTATTTCCCCTTATAAATACCAACCCATTCCAATTACAAAAGGTACGCAACAATAACACCATAAAAAGTGTTGAATCTTTCATTCTCATAAGAAAAGAAATCGAGTTAGCCATTGAGCGCATCTCGCACACCGCGTATCACCCTTTTTGTGCAAAAAGCTGCGTTGTTCGACATCTCGATCCAACTGACGCCTAACGGGCCCGCCGTAAGCTCGCACCCCAAAGATAAGTTGAAAAAGCACTATCGGGCCAAGGCCGCCCGGTGGGAAACGATATTTCTTTACAAGTAAAACCGACCTCATGACCGGCTATCATCAACTCAAATATGAGCCGGAGTCACGCCAACCCCTAGGAAGCAAGACTAGCGTGGCGACCGATAGCCACTCACCAAGAGACTCGCCGAAACTCAGTAGCTTGTAAGTTTCCCAACCTTCACATCGTGCTTTCGCATCTTCGCATATTTTTCTATCAGGAGCCTTTTCATTTCCTTCTTCCTGCAATACGCAGGATAAATCCTCCTCCTTATTCTGTGTTTTTTCACTTTTCATTTTCCAAGTTTGGTGGAATGGTAATGTTTTGTCTTTTTAAGGTTTCTATCACCTTAATCTAACTTCTCGGGTCAATAACCCCATACCGCTTGGCATTAGGTATTCGTGTCGAAACACCCTAAGGACTTAATTGTTCCAGGGAGGAAGGCTACAAGACCACACTCATTCCTCCTTGATCTTTTTCTTTTCACATATTCTTTCACAATCCTCTTCATCTTTTCTTATTTCTTGGAATTGTTTTTCTCAACCCTTATCATCCTTTTCCTCAACTTGAAACAATATTCCCCCAAACTTGTCATCTTCTATCCTTAATGTACTTTGTCTGATGATCGGGGCAAATAAGTGTTCTTTACTAAAGATTATGTAAGGAGGAATTTGGCTTCTTATTTGCTGGTTGATGATGAGATTGGCTATAGGCTCAAATTAGGAACTAGTGTATATGCATATGCATATAAAAGGGTAGGCTTCGAAAGGCTCAAACTTCTAAGGATGGCCTAAATCATTTCCTGTTAGTGGTATTGCCTACGATTTCATTTCTTAACTAATAACTAAATAAGTTCTGTGACATCAAACAGCTTATTGTGATGGATCCCAATGTGATGTTCCTAATTAAGAGTTTTAAGGACTATGTGTAAAAGTTTATCGTGATGTTGTAAACAACTATTTACACAAACAGTAATTATGTGTCTTATCTGTTCCATCAATTTATTAAAGTCTTCCTTAATCTTGGAATTTTCAATGACATTTATTCATAACTACTACTTTCTATTTCCATTCATTTCATCCTACCCCAATGCATCTATAAGATTTTTATTTGGTTTGGAGAAATTTTTTTTTTTGTGCTGCTTTACAAGTAAAAATGTTCATTTAAATCATCATACCCAGTCTGGAACAATCCAACACAATAACACGTCATTCTTTACTAAATTCCAATCAACAAAACACACTATGCTTAATTTAGTATTTTTGATCTGTGTGTAAATGGGTTTCTCACCATTTAAACTAAGCTATTTATCACAAGTCAAAGATGTAACACCCCGAAATACACCATAATCATTTTTAAACATAATTATATTAAAAGTGTATTTTGAAATTTTTTTCAATTATGGTTTCGCTAAGTGAAAAAATTTCGAAACCCGAAATTTGTACAAGATACAAGGGCAAAAGTGGAATTTGTCAAAATAGGGTATAAAAGTCATAATATAAGAAGATGAGATATTATATAAAATGTGGATTAAGTTGTGGTGCAAATAGGTTTGAGTTTCAGGACCAAATTTAATATAAAGGAAAATTGACCAAATCGATAGACCACTAGGGTCTCTCTGGTTTGGGGGATTTTGGAGAGTGATTTGGTGAAGAGAGAAAGGAAGAGAGAAAATAAAGAACAAAGTAGAAGAAGAAGAAAAAGAAGAAGAAAAAGTATGATTGATATGGTTTATAGTGGATTACTATGGATTAGTATGGATTTCTTGACTCTTTGTATGGGATATTAGTTTGTTCAATTTCTAGGGTTTAGTTAGGAACTATCCAACCCTAGATTTGTTGAAAGTTGCTGGTAAACCCTAGTTTGTATAAGATGAGGCGAATCCCTTTGAGTAATATGGATTCTTGAAGTTTATGATGTGGATAATGCTCATGTTAGGAAGTTAACCTAACTTATAAGGATTTGAGTTTAGGTTTGGAAAAACACTAATTAATCTTTATGTTTGGTTTTGGTTAGGTTAGAACACACTTGGGAGATGTTTTCTGGAGACTATATGAGTTTTCTTTTGATTTTGGTTGGATTTCTGGAAAAATGGACGAAATCAGCAAATTTGGGTAATTTCGGATTCCTACGCCACGACTTACAGATCCCACGCAGCAGCGTAAGTCCACGCCAAGGCGTGGCATGTCCATGCCTCTAAGATGGCAGCAGAGAGGGATATGCATGTCCATGCCTCCCTTTGAGTATGGATTTTGGTTAGGACGCCTCCCTCTCTGCCATGCCGAGGCATGGACAAGCCTCAGATATAGAGAGACATAGCAAAGCTACGCCGCAATGTAGCAATGGTACGTCGTGGTGTAGCACTAGTCACAGACATGTGTTTTTGTCATGTTTTTCTATTCTGTTATTTCGAGGACTTTTCTATTGGACTAATGAGGACCCTATAAGTGTATGAAAGGGTTCATTCATGTTTGTAAGGTAAAGGAAAAAATTAGACTGCATCTTCGCCGCCTACGCTTTAATGTTGGAAAACTTAATACCCCTAAGATAAGATAGTAAGTTCTCAATATACTATAATTGTAGGACTCCAAGATCGGATATTGAATGACACCTACACCTCTGCTATACGGGCAGCACGTATAGTACTTTGGTACTTTCTAATTAGTGGGATTCACACTTTCGACCGCAAAGCTTCGCACATTTAATACTTCGATACTCTCTGATTTGTGCGACGACACTCTTTGTCAGTGCTTCGACACTGCTGCTTTGTGCTACGACACATCAATACTGTACAATAAATCGGGAACTTATTGTGTTGTGTCCTACTTGTTTCTTATTAATGGTCTAGGTAGTTAAACGGTTATATGACAAGAGTCTGAATTAAAAATAAGAGTAAAGTAATGTACATCGTTCTGCTCTGAATGTACCTATGGTACCCTCCGTACAAGTATACCCTCCGTAGTACCTAAGGGCACTTCTATACAAGTATGTTTCAGAGTATCTACTGCACCTTCGCATAAAGTATAAGTTTCGTAACTCCTACTGAGATTCGAACAAGTATAAGTCTCGCTTATAAGTACAAGTATGTGTATGTTTGTTATATGAATTCATGAAAAATTATATGTTGGCGCTGCTCGAGATCAGTTTCATAACCTGGGGCCCAAAATTTGCATCGCTTCTCCTGCTAGTTCTTCTCAACCTTTTTACCAATGACTCGAGGAATGCCTATCGCTTATTCGCTTCATAAGTCAATAGTAAAACCATGCTTCATGCGTCCCATACTATTCAAATCCGCATCGGTCCCTCTTTCTAATTCACATCTCCATTCTTCATCCTTTTTCTTAAAGCATCCTCCAATTTACTCCTTCTTCAGCTCGCCTCGCATGTACTCATCCCTTAGTCAGAGTCGAGCTGAGCTGGTCATTCCTTATTTCATCTCTTGTTCCAATGATTTAAGCACCTCTATCAGTTCTTCATTATTACACTAGTGCCATGAACTTCCACCTTGTTCTTAATGGTTGTCTCAAATCTGAGGGTGCATTCAAGATGGGGCTCGACTTCTCCGGCTTCGGGCCGCCTCGATGAATCCTCCTATCAGGCTGGCTCATGGCACCTTCCGCACCCTCTTTTTCTTCTTCCATCTCTTTCTTTTTTCCACTTTTTCTTTGTTCATTGGACCAAACCGTCCTCTATGCATGGTGGGGGTGTGTGCGATCATATTCTGCCTGCACTGGTATACCTTAACT
The DNA here is from genome assembly GCA_016808115.1 of Tetrastigma voinierianum. NCBI lineage: Eukaryota > Viridiplantae > Streptophyta > Magnoliopsida > Vitales > Vitaceae > Tetrastigma > Tetrastigma voinierianum. The sequence goes on along the minus strand of JAEQBH010000035.1, from coordinate 1,338,002 downwards.
CTGCTGAAGGAATAGGTTAGTTATAGTGACAGCTGAGTGTGGAGCAATCACGCACTGAATTAACTAAAGTAGCTCAAAAATGGACTTTCAATTATTTTTTACGTTTGTCTGTACTCTTTAGAGAGGAAATGCGAGGACGCCGTCCAGCACTAAGCGCACAAATTGCTTTGATGGTAGAAGGACAAACGTGAAATAAAGCCACCTTAGCCTCTTTGACTAATTCTATACATGAAGTAGTTCTGTATAGGGTTTTTGTTTCATCACTTTCCTTTTCAGGTTAATATGGGTAAATTCCTATACTCGTTTAGTAATTTGGCTCATATCATTAATTTCTGCCTTTAGATATCATACTTTCTTCTAGGTTGCGGACAATAGTTTATCTTCCCTTGCGAAGTCTATCAATATATGACTTAGAATTTCTTTCTACTTTTTCATATTCTAAAGAATTCAGCATATATTCATGCGACTCACTACCTGGTTTCTATGTTCTGATTTACTGTTTCTCTGTCTTCTCGAAGCATTTGACAAGGCTGGAGACAAAACTTAACGCCTGGAATGTCACCCACCCAGTGATGAAACCTCTGCACAACACCGCATTTTCTCAAGGCATTAAAGCCGTAGCTTCTTTGTCCCAGATAATGTTTCTTTCTTTTTCGACTCTACCTTTCGGTTAGGTTTGCAGTTCTCTTTTGCTTTCATCATGGCACAGTTCTTTTCCTCTGCTCGGTTGAACGATACGACACACCGCGTCCCGCCCCTAACAATTTGCCCATTGATTGGTGAAGCGAACATTCTGATTCACCGGTCCAGCATACTCTTCCAGCGGTCCTACTCGTGTGGGGTTTGGGACGCAGTTGGTGAACTCAGAACGTCTTTGCAGAGTCGATTAGGGTTTGGAGCTCTAAAGGACACGGCGAAGATGGGAGACGTTGTGTCGTTTGAAGGGTTGATGAGTTTCTCAGAAAGGTATGCTTTAGTTTTCAAAAATTTCTGTTACTAAAACCGACAATTGCAGCCATTTTATTTAATATGGCGACCGGCAGAACTTCGCAAAGGACTTTTCTGCTGTTTATCTGTGTAGCAACGGAACCAGGAAGACATCTTCATCGACATTGAGGAAGAAGATATTGACATTCTGCTAGAATTTATCATCTAAGGTTTGTATCATAACAATGAAAATTTTGTCGCGACATAAACTTGCCTCTTATCTAGTTTTGCTGGGAACATTTGCATCTTATCTAGTTTTCTTTTAAAAATTAAACAGGAACATGTTCTGAACCTGCTTTTTAATAAGCATACTCATACAGTCTATTTGGTAACGAACCTCAGTAAATTATGAGCGATAAATTTTCATTTACTTCATTCTTAATATACCACAGATGATGACTGAAATATGCAAATTTGAAGCCAACAAAGCTGCAGCAGTTTGTCAGTAAGAGTATGCAAGATGCATTCAAGTTCAATTAGTAGAAGCTTAATATTAAAGAGATTTGAGGGAATATAAATACTCCCCCGCCCTTAGCCCCATTTGCTAACCACTCTGGGGTTTCAGGAGCGATTGATTGGCATAGGAGCAAAACTATAATGCTTTAATATAGCTTCATTGTCTTTGAAAAATCAACCGCTAAAGAGGCAAAAAATTCACATAACTGACTGGAAGAATTCAAACTCACAAATTCTATTCAGCCTTTAAATTAAAACTAATAATTTCACTTGGGTTGCCTCTGAAGCTACTGGATTTCTTGTCTTTAGCTAGACATTGTGCGATAATTTATTCATTTCAACTCCTTATCTCCTCTAGGCGAGTTTAAGATTCTTCAGTCATCAAAATTTATAGAATTATATTTAGGCACCTCCAAAAAGGGTCTTTTAGGTCGATCGGAATTAGGAACAAATCTAAGTTTGTTCCAATTGGAAATAAAAATATTATACATTTATGTATCCAAAAGTTGAGCGGGTGCGTGCTATATTAATACAGATTTACGTTCGTTTAATTGGAAAAAATATCTAACCATTATATTATCTTTTAGGTGAAACCCAGATTACCGCATCATATTATGCATATTGAGACATTCTTTTACGAGATAGATTATATATAAATAATTTTGTAAATATTTCTTATAGAAATTCAGAGAGAATTATTGTCATCGGCTACAAGTTAAAAATAATAAGAATAAGTGAACAAAGAATCTCTTACTAAGGCACAGAACAAATTACAGATCATAAATTCATTTTACACATTAACTAATTACAATTTTCTTCTAAAGAAAAAACATAAAGTCAAGAAGCTCAAATCAGGCTCCTCTCCATCAATGCCAAAGTGATTAGGTGAGAAGCCTACCAAACTTTTAAAATAGGAAGCTTCCCAATGGACATGGCACGGATGGCTGGAACACTATAATATAAATTATGAATAAAAATTTTGTAGAGCATTTGATCAAAAATAATTCTTACACCTGGCTGTTGTCATCGTTTTCTCCCAGGCTAAAATTATGCATTGTATTACCTCAAACCTCCATTCTGCCCTCATGTTGAGCGCAAAGTGCTAAGAACAGCTTCTTCATGGTTCAAGGCACGACTGACTCTGACATGAGCGGTTTTACTTCTGGAATGGAGTTTCTTGAACCTCAACAAGTTCTGTCAAAGAAAATACCCTATGACATTTGGGCTCACTGTAATATATTTTTTTGTATATCCTGATGGAGAGAAAATATAAATAAATGGTAGCCTACACAACAACAATCCACCATATATAGATTGATAAATGTTGTTTCAAAAAGCGAAGTAAAAGTCGAATGAAAATATAAGATAACATAAGAAAACTTGGCTGCGTGAACGCCATTTCAGTTAATGTTTGTCTATATACTACAGGAAATGAAAGTGCTATAAAGTGTCATATGCACCCATAGCCTCAATTCGTATCTTGAATGTCTACTAGAAAAAGTTAGAATATATAGAAGCAAATTCATCTTCTTTGCAGGGTGACACTTCTTGTTTTAATGGCATAACACCTAAAGCAATTATGTATATTAAATTGTAATACATTTTCTAGTCAGAATTTTCACAAATATCTTTGGCTAACTGTTGCAAACAGAGGAAGAGGTCAGGACACTGCGAGGGGAAAAACACCGTACTGACCTCAAGTATGCCCTAACAAGGTATGTCTTTATAGCTTCAGTATAATATCTTAACTTCCTAACGAAGTGAAAGTAACTAGGGCTGATGCGAGGAAGAATAAAAAATGCATTTCTCATGGAGTTAGGAATGAACCGCACAGCTAACATACCAGTGGTAGTGATGTATTGCTTGTAACATCCTGCATTTATCAAATGATTAATAACAAAATGTATCAACATACGAAAACTTTGCAGCTTCCACTACTTATCTATTTTGAAGTATTCAGTAAAAGTCTAACAGGATAGGCAGCATGTCTCAGAGTACCTAAAAAACATATGTGTTCTAATAATTAAGAGGAGATTCTTAGGGATTGATGTTTAGAATATTCCCAAGTTAGCCTTTCATGAACTATTTATGGTGTTTGAAGATAAGGAGGTATGAATTCATGGGTAGAACATAGAAACAACAGTATGATAGTGAGGTCATTTCAAATGAAAGGAAATTCAGTTGGTGTCACTTCTCAAATTTAGATGCTCAATTTGGAGAAACAAGAAAGCTATTGAGGATTCAAACAGTTTCTACCATAGTAGTTTAACATCTTAAGATATGAAAGCTAAGAGGTTGATGATGAGTTAAACTGAGATTCAGCACAACTGCTAATAGTTAAGCATTTTCAAATAGTTAGAATAACCCTCAATTGATTAGTTTTTATGACTGGATTTCACAATTCTATTCAAGTATCTTTCCAACAAAGGAAATACTATGTGAAACAGAGGGGAAATAAAAATAAAGAGGATATTCACATTAAAGAGATTTAAAATTACAAATCACTAAATTCAGAGAAGAGAATGAGGTTACAGGCTAGACTTATGATTTAAATTAAGGGACATACTATTGAAAAAACAAGTAGAGAAGAAACTACTGTATCATGGGCTTTGTCAATGAAACCAATATTCTAGGAAACGTGTATATGCAAAGGGTTAAAATAAATGTTCTGTAGGAATAACTTTTTGTTATGCCCTCTCTTCTATAGTTTTTACATGTGTTCTCTAGTCTTGGACTTCTATTTTTATTCAAAGGTTGGCAATTTTAACTCAGCCTAGGAAGAAGCAAGGATATAATTGTAAAACATATCAACATAATTACTACCTTAAAACTTTCATGTATCAAACTCACTATGGTAATCTACCTCCTATTTTGTGTTTCTTGCTTTCTTATCACAGTAGAAGACCAATGCAGCTCACAGTGAAAACAGACGGCAGGCTCAAGCTAAATAAACCTGAAACAAAGCTGCAATGAGCAATTCAGAAAATCATTTTGAGCTGCAGGTAGATTAAAGAAATAAATTGGAATGTCTTTGCACATGTATGAAACTAACTTTTATGTAGATGCTCTTATCTGTTTTGGGGGGAAAAGATTAAGAAAAAAAGAACTATGGTCAAGATTGACAATATTTGGAAGCATTGGAGAAAGAAAAAATATGAACAAGACTTGATGCAACACCAACAATGAAAGCGGCGATAACGAGTCCTCACTGCCGCTTTCTAAATGTTTTACGAAGGATAGATCTTTTTGCATCAAAAGGTTGGCAGTAAACCCTCTCTTGACCATAACTTTAAATCAACCTAGTTTGCGCCCCACTGCAGCAAATCTAGGAAAGGTGGCGGCGCCAACAATGACCACATTTCTGATCAAGAATCACCTTTAAGGACGAAAGCTCCGTGACGGAAAAAAAATGGAATTACACCACATTATGCATATGATTACCTACACTCGGCGACGAGCTTCCCGAGTGTCTCGCTCACTCTAACCTGAGTTTTGCCTACCGGAATACAGGATTTTATAGCGAGGATTTGCATACTTAAATATCTATAGTTCAGCTCATTGAGCTATGGATTCAAGGTTGAGAGGAGCTAATCTAGAAAAACGTGAAGAATAGAAAAAATCAAAGTCAGTCCGTACAAAATCCAAATCAAAATCATATTACAAGGAGAAGAATGAAAAATTAAATCGTAAAATAAAAAATGTTGAAAAAAGTATATGAAGCAGGAGGTGGAGAAAGGCTGTGATTAGAGGGTTCTTTTCAGGCATCTTTACCAACTTTAGTAGGTGGAAAAAAAAGGAACAACCACTAGAGATTGTGAGAGAAAGGAGACCATTTATGGCAAACTAGGTGGAGCTTAAGATTCTTCTTTTGTGGACGATCTGCTGTTAGAAGTTGACAAGGGAAGAGACACTCCTTTTCCCAAAACCCACTAAACAAAAACCTTAAATCCAAGCCCTCAAGCTTCCACTAAACCTCCGCACCGCACTAACTCGAAACCACAAACCAAACGCAAACGCTTCAATAGCGCCGACCCCGACTGGAAACCCGACCTAAACCTAAACATAAACTAAACCCAGGAAACTAAACCTAAACCGCACTAAATCTGACGAAACTTCAAACCCCTAAACCCCTAAATGACTACTTTAAACCCTAAACCCATAACACTGCAAACCCAACACAACACTAAACACGGCTTTAAACCCTAAACCATAAACCTAAAGCGAAAAACCCAAAACCACTAAGTGTCAAATGGCATAAACCTAAACCCAATCAAACCTAAACCCCTAAACCAGAAACTCTAAACCCTAAACCCTAAACTACGAACTAAAAACCTATACTTGAAACCATTCAAACATATAAGCTTAAATCAAATATGAAACACCACAAACCTTAAGCAAGCCTAATCCCAAACCTAAACTAAACCTAAAATGAGAAACCTAAACTAAACCTAAACCCTAGATGAAACCGAGAACCTAAACCCTAAACCCCTAGAAGCATAGAGCCTAAACCTAAACCCAGAGCTTCAAGAAAACACTATAAACTATACAAACTCTAAACCTGACGAACCCTTAAACATAACCCCTGAAGCCCTTAAGAAACTGACCAAGGCAAGAAGCCTAAATTAAAACAGACATTTGCTTTTCTGGCTTTAAACCCTAAACACACCATGACACTAGGAAACATATAAACATAGAGCCCTGGCAAACCTAAACCTAAACTCTAAACATGAAACCTAAACCGAAACCACAAATCTCACAAACCCTAACCACAAGCCTAAACCTAAACACACAGCCCCAAACACAAACCCTAAACGTGAGGCTTGAAAGCTGCATAAACACTAAACACTGAACCTAAACTTTAGGCAATCCTAAACCCCTAAGCAAAACCCAAAACCCTAAACCTTAATCCTATTTAGAAACCTAAACTAGACCCTAAACCCAAATCAAACCCTATCACTTAGAAGCAGAAACCTTAACCCCAAACCCTTAAACCACTAACCCCTAAACCCTTAGCCCTAAACCCAAAACCGAAACCTAAATTGTAGAACCTAACCCCTAAGCCCTAAACCTAAACCCTAAACCCCTAAAGCCCTTAAAACCTCAGGCCAAGCAGGGCAAGCACTGAAAAGCTCTAAACGACCCTAAACCGAAACCCCTAAATCTAGCTACTAAACCTAAGCCTGACCACAAACCCTGACAGGCCCAGGCCTAAACACAGACATGGCTTGTAAACCTTCTGACCACAGACACTAAACTTAGGCAGGAAATCTAAACCCACCCAAACAGAAACGAAACCACTGACATAATCCTAAACCGAACTCGGCCTAGACGCCCCTAAACCCTTTCAAATCAAACCTATACTTGAAACCGAAACCTAACTGTAACACTCTAAACCCTAACACTTAAACCTAAACTAACCTTAAACCACAAGCCCCTGACACAAACCTAAACCACCAAACCACTAAACCCTAAACCTTCAACCTAACCCCCAAGCCTAACCTCTGAAACCCAAACCTAAGCCCAAGACAGGCCCCAACCCTAAACCTAAACCTACTAAGCGAAGCACTTAAACCACAAACCACACAACCATAAACCTATTACATGTTTACAAACATAAGCCCCTAAACCACAGACTACTAACCACCCAAATCCTTAAACCCCTAAACCCTAAACCCTAACTTTAAACTAAACCCTATGATGAATTCAAGTGGATTGATCTTGTTTGAAAATTATTGTCCTCAGCTTAATTTCATTTATTTTGTTTTTCATTTGTTTTTTATACTTTAGTTTTCCATTTTCAAGTGCCCATCAGGTGAAAATGGAAGAAATATAGCACACATTGTGCTTTCTTTAGTTTTCCATTTCTGTGATTTAAAATAGGTAGCCTCATAACAGTGTTATCGAAGCGACCCCGATCCATATATTTGACCAGGCTCGTCACGGCAGAGGAGGGTTCAAAGCCCGACTGAGCTATGTTGGATGCGGTGAAACCATAGGAGCTTCATTTTAGAGCGCTGACCTGGAGTGATGAGTTCAAAGCTACACCATAGAGAAGCTTTGTCATAAGCCCACCTTAATAAAAAATTAGATACAAATAAAAGTAAAAACATAGAATAATTTTAAAATAAAATGCATCTTTAAATTTTATTCATATTGAATATATTTATCCATCATCCCATGGTCATTTACAAATGGAAGCGTTTTAGTATAAAATAATTCGTCAACTATGTTGACACACCACTTATTTATCAATTATGCGATGGGGGTAGAATAATATATACAGGAATGGGCGCAAGCCGAGTGAGGGCCCGAGCTCTTTATCTTTGTTGGAGCCCATGAGCTGATAAAGCTCGACCACAGGCTGTGGATCTACTACACCAGAGTACATGAGCGGACTGTAGGCTGACCGCCACCGGTGTCGGATATCGGCGGCCCAAAACTGTGTAAAGGAAAAGTGCCACTATCATGATTTGCACCACCTGGATTGGAGAGGATCTTACATGATCCGACTCCTCATTATCCCACAAGGAGTTAGTCCATGATAAGGAAAATGAAACTCCTCACACCCAATGAGGGATCATATCACCATCTACTTCAAGAAAAGTAACCACTATTTCCATATAAAATACCAACCATTCACCATAAAGTCACCATGGCGCAATGGCATATAAAGTGTTGAATTCTTTCATTCTCATAGAAAAGCGACTTGATAGATGGCATGTTTTAAAAGAAAGAAGTGCAGCGTTGTGTATGGCATATGTAGCTCTGGCACCCCATGAATCACGCCTTTAATACGGAGTTCTGGTGATTCGACGATCGATCAGCAGGACTGGCCAGCGAGCCCACAGAAACTCCGGTGATCTCTGACCGAAGAGCATGTTCTGATTGGCGTCGTGCGGCCAGAACGACATTTCCTTTACAAGTAAGCCCAATTCTATGATGACCGATAATTTTCCATAACTTTGAAACATGGCGAAGTCGCCAACCCCCTAAGGCTTAAGACTAAGCGAAGGCGAACTGGATAGCCGACCACAAGAACTACGCTTGAAACTCTGGGTTGTAAGTTCCAACCACTCCACGTTAGGTTTGCATCTTTACGCATATTTTTCATTGTGGTACCTTTTCTGTGCACCACACACCGCTTTCCACACCTGAGGAGGATAACTTCTCCCTCCTTGTTCCCAAACTTTTTCACTTTTCATTTCTCAGTTTGGTGGAATGGTGCATGTTTGTCTGCTGTACAGGTTTCTGCCTGCGCAAACTTTGGGTCAATAGCCCATACCGATTGGCATTAGGGTGCCCAGTGAACAACACTAAGGACTTAATTATTTCGAGGAAGGCTACAAGACCGACTGTTTACTGTGATCTTTTTCTTTTCACATCTTTATTCTTTCCACGATCCTCTTCCTCTTTTCTTATTTCTTGGAATTGTTTTCTCAACCCTTGTCTAAATCCTTTTCCCTCGACTTAGAGGCTTACATCTTCCCCCAGACTTATGTGCTACCTTCTATATTGTGCTTTGTCTTATAGACAGACAGATAAAGTCATTATTACTAAAAAGATTCATATAAGGGAGGAATTTGTGACCTTCATATTCTTTGATTGATGATAGAGGATTGGCTATAAACAAATTAGGAACTAAACTGTATATGCATATACCACATATAAAGTGAAACTATGAAGGCTCGAAACTATGGATGATGGCACTAAATCATTTCTGTTACGTATGATGACCTCGATTTACTTTACTAACTGTCAACAAGTTCCTGAACATCAAAGAAGCTTATTGTGATGGATCCCAAAGATGCCCCAATCTTGCTGTTTCTTCTAGAGTTTTGGTGAAACATATGTAAAAGTTTATGGGATGTTGTAAACAAACTATTTTCAAACAGAATTATAGGATCTTATACATTTCCATGAACATGCAAGATCTTATGATATGAATTCTAACGTTTTTATTCATAATCACACTAATTTCATTTCATGTATGTTTCTGCATCCTACCTATTGGGTATCAGATTTTTGTTTGGTTTCAAAATTATTTTTTTGAAACCCCTTTCTGATAAAATGTTCATTTTAATCATACATTACAAGCTCGAACAATCCTTTAATAACAATGTCTGTTCTTTACTCAATTCAATCAACGAACACAGCTGACAATTAGCATTTGATCAGTATTGGTTTCTCATTAAGCTCACTTCATTTATTATCTAAGTCAAAGATATCTTTTAAATATAATCATTTTTAAACATAATTATATTAAAAGTGACTTTGAAATTTTTTTCAATTATGGATTACCTTTAAGTGAAAAAATTTGGCAGGAAAACAAAGTACCTTTGCAGAATGCAGGAAAGTGATTTGTCAAAATAGAATTTAAGTCATCTATAGGAAGATGAGATGCACTATTATCTCCGTGGTTAAGTTGTGGTGCAAATAGAATGGAGTTTTCAGGACAAATTATAATAAAGGCTTTTGACAAATTGGGATAAGACCAATTAGGAACTCTCTCATTTGAAAAGAGTTTGGAGGGGCATTGCGTGAGAGAAGGGAGAAGTATGTGAGAAGGCAGAAAGACGAAGAAAGAAGAAGGAAAAGTATGGGACAGGCTATGGTTATGGATTAAAGGGATTAGTATGGATTTTTGGACTTTATGGATATTAGTTTTTCTGAGAACTCTGGGGTTTGATTAGATTAAGCTACAGCGCCCTAGATTTGTTGAAAGTTAGGTTGAAGTAAACCCTGGATTTAGCCTTAAGATAGTAAGAGTCCTCTGCTTTTTCAGTATGGATTCTTATGGTTTATGATGTATGGATACATGTTTGGGTGTTAGGAAGTTAACTAAGCTTACCAACAACAGGATTTGAGTTTGGGTTTACAGGCTTTGTTATTCTTCTTTGGTTTTGGATTGGGTTACAATTCTGGAGTCTTTGGAGACTATATGAGTTTTCTTTTGATTTTGGTTGCGTTTACTGGAAAAATGTCGGCCAAAAATACGACAAATTGGGTAATTCGGATTCCTACGCCGCGACTTAAGGATCCACGTAGTAGCGTAAGTCCGCGCCAGGCGTGGCATGTCCATACCTCGGCGTAGAAAACTTAGACAAACTTTTCGGATATAAAAGCATAACAAAGTACGCCCGGCATCGCATAATCCTGAACATGTGTTTTTGTCATGTTTTCTTTTGATTATTTCGAGGACTTTTTCTATTGAGACTGGCAGGGGACTCTCAAGTTATAGGGTTAAATTCAATGTTGGTGCAAGGAGGAAAAAGTGGGCTGTTTTCTCGCAACCTCGGTGAAGCGAATGTTGGAAAACTCCTTTGATAAATGTAAGTTCTGAACACACATATAATTGGGGCCTAAAGGCCCGGATATTGAATGACCACGACACCTCTGTTACACAGGCGGAGCCACGTGTAGCCTTGATTTTCCTGCCTTGTGGTGGGGACGACACTCTTTGGCCGATACTTCAAGGCTTTGTTGTACTGTTGCTCTCTACGATTGAATGCGTGACACTCTTTGTCGCCGACACTCTGCTGTCTCGGCTGTTGAAAAAATATTCTATGCTGAGGAGACGTATTGTGTTGTGTCCTGCATGACGTGATGGTCTGGGTAAGACCTAATGGTGGATTTATATGACAACAGAGTCTCGAATAATAGATAAAATTAAAAATGTACATAGGTACTCTGAATGTACCACCTTCTGTTTAATAATTTGATGTAATCTTTAGTACCTATGGTGCCTCTGTCTAAGTATAAGCTTTTGTAGTATCTCTGAATTTTCCACCATTACAAGTATAAACTCTGTAACTCTCAATTTTGGCTCCTGGGCAAGTATCGTCTATTTATATAAGTAAAGTAATATTGTTATAAAGTTTATTTATATATGTGAATTCATAGCATGAAAAAGGAAGCGTCTCTTTCTGTTGGCGGTTCTTTTGTTGAGGCGCTCTTTACAGTGATGTCAAAGACTTTATTAACTCTCTATCAGTTCTCAATACCTTTTAATATTAATGACTGCAGGGCCTGCTCTATTGACCTCATAGAATAGAGGCACAGTGAAAAACTAGCCATTATGTCCCATACACTAATCGACCGATCCCGGTCCTCACTTTCAGTCCATCTCTCATTCTTCATCTCACTGTAAAGCATCCTCAATTTCCTCTCTCCTAATTTATCTTTTATGAGCTGCACTTTGCACATGTACTCATCCACTGAACATGCAGTTTGGAGCTTAGGCTGGTTGCATCTTCACTTTCTTCATCTCTTACATTTCTGATAGTTTAAGCACCTCAGTGATTATCTGACTTCTTCTGCCCGGTGCCATGAACTTCCACCTTGTTCTTAATGGTTGTCTCAAATTTGAGGGTGCATTCAAGATGGGTCTTGGACTTCTCTGAAGCTCTTGCTGCCCTTGGGATGAACTCTCCGTGGGCGGCTCTTGCACCTTCGGACACCATACTGTAACTTCAATCTCTTTCTTTTTCCCCTTTCCTCTGTTATTTGGACCGTGTCTCTACTCACATAAATGTTAGGATGCCACAGGAATACGTTTCTTCTTTTTCCCATTACGCATGCTCTCTGGGAAGGGCTGCAGAGCTGTTATAGTGGTAGGTGTGGGTGTCAGTCCCTCCTGATTCGCCAGAGCATTTCAAGGCTGGACACTTCAATTATTTTACATTTGTCACACTCCTTTCTGACCATAAAGAAGTTAACTTCATCTCTTCTCACTGTCTCATGGATGAAGCGACAGATAGTGAAGAGGACATAGCGGTAAATAAACCACCTTAGCCTCTTTTATTAAGTCTCATATAGAAATGGTTGTGGTTTTTGTTCCCGCTAAACTTCCTTTCGGTTCTGTCGGTGATTCTATAGTTTTGGTGACAATTTTTAGTCCTTCAGTAATTTCTGTGAACTTTGGTATCATCACTCAGGTTGAACAATAGATTTATCCTTTCCTTCTTTGATCTATCGATGTCCTTTGACTTTAAATTTCTTTCCTTTCTTCTCTATGTAAGAATTCATCAGCAGCTCACTAGGTTCCTTGTTCTTGCCCAGTAGCACCAATTTTCTCTCTTCTCAAGCATTTCAACGAAAGGGGGTACAAACTGCAGATCCTCTTTCGTGATGAGAACCTCTTTCCTTCATAATTTTCTCCATTAGATGCGGCTTCTTTGTAAAGATGAAATGTTTCTTCTTTTAGCTCTATAACTTTCAGTTTGATTTCTTGAATCTCCTTTTCCTCTTTCTTGATTGTTCTCTTGGTTCAAACATTCTGGCACCACCCTGTTATTCTTTTCTTTCATTTTGCTCTGTGCGATTGAGTGGCAGACATTCTCTCCAGTCTTTCTCTCTCTGATGATCCTCATTGAGTTTGAGTGGAGTTGTGGGGCTGGGAGGCATCATAAGAGATCGGTTAAATTTTGGAGCTCTAGGGTTTTGAAGGCAAGATAAAGAGACTTTGATATAGGAAACGGGAGATTGGGTTTTATCGGAAAGTGTGTACTTTAGTTTTCAAAAATTTTCTATTATAAGACAACAATTTTTGTGTTTTCATTGCAATATCCATTTCTGGAGGCTTTTCTAGGGTTTTCTATTTTTATGCAATGTCGCGACAGGACAAAATATAATTATCCACGATATTGAGAAGGGACTATTTCACGACATTAACTTTTCAGTGCATCATCAAGTTTGCATGTAGACAATGAAAATTTAACTTGTGACATAAACTTGCCTCTATCTAGTTTACCATAAGTGCATCTCTTATCTGGTTTTCACTTGAATTTTTTGCACATTTTAAGCAGGTGTATTCATTCATACCAACTAAAACATACTCATGCAAATTCATTTAATCAACGAGAACCTCAAATGCAAGTATGAACAACAAAATTTCATTTCTTCTTCATAATATACCACCTGAGGGAAGGCAGACATTACTGAATATCTAAAAAATTTAGAAGGAAACCAACAGAGCTACTATTAGATTTGTGTCTGCATACTTAAATAAGTCATTCCCCAAATTCAGAGAACAACTGGTAATATTAAAAACAATTTGGGAGGACTATAAATCTTACTGCCAATAGCTAAAATTTCTACATTTTTGAGTTTGAGACGGTGTGCTTCTACTTTGAGGTAAAACTCTGTCTTTAAAGCATAAACTGACCACATGTCTTTGAAAATCAACAACCACAAGGCCTCAAAATTCTTACATAACCTAAAATGGAAAATTCAGACTCTAAGATAAACTCAACACTCTAAATTAAAACTGTGTTTTCACTTGGTTTGCCTTCACAAGGAAGCCCCTTTGATTTCATATCTTACTAGCTGAACATTCTTTGATAATTTATTCATTTCGGCATCTCCTTGTATTCTCCTGAAACAGCCGAGTTCTTTATGATAACACGGCCTCTTTTCCCCCTACATCTTTCTTATTTCCTGCATTTCATTATACCACTCAGTAGTATGTGTAAAATCTTTTGGATTAGTCTATGTACTCACAGGGAAATGAGCTCTTGATTTGTTTTGCAAAGGAAGAGGCTAGCCCCTACCCTAGCAGGTTTCAGTTCTATCAGTGACATTGCAGTATTTGTCTTAAACTGCTTTTTTGGCGTTTGCTTTGGGAATTTTAAGCTGGCGGAAAATCTTTTCTCATGCATATTTGGAAATTCTTTTGTTTTTCGACGCTGAATTACGACATCGATCTTCAAATGATTGAGTCAGCTGCAACCACGATATTCTCTTTTATAGCCGCTGTTTGCTGTTTGTTCTTGGACCACAGGTTGAGCTTCTAAGCTTGATGTGTGTCGGTCCAGTCGGGGCCTGCTTTGTTTCTCCTCCCACGCCCACATATAAAAGGTTTTTCATGATTCCTTAGTGTTGGGTGTATAGTGTGAGCAGTGATAACTAACTACCTTCAGCTTCTATACTTGTGGTTTTCCTCAACGGCGGTGGGTTCTGCTTCTTCAGTGGTCCCTCAACAACATCTATTCCTTCATTTCTTTATCCCCTTCCATGTCATGAAACTGCATGCATTCTCTGCTCATTTTAGCCTAGTTTGTTCGTGACAGCTCAGAACTTTCAACTTCTATAAAGTAAGTCTGTAAAGCTCAATCAAACCACTTCCTCTCAAACTCTATAAATAAAACACGAAGCTGGATGGAACATGTTCTGGGGATACTGAGGCATGTTGTACTTTGCATCTCTGCATTTGTTTGCAAAGAGAGCTCGGATGCATTAATTTGCTATGGAGGCATAATTCATGGCATGATAGAATATGTATCATCAGGAGGTCAAATCTATTCCATGCGCGCGAATCTCTTTTCTATGAGACTCTTAAATCTCTCACTTGCCATTGAGAGGCTTCACCATAACACCTCTCTGCAGCGAAGATAATCATTTCTTCTCTTTTCTCAGTTAAAGCTTGAAGAGAAAAAATCTACTCATATAGGCATTTTTGCATAATTCTTGCGGGTGTGTTCAGCCAGTCCCACTAGCGTGAATCAGTATGTTTTTGCCACATCTCTCAGGTGAAAGGAAGAGCTTCTAACCAGGCCTGGCTCACCCAGTTCAATTTGATTATGTTGGCCATCCTGTGAATCTCCCACGCCTTTATCTCATTGGGATCTTTTGGAGGAGATGTTGATGGGCGGCATCTTTGTACCATAGGTACGCGATCAAGCTCGCTAGCTTCAAGCTCTAGAAATTGACACCTCTGGCGGAGTTGTCTTCACTGCCAAGTACTCTATCTGGGAGCTGAAGCTGCAGGCCTCAAACAATCTATATAGTATTGGGATCTCTTAGTTTCTCTACGCCTTTGCTTTCTTCTGGAATAACTTTGCAATCTCTCTTTTGATTTGTCATACTTTTGGATTGCACAAGTCCGCTTGCTAAGTGTTGGAGCCTTGTTTCGAGCTTTGGGAGGTGCTTATGAAACCTTCCATGAGATGTCTGTTTATAGTTTTCAATGCTTTTAAAATCTTCATTAGAAACACACTAAGATCAAATAAATGACAGCAGGATACGGTTCTTCTCCATTAAGCTCATAGAGAAAATGTTAGTAACTACCTGTTGCACTTCAGCCACAAACTATTTTTGTTTAAATAATATCAAAGAAAAATGTCAATTACAATACGCAATCCATTTTAGTTAAAAGACTATTAGTCTTTAAATTTATCATTTCAGAATGCATGACTAACGACGCTGAAAACTTGTGCAGACAGAGCGTCGTTATACGTTTTTAAACACTACTACCAGAAGACTATTATCTAGTCACGCTGGCGCGCAACAACTTGTTAGAACCCAACTTCTTGCTGCGCCTGATGTGATCGGTATATGCCAATCTTACGTTCTTTGCCACACACAAGGCACCGCGTTCCTCACGTATTGGCGCGTGAAAACTTGCCGAGACCATTTCTCGTAAAATGAAAGATGGAATTGTTCTTTCTTTAGAAAATGACTCGTTTAAGCATTGTGTTTCGGTCTAAGATCTGGCACAGGAGTGCCGCGGTCGTACAAGTAATAAAGATGGATATTTAAAAGTCGAATATCACATTAAGGAGACAAACGATAAATCAAAGATTAACTACCCCTAAGTATAAAGATCCATTACTTTTATGACTTCCAATTGATATGATGATAAGAATACTAAAATGTAGTCTTAGACTGAAATCTTAAATGTACAAAAGTAAAGTTTAATAAATTTGGGTTGAGGATTCATTGAGTGAGGCAAAACTAGACATGGATCGATTAATAATCGAGCTTCTCCATCATTTCGTTCTCTATGCAGACCATCAATTGGAAAGCGAGTTTGTCAAAAAAAGATGCAAAGGTATACCGATTTAGTTTGCTACGCCGCTCCATACTTTTCCTTTGATTAAAGTTCATATTCATTTAAAGTTTTCTGAATTCTAATTAGTTACCATAAAATATAACAAAACTTTTCAAGATTTACGGCGTATTTTCTTTTAAATTTTATATACGAATCTTATGGACCATGAAATAAGACTATACCCCGTAAACGAGGATAGCATAAGCCTTCTGAAGTGATTTTAATGACACCTCATCTTTACACTTATGATGTAGAATTTCCATCTCCTTGATTAGATATCAGGCTAACTTGGATCAAAATCATCAGGCTATCGGGAAAGATACCAGAACCTCTGAGCAGGAGTGTAAACCATCGCACCTGTTCTTCTCTCAACAACATAAATCAGTTGAGTCTATAAGGAGCTAATCCTTCAAAGAGTTCATTCCCAGCAGTTCCATAATTAAGTGCACCATACCCAGAGGAGTTCCTCAGGATCTCCATCTAAAGCAATCCTTTGAAAGATCTTTTTAGATCGAATTATGAGATACATTACCTTTCAATTTTGATTTGATACTAGTACTAAGAACAATGATTTATAAACAATACGATCAATTTCAAACTTTTGAGAATTCTAATTAAAGCTTTTCTTGCTACCTTACACAGATAAAATGACTATCTGTGGCCCATTTCAGTGAAACTAACTTTTCAGCGGTTTACATATCGGTGACCAGCTAATGATCAGGAAAATTCACTAAAATCATAAGCAGTAAAAATAAATAGAACTACCGAAACCTTCAAATCATTAAATCAAGCGAATATGAAAGGAGCTTATAAAGAAATACCAAACAGAAAAAACTTGTTTTTGGCTCTTCCCAATTAAAAAGTTAAGGAAAACTAACAAAATAAAACTATCTTAGGCTAAACCTCTAAATAAAATAAAATAAAAAATAAAAGAGTACATCTTAAGAGTCTTTAACCACCTAGAAATCGAGGCATACGAGAAGCTGCGCACATTGCTCTAGAAGCGTGTATTTATAGGCTTGGGTGTTTCATTTTAACCATTAGATTATGTTGTGGACTCCCATAGTGCCCATTGGTTACTACCTATTCTCTCTTTGTGGTGACATAGAAAAGTCATTGCGATAAAGCTTTTAGTCTTTATCCTTGCCTACTAATAAAGCTTTTGTATCATCAAAGAACTTTCATTCTCTAGGCTTGCTCTTGAATTTTGTGTCGCGACATACAAAGCTTATGTCGTGACACAGACTACTGCATTTTCCACCTTTTTGCTTCTTTTAACATGTTTTCTCTCGCTCAGATTACTTTGCAAAAAAAAAAGTTGAATATGAATATATTCTGTGGGCATACCAATGATTCACAAGAACGCATTAAAAACATGCGGAAAAATGGATTAAAAATAGATGAGTTTAAGATTCTTCGGTCACCAAAATTTATAGAATTATGTTTAGACCACCTCAAGGTCTTTTGGAGGTCGGTCAGTGGGACAAATCAAGTTTACCTTTGTTGATATAATATACATTTATATTATCCAAAGTTGAGCAGGTGCATTATATATACAGATTTACCAGCATTGGGGCTGCGTGGAAGGAAGATGCATCTACCATCATATTATATTATCAAAATTGAGCGATTGCATCATATTAGCATATATTGGACTGCACACCTCTGGATAGAGTGCCTGATGGCATGACACTTTGTAAATAATTTCTTATTGGAAATTCTGAAATTGTGTCATCTTATATTTGCAGAGACTCACGAAATGGCTAGGCAAAATGGTAAAGAGTATAACTATAAAATAGTCATTAATCCTTTCTACAAACATTTAAATTAACTAATTACAATTTTTCTTTAAAAACACCATTACAAAGCTCAAATCAAGCTCTTTCTCCATCAATGCACCAAAGTGATTAGGTACGAAGAAACCCTGCGAGCTTTTAAGACAAGAATTCTAATGATTATGCTGGACTAGCTGGAACTTTTTATGACCTGCAGTTATGAATCAAAATTTATAGACAATGATCAAGGAATTAATTCACACCGTATTTGTTGTCATCAGTTTTCTCTACCATAGGAAAGCAAAAATTATGCAGTACAATACCTCTGACATCCATTCTGCACCACTCCTTTGACCACTGCATGATACAAGGACAGCAACTCCTTCTATGGATTCAGGCACAGAGCTCAATAATGGTATGTGTGGGTTTTTCTTCTGGAACAGCAGGAGGACTGTTTGACTCTCAGTTCTGTACAGAGAGCCTATGACAACAATCCTGCTCCTCTTTTACCTTATATCCTGATGAAGAAAATATAATAATGGTACTCCACAACAATCACCATATAGATTTTGATAAAATGTTGTTTCCACAAACAGAGCAAAAAGATCAGAGATGAAAATATTAAGATAACATAAAGCTAACGAACGACATATTTCGAGATTTGTAATTTGTTCTATATACTACAGAGAAGTAAAGATTCCTCTAAGCTCTCATACTTGCAACGTATAATTCTAATGTAACGGATGTGAAGGGTTAGAATATATAGGCGTCATCTTACTGAGAAGTAACCCTTTACATTTAGCCATGCATAACTTACCCTGTAACAATTGTGCTATAACCAGTGACCATTGTTTTTCTAGTCAGAATCCTAAATATATCTTTACCAGCAGCTATCGTTGCATGGAGAAAAGTCGCAGTTGCAAAGGAAAAACCTCAGGGCGCACGAAGCTACTCTGGCGTTTTGCGCTGCTCAAATATCCCCTCAGTATAATATATTAGCTTCCATACTAATTTGGAAGATTTGCCATTCTGGAGTAGTGAAGGAGGAGTAAGCATTACTGACTCACTATGGGACTGAGATGAACCGCTTGCAACTTCACCTATTAGTAGTAGTGTGTTTAGAAACATAACATCCCCCTGCATTTATTCAGAGAATGAATTAATAACAAAATGTAATGGCTTCTTCACAAACTTCCTTCCACTACTTATCTATTTTGAAGAAATATCAATAAGTCTAATAAGGCTGAGCTTTATCAATCAATTGCCCACAAGCAGCATATTATTCAATAGTCACAGAATGAAAACTATTTGGGATTAGTCACAGAATATTCCAAGTTAGCCTTTTACATGAACTATTTATGATGTATGTTAAAAAAGGCTGGGTATGAGGCTCACAAGTGGGAAGCATACTAATTCGCTGTTGAGTGGTAGAGAGGTCATTTCAAGTAAAGATTCAGTTGAGCATAGCACCACACACAGAGACTTTGGGTAAAGCTTCAGAGTTTGGATAGCAAGAGAGAAAACTATGAGGATTCAAACAGTCTAACTAAACGCAGTTTAACATCTCTTATGAGACATTAAAAAATATTCTGGGGAGTTGATGATGAGTTAAACTGAAGATTCAACTTTGCTTTACTAATAGTTAAGCATTTAAAATAGGCTTTGAATGGCTTGCACTCTAATTCATTCATTTTAATTTGTTTAATTCTATTCCAAATATTTGAATTAACAAGAAATATATCTAAACAGAAGGAAATAAAGCTACAAAGAGGATATTCATAAAGAATTCAAAATTTTACAATCACACATTCACCGAAAAGTAGGAAGTTGAGCTAGACTACCACAGTTTAAGTAATTAAGGGACTATACTATTGAAAGAAAAGTAAATGAGAAAGGCACACTTGTACCATATCCTGAGCTTTTGTCAAGGGACTACATAATATTCTGGGCATAGCATGCAGAGTTAGCTCAAAATGTTGCAGAATAACGACAACTACTTCACTGGATTTTACGTATGTGTTCTCTTATAACTAGTTCTATTTATTCAAGATTGCTTAGAATTTTGAAGCTCAACTCTGGAAGAAGCCAGGATATATTATGCAAAAATATATGCTCAACACATCAATTATCAACAAAACACTGTGTATCAAGCCACACGGCGACTCTACCTCCATATAGTTTCAAAAAACTAACTCAAGACGAAGACCAGATCCTTTGGCTACAGGCAGAAGCAAGGCAGAAACAGAAATTTAAAAACTACAAACAAGCTGCAATGAAGCAGAATTTCAGAAAATCATTTAATTCACAAGGTCGATGAAAAGATAAATTGGAATATATGACATGTGAACTCTTTGGCAGATGCTCTTATCATTACCAGAAGGAAAAGATTAAGAAAGAAAGATTATAATTGACAATATTTAGGCTTATTTGAAGAAAGAATCAGTCTGAACTTGGTGGCACCAACAGCCAGAGCAGTAAGATCTCCGCCTTGACAGCAGGATGGAATGAAGAAAAAGAAAAGAAATACAAGGGGGATGGCAGAACGGAAGAAGCATGCTTATGACACGCTAACTTTTAAATCAACCTAGTTTGCCGCCACTACAGCAAATTAAAGTAACGCCACAATGACCACATTTCCTGATCAGAATCACCTTGAAGTTGTCAAAAATAACAGGAAAGAAGAATACGATTCGCCAGTATGTCTGCACTACCTCGACGACTTTTCCATTATCACTCTTCTTTGCAGTTTGAAAAATTCTTGGAATCGGGTTTAGGTTATCTTGCATAAATATCTATGGTTCATCATTAGAGTGGATTCAAGAGACAGAAGAAAAAGTCAATCTAGCAAAAAGCAGGAGAAGAATATAAAATCAAAGTCTGATGCAAATCCCAGATCAAAATCCCAAACAAAAATGGAGAAAGATGAAAAATTAAAATCAATAAATAAAGTGAAAAGTATGAGCGGAGATTAGAAAGGCTAATTGAGGTTCTTCCGGCCATCTTCAGCTTTAGTAGGTGGGGAAAAAAAAGACCCTAGGGTGAGAGAAAGGAGACAGGCTTGTGAGCCCCAAATTTGGAGGCTTCAAGATTGCTTTTGTGGGAGAAGCGTCACATTAAGTTGACAAGGGGAGAGACCTCCCTTTCCCAAATTTGGGCTTAAGTTCTTCCTTTGTAGAATCCCGCCTGGAACCAACAGGAAGGCACTCTTTCACCATACAAGAAAGGGTCACATCCCTTTATTTGAGGAAGGAAAAAAGAACCATAGGCATAACTGAAAGTATGAGACCTAATGGCCCTTGATTAAATATTTTTGGAGAATAAATTAAGGCATGGGCATATATGAAAATTTGGCGACCCTGGCAGTTCACAACACAGGTACGTGCTGCCGCAAGGGCTTGGGTCGCACACATTGTGGTGGGAGATCTTTGGGGTGGATGATCCTCAGTTGGTTTGAGTGGACACTGGGAAGTCTTTGCTGAGGGCAGGCCCACAGGAGACGATCTAAATGCAGGCAATTTCAACGAGGGAAGCCGACTCGATCGAGTTACCCGTCTACTAAATAAGTTGAAAACTAAAAGCTCTACTCATATAGTAAATTTTCTTACGAGCAGATTATACTTTGTATATATATTTAATTATGTACTCATTGCTAGTGATCATTAGGCATAATTATCATATTATTTTCCTTATCGTATAATTGCTTTTGTTATTTATTTATTAAATTGGTTGTTGATGTTTTTTTATAATTCTAATTTATTTTTCCTTTCTTTTTATGGTTTATCACCCACCACATAAATTTTAATAATTTCTGGAAATTTTAAAAAAATTTAAGTTCTAAACCACATTCAGTTTTCAGAGCAACCAGAATTTCAAAGTTCAACTTCCAATTTTCTCATTTTCTAAAATTCAAATTTCAGTTT
This sequence comes from Tetrastigma voinierianum, assembly GCA_016808115.1. Classification (NCBI taxonomy): domain Eukaryota; kingdom Viridiplantae; phylum Streptophyta; class Magnoliopsida; order Vitales; family Vitaceae; genus Tetrastigma; species Tetrastigma voinierianum. The sequence goes on along the minus strand of JAEQBH010000035.1, from coordinate 1,316,037 downwards.
TTATTTAAGTCCTCAAATCTCAACTTTCAAATTTCAATGTTCAATTTCAATTTTTTGTTCACACCTAGTTTCAAAATCAAGTGTCTATAATTTCAGAAATTCAAGTTCCACAATTTCCAATTTCGATTTTAAAGTTTATAATCTCAATTTGAAAAATTCTAATTTCAAAATTCAAACAATAAAACTTTGGGGGCACCCAAATCTCAATTTCAGAACACAGACCTTATCACACGTAAATTTTGAAAACTCCCAATTTCTAAAATTCAAGTCCTAAAAATCTAAGAGCTTTCAATTTCAACTCCCAAGCTTCAATTTCAAACTTCTGTTTCAAACCGGTCTTAAAGAATTCCAAACACTGCAGTTAAATTCTACGATTCAATAAAATGAATCTTAGGGGAATTCAATTTGTGTAACATATAAATGGAAGAAGCTGCAGGTAAGACCCATTCATATATCCGTACAATAAATAATTGTTTTACTGATTTATAACACGGACTTTGGAGCAGATATGGAATGGTATGTATTTGTTATTCGCTGGCATTTGACTGACCGAACACGGCGCTTTTACTTGGTGCTCAGTGCGGCACTTTTCGCTGTATCTGAGCTTTGTGATTATTTATGCCCCTGTCTTGCATGCTTTTTGTATTTAGTATTCCTTATCGCGCTGGGACTCGATGGTTGCTGACTGATCAGCCGCTTTGTTTTCTTTAGTTTTGTTAAATGCATGGAAGGTACGAAACTTTACCAGGGGCTTAAGTGCTCGTTTCATAAACTACTACCTTCTAATAAATGTACTTGATCCGGACCTAGGCTCGGTTTTTTCAGAAACATCGCACTTCTTTCCCAGGATTACCATTTTGTGGGTTTTTCTTTCTTATTTTTGTTTTCCATAATAAAAACAAAAATAATTGAAAACTTTCAAGCTAGTTTTCTAAAATGGTTTTAAATAAAAGGAAACAGTCCTCGCCTTTTAATTGGGAAGACTTATGTGGCGAAAATGCGGGAGATCTTCCGTAAAGGCAGAAAAAGTTCAGCGATGATAGTAGATCATCTTACGAAAAATACAAGATTATTGAGACGGGGAGACATGCTGGAGGAAGCTTATAGAAAGGAGCTTTGATGGGGGTATATGATGTCTTATCTGGCAGAGGTATCACGAAGCTAAAGGTCAATGATAATTTCCTAGCATACACATGAATTCTACAAAGCGGTAACACATGATTTTATCAGGGTGACATAGTTGGATCTTTATGTCATTAAAAATAAATTTCAATCATTGATTTTTAGTTTATTATTATAAAAAACCAAAAATCTAGCAAATCAACATAGTTAACAAATCTTCGATTAACTTATCTTTTCTTTCATGATTTTTTAATTATACCATAATCAACACTGTTAAATTTGTAATATACCTAATGTTTTACCAACACATCATTTTTGTTTTAGTAGACTTTTTCATATAAAGACTTCACTTTTACAACAATTAGAAAATATTTATCTACCTATCTTTTAAAATACTCAGAAGAAAACTCAATTTTTGCTTTCATTTTCTTTCTAAATTATATTTTAATTGTTTCAAAAAATTTAACATTCTGAACCTGCTGCAGCACATCTGCAGCGACATGACTACAGAAATAAGGTATCATGAAAAATTAAAAATAAGAGTGCAGCCATTTACCTCACCCCAGAATTTAAATTATGTAACCAGTACTTTCAAACACACACACACACACACACACACACACACACACACACACACACACACACACACGGAAGAAAGAAATCATGTGGAGCTAGGGATGTAGGCACTGGCAGGTGGGACCACTACCAAGTCGGGCGGGCCGGGGTGAGCCTTGCCGAGGCAGTAAGAAGCGCTTTCTTTGTGGGGTCGCATGTGACCCTCAGGTGCCCTTCAGGTGGATCCCACTCATGGGGACATCCTCATTCCCAACCGAGTTCTTTAATGCTCCCAGGAAGATTCCACTAGAACCTAGGACCCACAGTATGGGTGCTTTTGGTGTGGGAGCTCCTAAAACTTTCAGGCTAATTCAACTTGTGTCTCATTTGGTCTCAAAGGCTAAGTTCACGATTGGTGAGAAAAGAAAGAGGCAGCGGAGGAAGAGAAGGGGAAGAAGGAGGAGGAGGAGGCTAGATCAAGGTATGTGTTTGATGTGTTGCTGGGTAACATTTTGGATCTTAGGGCTTTAGTGGGGTGTTTGCATCCTTTGGCCCTGGAGTTTTGTGTAAAGGTCTACCTGAGCTTTGATTGTTGGGGTTATGAAATAAAACCCCAATTGATGTGAAAACTTGGGATCATCAAATTACATGATGTGTAGAGTATTAGTGGACATAGGTAGTATTCTGGATTTTCACCCTAGGTTTGTATTTGAGGTTCCAAAGTACCAACTCATGTGTGAGTTACGAATGATTTCAAGTTAGTTTTGAATATTATAGTTATAGAAGTTATATGGGTGAATTGGCATCAAGGTGGGAGAAATAACAGGAAATGGGCATTACCAGATTAATCTTTCTACGGTACAATTTGAAGTTGTACAAGTACAATCTTGATTCTGGTCATTTGGCCAAGTTACCAGTCGCCAGGCTTTGCTACCGGTACAACATTACAATTTCTGTTGACCAGTTTTAAATATTTGGCACCAAGCTTTTCCTCGAGCTTTGCTTATCAGTTTGAAAGTGATTCAAGTATTGCGGCACAAGAGCGCAAGGCTTCAAGGAGTATAAAAGTACAGAAGTAGGCATCGTCAAATTCAGTCCTAAGTGGCTAAATTCACTCAAAGTAGGGCCCGTATCTTGAAAAATTCCTGCATCAGCTTTAGTTTTTCAGTAGTCAGTTCAGCTGCAAGGAATAACGAGTTCAGTGCTCAGTGCGTTGATTCAGTTGGAATGAGAACCATAGCACCTTAGCTTTAAAAGAGTAAGAAGAGTGTGACTAAGTCTAGGAAATCGTTAAGTGTGATTAATTTAGCAAGTGGCTATTGGTACCCCAGGTGCTTTTAGGATTAAAAATGTGGCCTTGGGATAGGTGACGGTGCTTCTCTAGGGACCCAAGCAAACAAAGGAGGTGGAGTGTTCAAGCTCGTTTTGCACCTCCAAATACTAGTGTTGTATTATTAAACTATTCTGCAATTTCTTTTTCTGCAAGAAGAACTTCCTGACTGGATTTTAGATAATCATTTCAATTTGGAAACAAAGTGACAAACAAACTAAATGGTTGATTAAATGTTTTGAAAAACATTAGTTTAGTTTTTAGCATGATGAGATAATGTTGCTTTGAAGGCAACTAACAGTGAACAGTGGACATGAAGAAGACAGGCTGAACTTATTTGAAGGAAGTATAGAACAGATCAGTTTTTAAATTCTGTAAATAGCTAAAAGAAATGTAAATAAACTATACATTAAAAAAAGTTTGTGAAATATAAAAGCTGTATATATTGTTTAACCTAATAAACAGGCGGAGCATTCACACATAATGGAGCATGCAGACGTGGTTTCTTTGTAAAGCTTGGAAGAACTTTGATATTTGAAACTTCATGGACATGAAATAGCAGAACACAGAGGGGCTTTTTGTCAAGAAAGGTTTGCACTTGCAAGGTTCGACTCTAAAGGCACAATATGGGCTGATGGAAAGATGCAGGATCATTCACTTTTAAAACGGTCGGAGAAGGTTGCGCGTAGTTGATTTTCATGGCATATAAGGCATGTGGACACACACACAGGTGGGACTTTTAAGTGGGAACTAAACCGGGACAGGAGTGAGCAAAACAGATCAGAGCCCAGTGATGTGACCTTTTTGGGGAAAGGACAAAGCTGGATCATTGGAAGTGGGATTGGGTGACTGGGGGTTTGCAAAGCTGGCTTTGGTTATGTTGACCATTTTGGGTTTACTAAAAAGAAGTGGATGCTTGACTTTCTTAGGTTTTGAACTTTAGGAAGGACTGAGCAGAACAGTTTTATCATTTGTGAAACTTTTTAGCAAAGGTTTGTAAAAGGTTTTAAAACTTTCAAACGCAATCGACAAGCAAGCAAGAAAAAGTTATAAGAAGTTTAAACCACAAACGGCAGAAACCGGGGATTTGCAGAAACTTTAAAGGAAACAAAACAAAGCAATAAGTACAAAAGCAATGAAACAAGAAAGTTTTATAGAAAACTTTTAGAAACTTGAAACAAAGCAAAAGAAAACTTCTGGAAAATAATTGTAAAAGGAGGTTTGACGCTTTTGAGGTCGACGCTGCGGAAACTGCAAACCTTTTATAAAAACGCATACCTCCTTGAGCTCGTTTAGCTCATTGATTTCTATTTTAAAAACTATTTTCAGATTGGCGCGGTCACGTGACTATTGGGCACAATGGGAGTTGTCTTGACATTGTACAAGTCGCGTAAATTAAGAACGATATGTAGGGAATAGACTTTGAATTTTGCGCCGAAAAGGAGACATATGTATGCTTGCTGAAATGTTTATGCTGAAATGTATTGTACTCAGGTACACCATATTTTTGGAATATAGTATAGAGTGGATAATATCTGAGATTTGGAATTAGACCATAGCATAGAATGTCATGCTCTTGGGGCAACTCTAGCTATACAGCAGTTTTACCAATCACCCAAGTTATAAATTAAGAGAAAGTGCCATGGGAGGGTTTAAGCAAACAATAACGACAGCACCACTGAGTGATTTCTAGTCGTTAGAGGCAGCTGGCGGGTTTGCATCTCTTGGGTGTAGAGCATGCCTCTCCATTGGTAGAGAGACAGGTGTGTCAGGAAAATGAGAGTACAAAAAAAAGTTAAAAAATGGGAGGGATTCTCAGGTTCAAGCAGTCCATGGAGCTGAAATGTCTCTCTATTATGAGCTTTGTAATTCCACAGCCATTTGTCAGGAGTTTTTTAGAAATAGAGGAAGTCGGTGGGAGGGAGGGTGGGTGGAAGGAGAAAGAGAAATGGGAGGAAGGGAAGGGAGAGAAAGAGGAGAGGGAGAGAGAAAGGCTGAGAAGAGGAGGGAAGGTCTCTTTGCCAGTCAGGGATGTTGACTACTGTCGGCCATGATGTTTCATCGTGAATGTCATTGGCAGGCATCTCTCAGAGTACTCAGGGACAGATCTCGCTGTCTGGGAGGCTCTCCCATGCTCCTAACCTGTCCCCAAACAATCAAAGCTGGCACAAAATATAATTAAGAACACATAGGCCAAAATAATATTAATACAATAAATGCAACTATACAATAGTTCAAGGGGACGATTAATTTACTCTTATCTGACATATAACAAATGTCTTACAGGCTTCTAATACATGTACTGTCATAATGCAAGCCACAACGAAGCTTTCTTCTAAAACAACCTCACAAGATGGAAGGCAGCAAGATACTGTACAGAAAATAACTACTCTCTTTTTAGAATGAGGTGAGCTATATAGCCAGTGGTCTGGAATCACTAATGGGTCTATAACTGCTTCAAGTGCATAACTCTCTCGTTATGTGGAAGTATGAAAACATCGTTCTGTGGGCGCAGTACATGATCTATAATCTACCATGATCAACTCATGCCAAGGGTTCTCGCGAAGACTTCCCCCTCCACTTAGCTGTCACATGTAGAAACATTATTTCAAAAACAAAGGTATTGTTTTTAATTATGAACAACCCTCGATATAAGTAATGGACCGACTCCGATGATCTATTTGATGGGCAGACCCTCGAGTGTATATATCGTTGCAGTTCGACTCAGAGCGATTGATGTTGCCTTATATGGACTACCCTCCAGATAAATATTATTATTAAGTAAACCCCTCCCGAGCACTTCTCTCTCTGATGAACTTACTCATGCACTCACTCCTGTTCTGGGGTTAGTGCACTATGAGGCCATACATGATGGCTGAACCTCAACTGAAATCACCATAACGAATATATAATCATGAATATACTCACATAATTTTAAATCCACACCAAACGCTGGCGCGCGACGCTTACATTCGCATTTGCCGGGAACGGCTCCGCGTGGGCTAATTAACGGCGCCGGCGGTGTTGAATAACTCAACAGTACATTATTTCCACCAAAATATTTTGTGAACACTCACATTATCCGGAGATTTATATGGCGGTGAAACCCTGCAGGATTGCGAAATTTCCGACGATCGCAATCGCCGGTTTCTGCCACCGCCAGCCAGAATCGCAGTCATTTCCGACCTTATGCCATACAACACAATCCAGCGAACTTTTAGTTTAATTGCTTCACTAAGCAGTCGTGGCGATCCATTTAGGTTCCATAAAGTTCAAACAATTTGGTCCCAGGTTTTTTAGGACCACAGATCTTAAGCGATCGTTCAAGGCCTGTTGACCCGAGAACGCATTATAAAACACTTAAATAAAGTGAAACCTTTGCAGTAAGGATGATCCACTCATGGAGTTTTTCGAAAAATCCAAACTGGTGCCCTGCCCGGGGCCTCGTCGTGGTAGCTTTCCTTCTTGTCGTGGTTCCAGAGGTTACGGTCGCGAGAAACCTAGAGAAGTCTGCTCTTTCTCTAAAGAGATCTTCCGGCTGCGCATGATCGTACGATAAATCCTTTTCCGTTTTTTGTTGGTCTATTGATATTTGAAGAGGATGACGCTATTCCTCTTTTGTCTTTACGATTTGGCGCAGAACTTCAATGGCCCATCATATCCCTATGACTTTGGATTTCGACATTTAACCTCGCGTTATCTGTGCAATATCACACGTTTCTCCATGTATAACATGAGTACATGTTATATCTTGACACAGCCTCATATCAGATTCATTCATTTGAATTTTTCGATGTGCCTCGAAAAATGTATCAAACTCGTATCGAAATTAGGAACAAAGTTAGAATCTTCAATAATTTATGAAACGATTCTGTGGAACAGATCGTTTAAATAAACTCAGATCTAGAATAAATTCAAATTTGACCGATCGATTTTTGCCATTTTGAAACTAGATTTTCCTGCGGAATGCTAAATCTCCTACCCAAAAGGAATTTGATGGTACTGGACAATCACATGCTCAACATATGCAAGAATGAAGGCTTCTACAGTAAGCGCGGCTGACCGTGTTTGAGCAACCACAAACGACTAATCGGTACCTTCATCTGCTGAAGGGATATGGCCCACCCATTGTCCTCGCTTCCCACGTGGACTCCTCCCAACTCAGGAGTGCCGCCGCAGCACCTGGCATAGCCTCCGCGGTCTTTCATAAAACCTGATCGGCTGCCCAAAATACCTTTGGTGTCCCTCCTGGGATCCCGTCATTATGAGCCTCAATATGTCCCAATCCACCATGGATTTGGATTCGCGAAGTATTCTGCCGAAGCATGGAGACATGAAACACATTGTGGACACCTAACATCGTTTGATGATCGGCGCGCCGAAGCGGCCTATGCTACACGGTCGCACATCCTCTGGTATCTTTCGAGCGGCTACAATAAACCTCGGCGAGGCTGCCGCTCGCTTGCCAGGAACCTAGCCACTCGCTGCCAGGCGCTCATACTGGCTAAGAGCTGGGTAGATCTACTGACCTCGAACTCTAAAGATGAACATTCACTTTTGTGCATTGCCTGAAGGCTTTGGGCGACGGGGTGTGTTCCTTCTCGGGGTGTCTACAATCGAATGGGGACGGTGGTGACTCTCTTCACCTCGGTCAACATAACGGTTGATATCATGGTCTCATACAATGCCTATATGGTTCCATCGTATGCTTTTCGCTTTGATAAGCGATGTTGCTAGGAAAATTCCATAAAGGGCGGGATTCATATTACTTTGACGCGCATGAAGTGATCCGCGGCGCGTGCCATGACGTGTCTCTAACATATATGGTCCTCCAGTTGATAGCCATGTGGTGTGGATGATTGCCTCATGGTCGGCGTGTTCCATATGCCCGAAACTAAATTCGAAAGTGTTGCGTAAACGCCAGTTCCCTATGGTGCTGGCGAACTCAAGTGCTCCATGCCAACCCAGTTCACTCTCTGATCACCCAGCGGTAGATCATCTCGACGGGGTTCATAGCTGCGGTGAAAGTGTCAGACTTGTGGCGGTTCAACTTCATCACCCATACCGCGTCCATGCCCTCTGGCCGTCATTCTTCAGTGATTCTAAAGATTATTCCATTGGCGTGCTCCACTTCCAGCGAGCCGCTCCCTGGGTGAGCTGACGGCCTGTTGGTTTGGTGCCGTAGCAACTGACATGTTATCAGTGAGACAGTCCCTCATTGTCTCTTCATCCCATAATAGTCTTTGTGACTGAGATCCATGGTATCTTCCGTTGGTACACCTGGATCTACAATCAGATGATGATTAAACTCTAGGAATCTCTCTCTCGTGGTCCAGACCAAGAACTTTTCACGTATTATACGAGACTATGGTGGACAGTCCAGTACTCGTCATATACTCATTGTACCAGGTCTTTGATAGTTACACTATCTTGTTTTACAACTGGGGTCATTATATCCCAACCCTTGAGAGGCAGGTGCGCGACAGCGCCGAAGCTGAAGCTCTGTGCGCTTTCGCTATCTGTAATCAAGCGTCCCAGATCCTGGCGACATCTGCCACTCAGAAAGCTATACTAACTGGCCTCCCACGTGACTTCATTTGGGGCCATCAGCTTGCAGGGCTTTTTCTTTCTGCGAGGAATCTGATGAACGAAGTCATAATCCTCTACAGGGACTCGCATCCATCTGCGCGTTGCCTCGTGGGACTATTCGATGAAAATATGCCTTAATTTTATGGTATAAGGTACACCTCTAACTCCTCACCGCAGTGAAGTGAAGCTGAGTCTGCAGGAGAAGCATCTCTGGCACTGAAGCTAAGTATGTGTCATCTGGATCAAGTTACAAAACTCAGCATGACAGTTAACTATGGCCAGAGGTATAAGCTACTACCCCTCAGGCCCAGCACAAAACACATCCCAGTCAGGTCTGAGCATCACGAAACTGCTATTACCCACCGTCACATAACCACAAGGACTATCGAGATAGGAGATGAAGTAAGTCTATCTTTAACTCTGGAATGCCTCTACTCGGTCTTAATCAAACTTGACCTCCTTAGGGTTAACCTTTTCAAAGGTCTTTGTATCAGGAGAAATCGTAATAGATCTCTGTAATACCCGGTAATCACTGCAGAAAACTGTATCTCAAAGACCTTTGGCCTCTCGACTCATCACGACCTACGACGCTTCTCTTGGGTGCGGCACGACACTCGGATACTGCTGCGATGTTAGTACCTACTTTTTGGTGAGCTTAAGCATAACGCACTTGCGAACTTAGCATCTAAGTGATGGTCTCAACAAGCGTAATACAATCCTTAGATGATACTCATGCTCTACTATTTGAGATGGAGTAAGGGTGTATCGTAAAAATGAGCGAAACTGACCTAGATAGGGTTGTTCGAAACAACCTATACGAGATCTGCTGAATCTTTCTTTGACTACGACTAATTCGATCCAAGGAGTATCATAGTAAACTGAAAGTCACTTTTACACCTTTGCCCGCTCACTAAATGCTATCTTAGGGATATCTATCTCCCTGGCCTCTGACTAATAGTAACAACAGTGCGGTGTGCGCTATCTTCAGGTGAACTTCGCGCTCCTCAGCATCAAAACAAAATGGAGTCAAATCCTCTAGGTAATGGAGTCACAGATTCTTGTCATGTGTGTTCAAGCTATCGATAATCCAGTACACGGAGTGGAGATCGCGCGCTCAGCCTGCCGCCAGAGTAAACTAGGAGCACCTTGTTGAGTGCGCGAATTGTTCCGTCCCTGGCGAACCTTATCAAGGCCTTTGGCCCGGACTGCGAGTTCTATCGACTCAGCTGGCAGTGCCATCCACCATCTGGTCATAGAGATGGTGAAATGCGTGTGAGCGGTGCAAAGTCTACTGCCCTCTGTGGGAGAAGCGGTCAGTATGGCCATGTAAATGATCTGCCTTCTTTACGCATACTACCCAGGGGTGGGGTCCCAAGTCACCGATTCTCTCAGTTCTCCTGGGGTAAAGGAGGCTGCTAGCCAAACTTTACTTCATGTGTCGTTTTGGACCTCTTCTATCTTCTTTTGTGGGCAAAATGTCACGCTTGTCTCCTTGAGGCTTCCTCAGTCAGTGGGTGTGGGGGCGGGCAGCCTCCTGCGCTGTGATTGAACATGGCTCTGCGTGCACACGTAGTGAATCATCGGGATGACATGTGAACACTACAGATAATCACATGATCCTCCCAGGGAGTCCGACAATGGTGGAGACTCAGGGATTCTCTCAGGCTGTAACAATGGCCATGCTAAATACCTATCCTTGCCCCTAAACTAGAGGGAGGGCTCATCTGAGGCTATCTTGAGGTCTCGACCTCTGTGACTCTATGCAAAGATGCAGCCGATGAATGAATCTGAACGGCACCGTAATCAATAACACTCTCGCCCATGTGCAAGATAGCAAAACGCACTCGCACATCGGGTCGTGGACCACGACTTAGCCGGGCCGTGTGATGGCGAACACGCCCGAACTCCCGACGTCTCCCGCCTATGGCCTCGTCCTTTTCCTTTAACCATAGTTTCTACCCCTAGCCCCGCCCTCTCAAACGAAAGGTGCCCCGTGTAGCCTCCCCTGAACCAAACTTGCTCCTACCAGACACCGGCCAGGAGGAATGTATTGTATCCTCTCCTATCCTACCGCTGTCTAGGACTGCACTGTCCCGAAACCCTGGGATCCCTGTCTCTAGGGGAAATCCCTCCTCATGTGTCTAGGCTGCTGACAATGGTAGCACACCATCTGCCCCGCCTGACCGGCGACTCTATCCGTCCTCGCCTCGATGGTCGCTTAACTCTATAATCCTCGTGAACTGCCTCTACCCTTCCTTAAACTAGAAGAAGACTGACTTTCCTTCCTCTTGCTACTAAAACCCGCATCCCTAGTGCTCCTAGCATCCTCGATCTCTTTTTCTATGGTTAGGGCTGTCCTAACCATGGAGTACATATCCTGTAGACGAAGTCCTACTATCCTGGCCCAAATGGACATCTTCAGCCCATTCTCAAATCTCCTAACCTTAGCCATGTCCGTGGCCATGTAATCATCAGCAAATCGGGAAAGCTTTGTGAACCTAGCCACATAATCCATCACAGTCATCACCCCCTACTTCAGCTCTAGGAAATCTTGAACTTTCGCATGCCTCGCAGTATCTGGAAAGTACTTACCCATGAACGCCTCCCGAACTCTTCTCCCATGTCATAGCCTCTAAGTCTCCTGTGAGGTCCTTGCCCATCTCCACCATACTCTTAGGCTAAGCCTCACCCTTAGCCGGAACACACCAGTCTAATCCTCGGGGTAGTGTCGGTAATCTCCATAAATTTCTAACACCTTCTCAATCTGCATGAACCAATGGTCTGCCACCATCGGATCTCCTCCTCCGGTGAATGTCAGAGGATGATGCGCCCAAAACCTCTGGAGGTTACTAGGATCTCTTTGACTACCTGCTACGCTAGCCTGTGCGATAGTAGCCGCCGCAATACCTACGGCCTTAACAAATGCCTGCTTATCGAATACTGGTGGTGCCCGACCGCACTCGCGGACGCCCTTCTACCGCCCCGTCCCGCCCTCGGTTCTCGACTAGCCATCTACATATTTCCAATGGCAACAAGAATCATTAAATTTTAATTTCAGTCTAACTAGCAATGCACATGCCAATTACCAATTGACTTGACAACCATGAACTGACCCGTTCATTTCCTAAGTGGCACTAAATTTCAACCACTCAATTCATTTATTTCAATAAAATTCAAAGCTTTCTTATTCATTTCAGTATCCAAATCCCTAAGGTCATAGTTCCTAGCCTTAGCATTCACCCTTTTTCCTATATACATTACACCATGCATATAGTTTTCTAAGAACAAATCACAAGAATCACAATTTCAAATGGTAGTTAATATAATACAAGATCTCTAAGACATAAGCACAAAATTCTCGAGATACTATTCATAATGTAAATAGTTCATATACTTCAAGTCCTTGCATTCATAAGAAATGCAAGACATAATTTCATTTTAAACAAATCATTTTGATCAATAAAATTTCCTTGAAAATTTTATTTTTCGAAAATTTTAAATTTCATTTTAGCTTGATTTTGATTCGACCGTGACACCCCAAACTCGGGGTCCGCTGGACACCCGTCAACCTCTGAACACTCGTGGAATGCTCTGGGCTGACCCGACATCTCTCACGAAAACGGCAGTCTCCGGGAGCTTCACCCATATACAAACTTGTCCCAAACAATCCAATATAACAATATATGAGTGAAAACGGCCACTTGGGCCCATAAACCAATATTCATCCAAATAAATCCCAACTATATACAATAGTTCCAAGAGTTAAAAATTTACTCTTATACAACATATATTAAAATTCTAGAATTCTAATACGTGTACTACATCATAATACCAAAGCCACAACCCGACTTTCTTCTAAAACAACCTCTAGGACGAGCCGTCCCCTCGCACGCTCCCTGCACCTGAAAATAATATCCCTCGACAGGGTGAGCTATCGCCCAGTAGTGGAATCACCCTAAATGGGTTACTCTCCACCCAAGCATAGCTGCCCAATGAAACATATATTCGCAAATGTTTAATCCACTTAAATGTCTGGTATGATCAACTCATACCCCAAGTCTCATCGACTTCACACTTAAGCCTCAAGCTTTGCCGATGGTATAAAAACACGATGCCAGATATTTGTTTTTAATTATGGACAACCCTCCGATATAAGTAATGGACCGACTCTGATGATCTATTTAGTGGACAACCCTCCGATGTATATCAATTGGGTCGACTCCGACGATTGATATTTTATATAGACTACCCTCCAATAAATATTATTATTAGTCAACCCTTCGAAACCACTCTCTCAATGAACCACCTCATGCACTCACTTTTATCGTTCTAAGGTGCCCTAGTGCAAATGGAATGCATGATGCCATTTCCAATACAATCATATAACACATGCAAATATATAATCATGAATATATTCGCACGTAAATCACACAAACATGTTATGCAATTTCACATTCCATTACACCAAAATTAGCCTCACGAGGGCTAATTAACACAAACCACGAGCACTGATTTGAATTCACTCAACAAAACACATTATTTCACAAAAATATTTTGCGTAACACTATTTATATGAACAAAGGGAAACCCCGTTACTGCTTTCCTAATTCACCAATCATCAGTTCACTTTGTTAACTCGAATTTCACTACCATTTCATTTTATGCATATCACAACACACAATCTATGGCATAAGTTACATTACCTGCCACTCCAAACATTCGTGAGCAGCCACGAATCAGAATTCAGGGTTCCAGTAAATTTAAACAATTTGGTCCCAAGTTTCGGGACCGATCAACAATGCTCAAGGCCCCAACCCAATCGAAACATTATAAAACACTTTAAATAAAGTAAACCCAAGTAGGATAACTTCTACCTCATGGAGTTTTTCAAAACTCCAAAACCGATGCCCACATCGTAGGCCTGATGCGTAGGAGTAGCTTTCCTTCACCTCGACAAGTCTCCATGACCTCCAAACACTGAAACAAATCTCCCTCTAAAACCTAGAGAGAAGTCTCTCTCTCGTCTCTAAAACGAAATCTCCAGCCACTGCAAGTCCCTTCCTCCTTTTTTCACGTTTTTTGAAGCCCATTGATACTGGAAGAGGATGACACTTGTTTCTTTTTTGTCTTTTCTCATTTAAACAAATTCAATAATGCCCATCATGTCCCTGCTTTGTATTTTCTCGCCATTCGCACTATCTCAGCCGTCCATTTCCATCATCTCTCTACCCATGCACCATGTGTAACATGAGTACATGTTATATGTGACTTTTGTCACATCAGATTTCATTCTCCGGCACCTATTACTCAATGCCTCGAAAAACGTGTCAACTCCGACTGTCTCGAAATTCGACGAAATTCGGCGTGCTAGCTATATTTTGCGAGACGATTCCAACTGAAATCCGTTTCATCATCCGAGATCTGCACAAATTTTGGATTTTTTTATCAAAATTATGATTTTGCTCCTTTTGAGAAAATTAGATTCTGCCCATGTAACGGGAGAGGAGAGGAGAGAGGGAGGGGTGCAGCTCTGGGAGAAAGGGGGCATACTGCTTTTATTTTCAGCCCGTGACCTGAGCCACGGGTCTTAAACATTTTAAGCTCCCACTGGCCCGCCATGGACGGCCAATCCAAGCCTAAAGGCCTGCCCGACTCAGCCTAAGGCCTTATCCGCCCAAATGAAGTCCCCTATTCGCTGCTTTACAAGTACTTTATTTTAAGATTTTAATAATTCATTTCTTATTATTTCTTTAACTGCACGGGTGGGCGGGGGGGGGTATTTGGTTGTCAACTATTTCTTCTTTTACATATTTCAGGAATTTCGAAAGTATTTTATTTCCTAAAATTGAGTTTAAAACCAATTTTTTACTCTTAAAATTCACAAACTATATAAAGTATTCCAGGTTTCAAACGACCAGTATCGCTCAACCTTGTGGCTCAACCCTGATTCCTAAGAATTGTATTATGTTTCGTTTTCTTAAATCTGGTGGGAAAAATTCACAAGAAAAAAAAAATAGAAAGAGAGAGAGATCAAAGTAGAGAGGGAAAGAAAAGTTAGAGAAAAAAACAATAAAGTTAAATCATTCATTTTATTATACTTGCTACATCAAACTTATTTTTATTTATTGTAATCTCATTTATAAAGATTAATAATTTAAAAAAATATGTGAATTTCTAAGTAATTCTATTTTATATATGGTTTCTTTTGGAGATTTTCCATTAAATAACCAAACATAAAGAAGATCATTTTTCTTAGAATTTTTGTTCTTTCCTTATTACTTTCTAAACCAAACACAACCTCAATAAAAAAAAATATATACTATGAAAGTAGCTTTATGTTTGGTTTCATTATTGAAAATACAAAAAAAGAACTAATTATAATTAGAAATTTATATATTGTAAAATTAGTTAATGTTTATAACAAAGGAAAATAAGTGAAATGTGGCTAGAAATATTTGAAAATATATTGCCTTTCGCCTCTCTCTCATGTAAATGGATGGTCATGAAAAGTAAATTTGTTTTGAACCCTTTTCATGCATGTACAAAACCAGATGAGACGAATTCTTCAACTAGGGCCTGTAAGCATCGCCAGCACTTGTTGTCACCAGACATCTCTGGCCAATGGAGGCTTTATTCCATAAGTGAAGCAACTCGTAAATGGATTGATGTGAACTAGACCACAAATGTGAGGACACTCAAATTGGGTCCTAAGGATATGATTTCCATTCATTCATCATGATCCTACTGACCTTCACTACTTTTTTTTTTTGGACAATAAAGGTAAACAGAAAAGAAGATAAACTGATTTGTCATGAATGCATTCCATTGGCATAGTAATGTTGTGTCTTTCTCGTACTACATTCCTAATTTTTCGATATCGATTTTACACTCGATATTTGCTTTGTGAAATCCACGATACTACACATCCATAAGAGAAACCTCACTGGTACCATTATGAAACTTCTATTCAAACTTCCTACAACCAATAATCAATCAACTCTAGAATTTATACATATGATTAACAATGTGATGAAGAATGAAACGAATTTTCAAGCAGGTGGATGACCGGTTTACTTAGACATTCTTTTATAAACCCAAGAATTATAAAAAAAAATGCATGAAATAATATACAAAAAGCGATGGTCAACACGCCTCAAATAAGAACACTATGAGTGCTCTTCCATTTGGATTTTATTTCCCATGTAGAGAAATCATGCATCTTTATATTTCATGCTGCCGATTGCATGTCGGAGTTAACATGATCCTTCGCTCATCAATGTCGATATTATTCTTTTATTACTCGCAAGCTAAAATCTGCACTCCAGCACTCCTAGCTCGATCTAAGACTAGACAAGAGTTCTTAGTTAATCCCTTTGTGAAAACATAAGCAATTTGTAGAGATGATGGGACAAAACGTGTAACAAGAACTCCATTGGCAACCTTTTCGCGGACAAAATGATAGTCTATCTGAGCCATGCTTGAGAGAGCATGGAATACAGGATTTATTGTAATGTGGAGTGCCCTGAGGTTATCACATAACAGTTGAGGAGGTTCATAAATTGGAATACCTATATCATGAAGAAGAAAAGTAAGCTAAGTTATTTCTGCAGTGCCAAATGCAAACGACCGATATTCAGCCTCAAAACTTGATCTAGAAACTGTGGGTTGGTGCTTAGAGGACTAGGAAATACAATTGGCTCCGAGAAAAATATAGTACCCATAAGTTCTTCTTCCTGTTCATGCCCGCCCAATCAACATCACAAAACCAAGAGACTAAGTGAGCTTTTGTTTAAGAAATCGGATTCCTCATGGTTTAATCGTTCTCTCAAATATCTTAGTATGCATTTGATAGCTCCTCAAATCGATTTAGTGGGTGCTTGGAAGTGTAAAGTAAGCCATATTAATCCGAATGCACAATATCAAGCGTCAGAAAGGCTAGATATTTAAGTGGATCCAACACTCGCTTCTCTATCGTCAGATCAATGTGTCGCTCAACGCATGAAGTAATGGTAGACTTGAGAGCCACGAGAAATGCATTCCTTGATTAGTTTTGCAAGGAAAGGGCTAGCTACCCTACTTGAGTTTCCAAGTTCCTCAATGAAGCATTAGTATTTGTCTTAAACACACTCGTGTTTGCTTTGAAATTTTAAAGCTCAGAAAATCTTTTCTCATGCATATTTAGAATTCTTTTGTTTTCTGACATGAATTGTAACATCTGATCTTCAAATGATTGAGTCCTTTTCTAACCCTGATATTCTCTTCTTATTTTCCTCATTGGGTTGGCTGTTTCGACCCCTGGCCGAGCATGTTTGATAGTAATTCGTCTGTGTCTCGCCCGCTGCTTCTCCTCCACCATATGAAAGGTTTTCATGGTTCCTTAGTGCTGGTGTATAGTGTGTAGGCTTGAAGTGATAACTTCTTTGCTCACTTATATACTTGGTTTCCTCAACTTGTAGGGTTCTTCTTCAACTGGTCCCTCAACACTGCTTCTAGTTCCTTCATTTACTGCTCCCACTTCATGTGTAATATGTATTTCTCCTCTTTCATCGCTTTCCCGCTTTGTTCATCAATGCATCCATTTTTATCTTCTATAGTAGTCATAAGCTAAATCAAACCACTTCCTCTCATCTACCCTCGCTCCTAAGCATTAGATGGAGCCTCAGAGTCGCATTTTTGAAGGTCTTCAATTAGTCAGCTTGCATCCTCCCGGTGATTTCTTCTTTTAAAAGCTCCATGTATGATGCATCAATTATACCCGAGGCATACTCATGGCATGATAGAATATATCCATCCGAGAGGTCAAATCTATTCCATGCATGTGGCATCTTTTAACGTTGACTTAAATCTCTCCCATGTGCTGTAGAGACTCTTCTTCTCTCTCGCTTAAAGATAATCATTTCTTCTTCAACCTGTTGGGAAGCCAGGAAAAAATCTACTCATATAGGTCTCCACCAATTCTTCCCAAGTGTTCACTGTATCCCACTAGCAATGAATCAAACCATGTTTCTCGCCACACTCTCGTTGAAAAAGCATGTGAAGAGCTACAACTTGATTACTGCCTCACCCCATTCAATTTGATTGTAGTTGCCATCCTCATGAATCTCCCCATATGCTCATCGGGATTCGTAGGATGACCGCTGAACTCGGGTGTCGTCGTACTCATGTTAATCACCGCCGGCTTCAACTCAAAATCAAGTGGCTTCTACGGGCAGTTTGCCTTACCGGAGAGTACTGGAACAATAGCTCCAAAATTCTCTATAAGATAATAGCCTCTCGCCAAATCTCTTCTTTTTCTTCCGAATAACCTCGTAATCTTCTTTGATTTGTCAAACTTCGATTCAAGAACTCGTGGATCTTCCTTAAATTCTATAGTGTTATCTCAATTTCAGTGTCTAGAGGCAACATATCTGTTTATGGTTTTCAATGCTTTTAAAATCTTCCTGAAATAGAAACACACTAAGATCAAATGAATTTCGCGGATACGCTATATCCATTGCTTCATAGAAAAATGTCGGCGAATCCCTTCGCCTACTACTATTAAACTATTTTTTGTGATTTTCTGAAAAATAATATCAAAAAGAAAAATGTCCAAATTAGTAAATCCCATTTTAGTTAGAATATTGTTCTTTAAATTTATCATTTCGATCCCCGACTGACGACGCCAAAAACTTGTTAAGAACAAATGATATATACAAATTTATGACACTACTACCAAAGGGACTACATCTGGGCCCCCGCAACCCGGCAAGGCAAAACTTTGTTAAGACCCAACTATATGATGTGATCAGTATATGCCAATCTTCTGGTACTGCCACACAAGAACTTTTCAATCCATGGTAACAACGCCAAAAACTTGTCAAGAATCTCATTTCACGTGTATGAAAAGATGGAATCGCCTCTTTCTTTAGAAAATGACTCATTAAAACTGTACCATGGGTCTAGATCATTGCAAGTGCACAGGTCATACATGTAATAAAAGTGGATATTTAAAGTCCAAATATCATTCCCACAAGGAAGGATGATAAATCAAAAGATTAACTACCCTAAGTACTCAAGATCATTACTTTTTTAACTCCATTGATATGATGATAAGAATACTAAAATGTAGTCTTAGACTGAAATCTTAAATGTACAAAAGTAAAGTTAATAAATTTGGGTTGAGGATTCACTGAGTGAGGCAAAACTAGACATGGATCTATTAATAATAATCAATTTCTACATCATTTCGATTCATAGCTGAACCATCAATTGGAAAACTGAGTTTGTCAAAGATGCAAGGTAGCACGCTTGATTTCTCCCTTAACCATACTTTTCACTGATTAAAGGTTCATATTCATTTATGAGACATGATTCTAATTAGTTACTTGAAATATATAACCATATTTCTAAGATTTAAGTATTTTTCCTTTTCAGTACTTCATACTCAAATCTTAGGATTAAAGAATTCTTGACACCTCATCCTACACTTATGATGTAAATTTCCATCTCCTTGATTAGATCTCAACTAACATGGGATCAAAATCAATCCATTAGAAAGATGAGAGACCTCTAAGTGATTAAACAAATACTTCATTCAACCTATCTCAACTTATAAGTAAGTTGGTGATCTATCTGAGTAATCCTTCAAAGTTCATTAGTTTCATAGTATTAGTCTACCATACCCACAAGGAACTGTTCTACACTCTCGTGATTCTCCATTTCGTGTCACTCGTGAGGTCCTCTCGAAATCGCAGTGAGATACATTACCTTGCCTTGGTACACCAGACTGCATTAAGAACAAGTAAATTTATAAACAATACCAATCAAATAAACTCAAGAATTCTAATTAAAGCTTTCTTCCACCTTTTTGCAGCAAAATGACTATCATCAATGACCCATTTCCAGTGAGCTCAACTTTTCAAAACTGGTTTACACATATCACCGACTCAACTGACGCAAAATTCACTAAAATCATAACGAACTGAAATAAATGAACTCCCGAAACCTTCCAGCATCCATTTAAATCAAACAGTATATGAAAAGAAGAACTTATAAACAAATACCAACTTCAAAGCTGCACCTCAGTACAATGCCCAAATTCAAAAAGTTAAAGGAAAACTAACAAAATAAAACTATACTGAGCTAAACCTACTAAAATGGAAAATAAAATAAAATAAATAAAAAAAAATGTACAAGAGTCTTCAACCACCTAGAAATCCAGGAGCCGCCAAAAGCTCTGCACATTGCCCTAGAAGCGTGTACTTATAGGCTTTCCAATGTTGGCCTCACTTACATCAAGGCCCCTGACTCCCATAATTTTGGCCCACTTGCCCTTTGTCGCGACATAGAAAGGTCTCGCTATGGCAGCTTTAGTCTTTGCTGGCCGCTCTCGTCGTAGCTTTTTGTAATCTGTCACGACCTGTTCTCTGGGCTTGCTCTTGAATTTTGTGTCGCGACATACAAAGCTTATGTCGTGACACAGACTGCTGCATTTTCCACATTTTTGCTTATTTTGTGCTTGTTTTCTCTCTTTTTCCAATTAACACCTGCAAAACAAAGAAGTTGGTGAATATTCCATAATTGGGCATACAAATAGATCTAAAATTGTTAAAAACATGCCAGAAAATTGGATTAAAAATATATGAGTTTAAGATTCTTTAGTCATCAAAATTTATAGAATTATATTTAGACCAACTCCAAAAGGGTCTTTTAGGTCAGTCGAATTAGGACAACGTCTAAAAGTTCGCTTTAATCGAAATATATAATATTATACATTTATATTATCCAAATTTGAGTCGACAGACATATTATACAGATGAACGCTCGCTTAATTGGAAAGCATATAATATTATACATTATATTATCCAAATTTGATTTATCGCATCATATTAGCGCATATTTGGCTACACCTACAAATCAAATTATATATAGTATTTTTGTAAATAATTTCTTATCGAAATTCTGAAATTGTGTCATCATGGCTACAAATTCAAATATTCGAATAAGTAATTAAAATATAACTATAAAATAGTCATTAATCTATCTAGTCTTTTTACATTAACTAATTACAATTTTCTTCTAAAAAACACCATTAAAAGCTCCAATCAAAGCTCCTACTCCCATCCAATGCCAAAGTGATTGGGTGAAAACCCTGCGAGCTATTAAGACAAGAACTCCTAATGATTATGCTGAGTTAGCTGGAACCTATAATATAAGATTATGAATGTACTCTTTGCATAATGATCAAAGGAATTAATTCACACCCGTTGTTGTCATCAGTTTTCTCCCCCATAGGAAAACAAAATTATGCAAGCACAATACCTCTCGACATCCATTCTGCCACTCCTTTGACCGCAAGTGCTAAGGACAACAACTTCTTCTATATGGTTCAAGGCACATAGCTCATCAATGGTACGCAAGGTTTGTTTCGAATGGAGAGTTTCTTACGAACTCAACAAGTTCAGACGAAAAATACCCTATGACAACAATCCCAAGCCTCTTTTTTGTATATCCCGATGAAGAAAATATGCAACAAATGAGTACTCCACAACAATCACCATATAGATTTTGATAAAATGTTGTTTCAAACGGCAAAAGATCGTGAGATAGAAAATATTAAGATAACATAAAAACTAACACTGATACCATTTCCAAGCACTTGTCATATACTACAAGGAAATGAGAATTATATAAAATGTCAAATGCACCATAGCCTCAATTCAATAATACTTGAAATGTCTAGAAAAGAGTTAGAATATATAGGCAAATTCATCTTACTGAGTAAACCTTCTCACATTTTAATGGCATACACCCGTAACCACTATGTATATTATGGCAATACATTTTTCTAGCTCCAGAAATCTAAATATCTTTACGCCCATCGCTGCAACCAAGAGGGAAGAAAGTCATGATTGTGCTGAAAACATCATTTTCGACACCTCAAAGTATGCCCTATGTCAATGTCTTACTCAAGATAATATGTTAGCTTCCTACTGCTGAAAGATACCAACTAGAATGATGCAAGAGAAGAATAAAAAAATGCATTCCTATGGACGCACGAACCGCTTGCAACTACTTTCTAGTGGTAGTGATGTATTTGTAACATCCCCCTGCATTTATCAAAATGAATTAATAACAAAAAATGTATCAACTGCCTAACTCTGCCTTCCACTACTTATCTATTTTGAAAGTATTCAACCAAAAGTCTAACCAAATGAGTCATTTCGAATCAAGTACTTACAAGCAAAGATATTCCAATAATTAAGAGGAGAAATTCTTGGGATTGATGTTTAGAATATTCCCAAGTTAGCATTTCACACATGAACTATTTATGGTGTTATTTTTAAGAAGATAAGAGGTATAAAGGAACCCACCAGGTAGAACATAGAAATCATGTTAGTGGTGAGGTCATTTCAAGTAAAAAGATTCGGGGCTGGTGTCACTTCTCAAATTTGATGCTCAAATTTGGAGAGCAAGAAAACTATCAGGATTCAAACATTTAACTATAGCGCTAACATCTTAAGATGTTAAGAAAGCTATAAAGAGGTCGATGATGAGTTAAACCGAAGATTCAAAGACAACTGCTAATAGTTAAGCATTTTAAAATAGTTAGATAACCCTCAATTGATTCCACGTTTTTTTAATTTAGTTCCCCAATTCTATTCCAAAGTCTTTCAATTAACAAAGGAAATATATCAAATCGTAGAGGGAAATAAAAATAAAAAGATATTCGACCAAAGGAATCTCGTATCACAAATCACTTATCTCAGAGAAAAAAGTAGGAAGTTGAGCTAGACTACCCCATGATTTAAGTAATTAAGGGACTATACTATTGAAAAACAAGTAAGAAGAGCTACTGTATCATGGGCTTTGTCAAGGAGTTCCAATATTCTAGACGTAGCATGCAAGAGTTAGCTCAAATATCAGGAATAAATGACAACCTACTTCACTAGCTAGACGTGTTCTCTGGGCCTTAGTTCTATTTATTCAAAGGTTGGAAATTTTAACTCAGCCTAGGAAGAAGCAAGGATATAATTATGCAAAACATGTCAACACATCAATTATGCAACCAAAACTTACATGTATCAAACTCACTATGGTAATCTACCTCCTATATGTCGTTTCTTTTCCTTATCACAGTAGAAGATCAATCCTGCTCTAGTGAAAACAAAGCGTAAACAAGCTAAACTTGAAACAAGCTGCAATGAGCAATTCAGAAAATCATTTTAATTCACAAGATCGATGAAAGAAATAAATTGGAATGTCTTGACATGTGAAACTCTTTGTGGCAAATGCTCTTATCATTTTAGAAGGAAAAGATTAAGAAAAAAAAAAGACTATGGTGAATTGACAATATTTGAAGCATTTGAAGAAAAAAAAAATCTCTGAACAAGACTTGATGCAACACCAACAATGAAGCTGATAACAGAATCTCTACACCCTTTATAAATGTTTTAGAGGATAGATCTTTTTGCATCAAAAGATTCAAGTAACAAACCCCTCGACCATAACTTTAAATCAACCTTAGTTTCACGCCCCACTACAAAGAAATTAAGTAGAGTAATAGCCAACAATGACCACATTTCCTGATCAAGAATCACCTTGAAGTTGCATCAAATAATAGGAAAAAAAATGGAATTACGCCAGTATGTATATGATTACCCTACCAACAGCCTTTCCAAGATCACTACTCTAACCCGAGTTTTTTGTCCTCCCCTAATCAGGTTTAAACAGACCGCATAACATCTATGGTTCATCACTAGGGCTATGATCAAGGTTGAGCTTAAGAATAATCTAAAACGAGAAGAATGAAAATCAAAGTCAACTGCATAAAATCAAAATCAAAATCTAGCAATAATGGAGAAGAATGAAAAATTAAAATCAATAAATAAAAAGTGAAAAAGAAGTATGAACAGGAGATTAGAGAAAAGGCTAGGTGAAGGTTCTTCTCTGACCATCTTCCGCTTTAGTAGGTGGAAAAAAGGAACCCTGGGGTGGTGAGAGAGAGTGAGACCAGTCAGAACCCTAAATTCGAGTTAAGATTTTCTTTCTTTCAAGGGAGGCAATCCCACATTAGAAGTTGACAAGGGGGAGAGACCTCCCTTTCCCAAAACCCTAAAACCGAAACCCTAAACCCTAAACCTTAAATCCGAAACCCTCAACCCTCAACCCTCAACCCTACACCCTAAACTCAAAACCCTAAACCCTAAACCCTAAACCTTAAACCTTAAACCCCAAACCCCAAACCCTAAACCCTAAACCCTAAACCCTAAACCCTAAACCCGAAACCCTAAACCCTAAACCCTAAATCCGAAACCCGAAACCCGAAACCCTAAACCCTAAACCCTAAACCCTAAACCCATAACCCTAAACCCTAACCCCTAACCCTTAAACCACTAACCCCTAAACCCTAAACCCTTAAACCCTAAACCCGAAACCCGAAACCCTAAATCTAAACCGTAAACCTTAAACCCAAAATCCAAAACCCTAAACCCCAAACCCTAAACCCTAAACTAGAAACTCTAAACCCTAAACCTGAAACCCAAAACCCTAAACCCTAAACCCTAAACCTAAAACCCTAAACCCGAAACCCGAAACCCTAAACCCTAAACCTGAAACCTTAAACCCGAAATCCGAAACCCTAAACCCTAAATCCCAAACCCTAAACCCTAAACCCTAAAATCAAAACCCTAAACCCTAAAGCTGAAACCCGAAACTCTAAACCCTAAACCCTAAACCATAAGCCTTAAACCCTAAACCCCAAACCCCAAACCCTAAACCCTAAACCCTAAACCTGAAACATGAAACTGTAAACCTTAAACCCTGAACCCTAAACTTGAAACCCGAAACCCTAAATCCTAAACCCGAAGCCCGAAACCCTAAACCTTAATCCCTAAACCCGAAACTCTAAACCCTAAACCCTAAACCCTAAATCCGAAACCTTATACTTGTGTAAGACCCGAGAAATTTCAAATTCTGAAATAAGGGCAAAATCGTAATTTTGATTACAAAATTGTAATTATGGCAGCACTGTGGAGTGGAGGAGTCAACGTGGGAGCGCGAGGACAAGATGCGGGCCACCTATCCCTTCTTGTTTAGGGATGAAGGTACCTAGTTTAGTCGTTTAAGATTTAAATGACTAGTTTACATGCATGATAGAGTGCATGTTGCATATGCATGTGTTTGATAAAGATCGTTTTGAATTTCGATCTAAATTCTTTTAAGGAGGGAGAATAAGACCCGAAATTTCGTACCAAATAAGGGCAAAAATCGTAATTTTGATTACAAAAATTGTATCACTTAAAAATCCGTAATTAATTCTCTAAATCTCGATGACAAAACTGGATCGCACTGCCGTAATCATCTCTCGAACTCCAATACAAGATCGCGAAAAATTCGTAATTTTCTCGAGATAGCCTGATAACGCGTTTTTCTCGAAGTCATCGCATTTCGTGTCGTGAAAATGGTTTTCGACGTGATCGAAAGCCACATATAACATATACCATGTACCATAAGTAGTATGAGTAGAGAAATAATGAAAATGGAAGGCGTAGATAGTGCCGACATCAACCGGGTAAAGCCGATGGACGTAAAGGTCATTATAAATTGATTTTAAGGGCACTAATCGACAAAATTGTCAATAAAGGCCGTCTAACCCAATTAAAGACCAAACACAGGGAATGGAACTTAAAACCTTGCAAAGTGGCCATTTTTCTAAGTTTTTCTTAGAGAGAGAAACTTCTCTCTAAAAATACTAACCGACCGCGCTTTAATTTCGTGGCTTAGTGGAAAACGATTCACGCGAACAAAGAAGGTGATCTGCTTAGTGAGTTTCCTTCAAACTCTTCAAGGTGGATTTTCTCCCTACTTGGGTTTTATTCCCATTTTTAGTGTTTTTCGACGTTTGAGTCGATTGAGGGGTCATCAAGCCGCTTCTGATCGGTCCCAAAACATGTGACCTAATTAATACAATTTTTGAAATCAAACGGAGCGTACCCCGTAGTCGCCTCCATGGGCCGTGTGGGTACGAAAATGGTGTGTGTGCGGTTTGAATCATGTATTGTTGGATTTAAGGCCGGTAAAGGGTCGTGAAATGCGGTTCAAAACATGAACCTAGGATTAATTGAGTGTTCGGGGAATGCGAAACCCTGTGGTTTTAATGTTCCTAGCTTAATAAATGACTCCAAAAATGTATTTTCGGAAAATATGTGTTTGATTAAGTAATTCAATCGACCGGTTGTGTTTTTATATTATTAGCCTGCGAGCTAATTTGATGTTTGAGATGATAATTACCTAACGTGTTTGTGTGATTTAATTTTTATGCGAGTATATTCATGTTATATATATTTGCATACGACAGACTGTTGAATCGCATACATGCATTCCATACGTGACCGGAATATCCTAGAATATGGAGTTAGTGCATGAGGATGAGTTCTTAGAGGAAAATGGTTCGAGGGTAGTCTAAAAGGTTAATTTTCATTCTGAGGGTAAATTAAATTAAATAATATATCAAATCATTTGAGCGGCCCAAATTTGATATATATTCATCGGACTGTAGTCCAAACTAAATAATATATCAACCGTCGGAGCGGCCCACTTGATATTTATGCATCGGAGGGTAGTCCACAAACAAATAATATATATCACCGTCTGAGCTACCAATTGATATATATTCATCGGAGGGTTGCCCACTAATTAAATAATAGCCTCATACAAGGCTTGTAAGTAGTGAGAGAGCCTAAGTGAGGACCCTGGATCCGAGTCAAGTCATGTGCACATTCAAGTAGATCATGCATTTGCTCAATGTGTTTAAATCGGGAACATCAGACCGCACTTAGGTGGTGAGTGTTCACTTTAGGGCGATTCTCCCATCGAGCTTTAGCTCACCCCGTCGTGGATCCCCCTCTATTTTACGTGCACCTGAGCGTGCAAGTGGACCCGGTCATCCTAGGAGCCGAGTTTCACAGCTTCCAGCGTGGCTTCGATGGTTTCCATATGTATTAGAATTCTCTCTATTTTGATATATGTTGTATAAGAGCCACGATTAACTCTTAACTATGGACATGGTCATATGGTTGATGGATATCGCTTTTATGGGCCCAAGATGCCGTTTTATCCATGTCATATCCCTCGATTATATTTGACCGTTGGGACAGGTAAATGCAGGGGTTTTATACAATCATCAGATTCGCAGAGCCCCCGCACAAAGGAGACTCCCGCCCGATTTTCTAAAAGTGGCGTCGGGTAACCCAACCTCCACTTGTATTCCGCGGCTGACGGTAGTCAACTGACCCCTGCCTGGGCGTCAACTTCAACCCGAAACCCTAACCCGTAACTCCTAAACCCCTAACCCTTAAACCCTAAACCCATAAACCCTAAACCCTAAACCCTAAACCCTAAACCCTAAACCCTAAACCCTAACCCCACCCAACTCTCAACCCCAAACCCAACTCAAACCCAAACCCAACTAACTAAACTAACCCCTAAAACTAACTTTACACCTTTTAAACTGAACCATAACCCCAAGCCTCAAACCCAAACCTCCAAACTCCAAACCAGATCCCAAAAACCTCTAAACCTCTTAAACTCAGAAAAACCCCAACCCTAAACTTAAACCCAGTCCTCAAAGATCAAATTTCACATTTGATCTCTTAGCTTGAAAATCAGGTCCTCAAGCTTAATTTCATTTATTTTGTTTTCATTTGTTTTATACTTTAGTTTTCCATTTTCAAGTGCCCATCAATTAAAAATGGAAGAAACTAAAAGCATTGACGCTTTCTTTAATTTTCCATTTTCAAGCAGTTAAAATAGGTAGCCTCACATAAATAGTGGTATCCAAACGTACCGGTCTCCATGCCCCAACCTGCTCTTCCCGGCCCTATGGTTAAAAGCCCGACCGAGCTTATGTTTGATTAGCAGCCATAGGGCTTCATTTAGCTCCGACTCCAGTAAGGATTCAAGCCCACCCATAGGGCTTGTCCATAAGCCCACCTTGTATTAAAAAAATTAGATAAAATAAAAAGTAAGCTTATAGAATAATTTAAAATAAAAAATGCATCTTCTAAAAATTTTATTCATTGAATATGTTATACATCATACATGATTAAATTTGAAAATGGAGAAAAAGTTTACACCACTATAAAATAATTACGTCCAAACTATGTTGACACCCACTTATTTATCAATTATATGAGATGGGGGTAGAGAACAATATATACACAGGCCCGGAGCGCAAGTCCAAGGCGAAGGCCCAAACCTCCTTCTTGGCTGGGAGCAATGCACCCAATAAAGAAGCTCCGAATCTACGTTGATAGATCCTACCCCTCGCCAAAGTACACGAGCCCTGCCTTAATTGAAACCGCCCCTCGCAGTAATCAAGAGATATAGGCGACCCAAAAAAATTCGTGTAAAAGGAAAAGTGCCTAGTCTCCATGATTTGCACCCTACGGATTGGGAAAGAAGGATCTTACATGATCACGACTCCTCCATTATCCCACAAGAGTCAGTCCATGATAAGGAAAATGAAACTCCTCACTCAATGAGAGAGATCTCATATCACCATCTAACAAGAAAAGTAACCACTATTTCCCCTTATAAATACCAACCCATTACACCATAGAAAAGCTACGCAACAATAACGTCATAAAAAAAGTGAATCTTTCATTCTCATAAGAAAGAAACCGACTCAGCCTTACTGGAG
Organism: Tetrastigma voinierianum; assembly: GCA_016808115.1. Classification (NCBI taxonomy): domain Eukaryota; kingdom Viridiplantae; phylum Streptophyta; class Magnoliopsida; order Vitales; family Vitaceae; genus Tetrastigma; species Tetrastigma voinierianum. The sequence goes on along the minus strand of JAEQBH010000035.1, from coordinate 1,287,760 downwards.
CGCTGGTCCCGGCACACCCCCGCCGATCAACTGCTTTGTGCGGTGCTGCAGTTGTTCGACGATCTGATCCAACGGACCGGCCCAACGGCCCACGGGCCCAAACAAGATGGGTAGAAAGCACCATCGGGCCTGGGCATCACCGCTGGAACGACATTTCCTTTATAAGTAAAACTGAATTCTCAGTGACTGATGGTATCGACCTGAAACATGAGCAGGAGTCACGCCAACCCCCCAAGGAAGCAAGACTAGCAGGGCGACCTGGATAGCCGACCACCAAGAGACTCGCTTGAAACTCTGCAGTTGTAAGTTTCCAACCCTCCCATCGTGCCAGACATCTTTTCGCATATTTTTCTTATCATAGCGCTTTTCTATTTTCCTTTCCCACACACAGAGGACAACTTCTCCTCCTTATTCTAGAAGCTTTTTCACTTTTTATTTTCTCCAAGTTTGGTGGAATGGTGCAATGTTTTGTCTTTTTAAGCTTTCTACCACCCTTAACGAACTTTGGGTCAATAACTCCCATACCAGTTGGCATTAGGCATTTCGTGTCAACACCCCTAAGGACTTAATTGTCTGTGAGGAAGCGTTACAAGACCAAAACTCATTCCTCCTTGATCTTTTCTTTCACATCTTCTTCACAATCCTCTTCATCTTTTCTATTTCTTGAATTGTTTTTCTCAACCTTATCATCCTTTTCCTCAACTTGAAACAATATTCCCCCAAACTTGTCATCTTCTGTCCTTAATGTACTTTGTCTGATGATCTGGGCAAATAAGTGTTCTTTACTAAGATTATGTGTAAGGGAGGAATTTGGCTTCTTATTTGCTGGTTGATGATGAGATTGGCTATAGGCTCAAATTAGGAACTAGTGTATATGCATATGCATATAAAAGGGTAGGCTTCGAAAGGCTCAAACTTCTATGGATGGCCTAAATCATTTCCCGTTGGTATCATTTCACGATTTCGCCTTAATTCAATAATCCAACAAGTTCTGTGGACATCAAAGAGCTTATTGTGATGGATCCCAGAAGATGTTCTCAATCTTGGCACAATTTCTTTAAGAGTTTTAATAATTGCATGTGTAAAGTTTATCGATGTCAGAACTAAACTATTTACACAAATGTAATTATAGGGTCTTATCTCTGCTCCATCAATTCTATTAAAGTCTTCCTTAATCTTGAATTTCAACACATTTATTCATAATCTTACTACTTTCCATTTCCATTCATTTCATCCTACCCCAATGCATCTATAAGATTTTTATTTGGTTTCGAGAAATTATTTTTTTTTGGGCTGCTTTACAAGTAAAAATGTTCATTTAAATCATGCATTCAAATTTCAAACAATCCAACACACAATGTCATTCTTTACTCCTCAATTCCAATCAACCAAACACATCAAGTGAAGAATTTAGCATTTTGATCCAGGTAGCTAGTTTCTCAATTATTTCAACTAAGCTATTTATCACAAGTCAAAGATGTAACACCCCGAAATACACCATAATCTATTTTAAACATAATTATATTAAAAGTGCATTTTGAAATTTTTTTCAATTATGGTTATGCTAAGTGAAAAAAATTTCGAAACCCGAAATTTGTACAAGATACAAGGGCAAAAGTGGAATTTGTCAAAATAGGGTATAAAAGTCATAATATAAGAAGATGAGATGCTATTATATAAATGGATTAAGTTGTGGTGCAAATAGAATGGAGTTTCTCAGACCAAATCAGAATAAAAGGAAAAATTCGACTTTAAATCGATAAGCACCAATTAGGGTCTCTCATTTGGGGATTTTGGAGGGCATTTCGTGAAGAGATAAAGGAAGAGAGAATATAAAGAAGAAGTAGAAGAAGAATAAGAAGAAGAGGAAAAGTATGGATTGATATGGTTTATATGGATTACTATGGATTAGTATGGATTTTTGGACTTTTGTATGGATATTAGTTTGTTCAATTTCTAGGGTTTAGTTAGGAATTCATCCTAACCCTAGATTTGTTGAAACTTGGGTTGGTAAAACCCTAGTTTGTATAAGATGAGTAAGGAATCCTCCCTTTGAGTATGGATTCTTGGTTTATGATGTATGGATACATGTTTTGGTGTTAGGAAGTTAACCTAACTTATAAGGATTTGAGTTTAGGTTTGGAAAAACACTAATTAATCTTTATGTTTGGTTTTGGTTAGGTTAGAACACACTTGGGAGATGTTTTCTGGAGACTATATGAGTTTTCTTTGATTTTGCTGGATTGGAAAATGGACGAAATCGCACCTGGGGTAATTTTGGATTCCTACTACCGATCATAAATCCCACGCAGCGTAGTCCACCTGCCACAAGTGGGCATGTCCATGCCCTACACATGAGAGGGAGGCTTGGACAATTCTGACATAGAGAGGCATAGCAAAGTTACGGTGATAGAAGTAAAGCATACGCCGTGGCGTGAAGACTAGTCGCGTACATGTTTTGTCATGTTTTTCTTTCTCGTTATTTCTCGAGGACTTTTCTATTGGACTAATGACGACCCTATAAGCGTATGAAAGGGTGCATTCATGTTCGTAAGGTAAAGGAAAAATTAGACTGCACTACGCCTGCATGGTTTAATGTTGGAAACTTAATAACTTCTAAGATAAGATAGTAAGTTCCTGAACACATATAATTGTAGGACTGCTTAAGACTGGATATTGAATGACACGACACCTCTGTTACATGGGCAGGCACGTATAATACTTTGGTACTCTCTAATTAGTGGGACGACACTCTTTGACCGTGCTTCAGCACATTTAACACTTCGATACTCTCTGATTAGTGCGACGACACTCTTTTTCAGTGCTTCGACACTCCTGCTTTGTGCTACGACACATCAATACTGTACCATACTTTCGGGAACTTATTGTGTTGTGTCCTACTTGTTTCTTATTAATGGTCTAGGTAGTTAAACGGTTATATGACAAGAGTTTGAATAACAAATAAGAGTAAAGTAATGTACATCGTTCTGCTCTGAATGTACCTATGGGTACCTCCGTACAAGTATAATCTCTGTAGTACCTATGGGTACCTCTATACAAGTATAAGCTTTGTAGTATCTACGGGTACCTCCGTATAAGTATAAGCTCTGTAACTCCTACGGGAGATCTGAACAAGTATAAGTCTGCTATAAGTACAAGTATGTGTATAAGTTTGTTATATGAATTCATGAAAAATTATATGTTGGCAGTTTCTTTTTGTTCGAGACTGTCTTCATATCCCAGTCCAAAAATTTTGCATTGCTCTCTGTCAGTTCTCTCTACCTTTTAGCCAATGACTCGAGGAATGCTCTTATCGCTTATTCGCTTCATAAGTCATTAGTCAAAACTATGCTCATGTGTCCCATACTATTCAAATCCAAGATTGGTCCCTCTTTTCTAATTCACATCTCCATTCTTCATCTCTTTTTCTTAAAGCATCCTCCAAATTCTACTCCCTTCTTCTGAGCTCTGCCTCCATGTACTCATCCCTTAGTTGTAGTTGGAGCTTGAGCTGGTTGTCCCTTTATTTCATCTCTTGTTCCAATGATTTAAGCACCTCCATCGCTCTTCACACTCGGGGTGCCCTCGAACTTCCACCTTGTTCTTAATGGTTGTCTCACCAGGGTGCATTCAAGACGGGCTCGACTTCTTCAAGCTCTTTGGCCGCCGATGAACTCTCCATTGCGGCTGGCTCATGGCAACCTGCACTCTTTTCTTTCTTCCATTCTTCTTTTCCTTCTCTATGATCACCATTCGTCACCCCCGCCAATGTTGGGAGGATGCCCCTGGGCAATGCTTTTCTTTTTCCCATTCCCGCCTTTAACTCCCTTACAAGGCATAGGCTAGTTATAATGGCTAGGTGTGGAATCAATCCCCTACAATTGCTTCCGAAGTAGCTCAAAATGGACTTTTCAATTATTTTCCCCACATTTATTATGTACTCCTTCAGAAATGCATAAAAGAGGATTGCTTCATCCCTTCTCACTGTGCTAAGGTGCTTTGATGGTAGAAGGACATAACTGATGAAATAAAACCACACCTTAGCCTCTTTTGTTAAGTCTCCTCTAGAAATGGATTTGTATAGGGTTTTTTTTGTTCCCTTCCACTTTCCTTTTCCGGCTGTCAGTAGGTCTACTATCGTTTGGTAATTTGGCTCCATCAAGAATTTCGAACTGGAGCCATCCTTCTGCACCTTCAAGTTGAACAATAGATTTATCCTTTCCTCATCAAGTCTATCCAACGCCCTTTTCAATTTAAAATTTCTTTCCTTTCTTTGCTACCATATTAGCAAAGAATTCCTTCATCATAGCAGCTCACCTAGGTTCCTTGTTCTTGCCCAGTGCTTGCCATTCTCTCTTCTCAAGCATTTCAACGAAAGGGGAGACAAGCTTCTTGAATCCTCTTTCAGCAATGAAACCTCTTTCCTTCATAATTTTCTCCATTAGCGCAGCTTCTTTGTCTGAGATAATGTTTTTCTTTTTCGCCAGCCTCTCGCCTTCGCCTCTTTTCCTCTTTCTGATTCTTCCTCTACTCCGCTCAAACACTCGCTTAATTCATCCATTTCTTCTTCATTTTGCTCACATCGACAGTGGCTCAACATTCTCATTCTCCCAAATAACATACTTCCATGATCTCATTGAGGTCATAATCAGTTGTACCCGCACATCATGAGAGATCTAGGCTTTTGGGAGCTCTAGGGTTTTTAGAAGGCAAGATGAGAGAGATTTGAGTATGGAAGCTGAGAGGGTCGATGGTTTATCAGAAAGGTGGCCCTTTAGTTTTCAAAAATTTTCTATTTATAAGACAACAATTTTTTTGTGTTTTCATTTAATGTCACGACAACAAATTTCCTAGGGTTTTTTCTATTTTTAATACAATGTCGCGACAGACAAAAATAATTGTCACGACATTGAGAAGAATGTTGCGACATTCTTTTCAAGCAGATCATCTAGTTTGTGTCGCAACAATGGTACTCAGGTCGCGACATAAACTTGCCTCTTATCTAGTTTGCCATAATTGCATCTTATCTAGTTTTCACTTAAGACACATTTTAAGCAAGGTGTATTCATTCATACCCAACTAAACATACTCATGCAAATTCATTTAATCAACCAAGAACCTCAATGCAAGTATGAACAACAAAATTTCATTTCTTTATTCTTAATATACCCACAAAGATGATGTTCAGAATATCTCAAAAAATTTGAAACCAACAAAGCTACTATTCGTTGTCCGCCTTAAAATAGAATCACATTCCCCCAAATTCAATTATGCATTAATATTAAAAACAATTTGAGGGGAATATAAATACTCCCCCTTGTAGCTAATTTCTACATTTTTCAGTTTGAGACAGTGTGCTTCCTGATAAAACTCATCTTTAATATAGCTTCATTGTCCTGAAAAATCAACAACCACTAAAAATCAAAATTCTTACATAACTAAAACTGGAAAATTCAAACTCACAAAATCTAATCAACACTCTAAATTAAAACTAATAATTTCACTTGGGTTGCCTCCTAAGAAGCTACTCGGAGTTCTTGTCTTTAATAGACATTGCTGATAATTTATTCATTTTCAGCATCTCCTTGTATTCTCCTCTAGACTGAGCAGTTCTTCCTACATCTTCTTATTTCCTTGCATTTCATTGTCTCCTCTCAATGAAGTATGTGTAAAATCTTTTGGATTTGTCAATGTACTACTGGGAAATGCATTCCTTGATTTGTTTTGCAAGGAAAGGGCTAGCTACCCTACTTGAGTTTCCAAGTTCCTCAATGAAGCATTAGTATTTTTCTTAAACACACTTGTGTTTGCTTTGAAATTTTTAAGCTCAGAAAATATTTTCTCATGCATTTTATAATTCTTTTGTTTTCTGACATGAATTGTAACATCTGATCTTCAAAAGATTGAGTCCTTTTCTAACCCTGATATTCTCTTCTATTTTCCCTTTGTTGTTGTTGTTCTTGGACCACAGGTTGAGCATAAAGCAGAGTAGTAATTACGTCTGATGCAGGGGGCCTGTGTTCTCCTCCACCATATGAAAGGTTTTCATGGTTCCTTAGTGCTGGTGTATAGTGTGTAGGCTTGGAGAGTGATGCTTCTTCAACTCACCCTTATGCCCAGTTTCCTCAATTTAGTAGGGTTATTCTTCAACTAGTCCCTCAACACTGCTTCTAGTTCCTACATTTACTGCTCCCACTTCTTGTGTAATATGCATTCTCCTTTCATTGCTTCCCAGTTTGTTCATCAATGCATCCCATTTTCTTCTATAGTGATCATAAGCTCGATCAAACCCGCCCATCTCGATCTACTCCTGCTCCCTGAAGCTTCAGATGGAGCCTTGTAGTTGCATTTTGGAAGGTCTTCAATTAGTTGCCTTGCATCCTCTGCATTTCTTCTTTTAAAAGCTCCATAGAAGGATGCATCAATTATACCCTTGGAGGCATAATTCATGGCATGATAGAATATATCCATCCGAGAGGTCAAATCTATTCCATGCATAGGGCATCTTTTTAACAGACTCTTAAATCTCTCCCATGCGTTGTAGAGACTCTCTTCTTCTCTCTGCTTGAAGATAATCATTTCTTCTCTTTTCTCAACTGTTAGAGCTTGAGGAAAAAATCTACTCATATAGGCCTCCACCCGATTCTTCCCAGTGTTGGCCGATCCCACTCTGCCGATAGAATCGAGCCATGTTTTACGCCACATCTCTCGGTGAAAAGGGAAGAGCTACAACGATTACTTACGGTCTCACGAATTTCAATTTGATTGTGTTGGCCATCCTCATGAATCTCCCACGTATGCTCATTGGGATCTTGAGTGATGACGATGAAGCTAGTCTTCTTTGTACCATAGTAGTCCAATCTTTGGCTTCAACTTCAAAATTGTTGGCTTATGGCGGGTTGTCTTCTTGCGATCTTACTCTTGGAATAATAGGCCTCCAAAAGTCCTCTATAGTATTATGCCTCTTAGTTCTCTATGCTTCTTCTTTTTCTTCTGGAATAACCTGTAATCTTTCTCTTTGATTTGTCGTACTTTTGGATTCTGCAACTGTGATCTTCCTTAAATTCTACAGTGTTCTCTCAATTTCAGTGTATAGAGGCAGCAGATCTGTTTATGGTTTTCAATGCTTTTTAAATCTTCCTGAAATAGAAACACACTAAGATCAAATGAATTTTGTGGGATACAGTTATATCCATTATGCTCATAGAAAAATGTTAGTAACTTCTTATTTCTTACTATTAAACTATTTTTGTGATTTTACGAAAATAATATCAAAAGAAAAATGTCCCAATTTGCTTAAATCCCATTTTAGTTAGAATATTGATCTTTAAATTTTATCATTTCGATCCCGACTACTTGACGCCAAAAACTTGTTAAGACGAATGATATATACAAATTTATGACCAGCACTACGAAGGACTATTATCCCAGTCATGGCGGCGGCGCGGCTTGTTAAGACCCGACTATATGATGTGATCGGTATATGCCAATCTTACGGTACTACCACCTGAGAGAACTTTTTCAATCCATAGTAACTTAAAGAAGCTTGTCAAGACCATTTCTCATGTGTATGAAAAGAAGGAATTGTTCTTTCTTTAGAAAATGACTCATTTAAAATTTGTGTTTGCGGTCTAGATCATTGCAGAATTTGCACGGTCGTACAAGTAATAAAGTGGATATTTAAGTCGAATATCATTCCCACGAGGAAGGATGATAAATCAAAAAGATTAACACTACCTAAGTACTCAAGATCATTACTTTTTAACTCCATTGATATGATGATAAGAATCAGAAATGTAGTCTTAGGTAAAAAATCTTAAATGTACAAAAGTAAAGTTTAATAAATTTGGGTTGAGGATTCACTGAGTGAGGCAAAACTAGACATGGATCTATTAATAATAATCAATTTCTACATCATTTTGATTCATAGCTGAACCATCTATTGGAAAACTGAGTTTGTCAACGATGCAAGGTAGCACAGTTTGGATTTCTCCCTTAACCATACTTTTCACTGATTAAAGGTTCATATTCATTTATGAGACATGATTCTAATTAGTTACTTGTAATATATAACCATATTTCTAAGATTTAAGTATTTTTCCTTTCGATGCCATTTTTCCAGTCTTGGGATTAAAGAATTCTTGCCCCCATAGACAGGATATTGCAAGCCTTCTCCAATTTTATTGACACCTCATCCTACACTTATGATGTAAATTTCCATCTCCTTGATTAGATCTCAACTAACTTGGGATCAAAATCAATTCATCAGAAAGATGAGAGACCTCTAAGTGATTAAACAAATACTTCATTCAACTTATCTCAACTTATAAGTAAGTTGGTGATCTATCTGAGTAATCCTTCAAAGTTCATTAGTTCCATAGTATTGATCCTACCATACCCACGAGGGAAGCCCATTCTACCTCTCGAGTTCTCCATCTATGTGTCACTCAAATGTCCTCTTGGAAATCAGAGTGAGATACATTACCTTGCATTGGGTACACGGTACTAGTACTAAGAACAAGTAAATTTATAAACAATACCAATCAAATAAACTCAAGAATTCTAATTAAAGCTTTCTTCCACTTTTACCTTAAAATGACTATAAATGATGGCCGTTTAAGGTGTTTCGACTTTTATTGGTTTACACATATCGACTAGCGTCGGGAAAGATCCACCCAAAATCATAGCAGGTGAAATAAATGAACTCCCGAAACCTTCCAGCATCCATTTAAATCAAATAGTATATGAAAAGAAGAACTTATAAAGAAATACCAGCTTCAAAAATTGCACTTGATCTGATACTTAAATTCAAAAGTTAAAGGAAAACTAACAAAATAAAACCATACTGAGTTAAACCTACTAAAATGGAAAATAAAATAAAATAAATAAAAAAATGTGAGAGTCTTGACCACCCTAGAAATCAGGGGCCTTGAAAAATACACTGCATTTGCCACCTAAGAAGCATGTATTTTATAGGCTTTCGAATGTTAGGCCTCACTTCATTAATTCGTGTGGACTCCCATAATTTTGGCTGATTTGGTCTCTTTGTCGCGTCGTAGAAGGTCACGACTGCTGATAAAGCTTTTTTAGTCTTTAATACATTGCCTCTGTCGCGACTTTTTGTAATATCTCGCGACACATTTCTCTACAGGCTTGCCTCTTGAATTTTATTAATCGCGACATACAAAGCATGTCGTGGCACGAGGCCTCTTTGCATTTTCCACCTTTTTGCTTCTTTTCTGCTTGTTTTCTCTCCTTTTCCAATTAACACCTGCAAAACAAAAAAGTTGGTGAATATTCCATAATTGGGCATACAAATAGATCTAAAATTGTTAAAAACATGCCAGAAAAATGGATTAAAAATAGATGAGTTTAAGATTCTTCAGTCATCAAATTTATAGAATTATATTTAGACCACCTCCAAAAGGGTCTTTTAGGTCGATTAATTAGACCAGCGTCTAAAGTTTGTTTAATTGAAATATATAATATTATACATTTATATTGTCCAAATTTGGTAGTGCATTATATTATCTGATTTACACGTTCGTTTTAATTGGAAAGATATAATATTATACATTATATTATCAATTTGGTAGGTGCATCATATTATGCATATTGGACTACACCTACAGATCAATTATATATAGTATTTTTGTAAATAATTTCTTATTGAAATTACGAAGTGTGTCATCATGGTTACAAATTTAAATATTGAATAAGTAATTAAAAATATAACTATAAAATAGTCATTAATCTATCTAGTCTTTTTTTACATTAACTAATTACAATTTTCTTCTAAAAAACACCATTAAAGCTCAGTCCAGCTCTCACGTCCGATGCCAAAGTGATTGGGTGAAAACCTGTGACTTTTAAGGCAAGAACTCCTATTGATTATCTTTGAGTTATTTGGAACCTATAATATAAGATTATGAATAAAAATTTTGTGAAATGATGATCAAGAATTAATTCACACCTGTTTGTTGTCATGATTTTCTCCCCCATAGGAAAACAAAAATTATGCGATCTGATACCTCGACATCCGTTCTGCCACTCCTTTGACCGCAAGTGCTAAGGACAACAACTTCTTCTATGGTTGAGGCCTGAGCTGATAATGGTATGTGGCCAGTTGCCACGGAATGGAGAGTTTCTTACGAACCTCGACAAGTTACATGCGAAAATACCCATGACAACAATCTTTGCTCCTCTTTTTTTGTATATCCTGATGAAGAAAATATAAATAAATGAGTACTCCACAACAATCACCATATAGATTTTGATAAAATGTTGTTTCAAAAACGAAGTAAAAAGATCAGAGATAGAAAATATTAAGATAACATAAAAAAACTAACAATTGATACCATTTCAGTTAATTTGTCATATACTACAAGGGAAATAGAAATTATATAAAATATCGAATGCACCCGTAGCCTCGATTCAATAATACTTGAATGTCACAGAAAAGAGTTAGAATATATAGGCAAAATTCATCTTCGCGAGAGTAAACCTTCTCCCACATTTTAATGGCATAACACCTGCGTAACCAATTATGTATATTAAGTGGCAATACATTTTTCTGATGGAAATCTAAATATCTTTACCGGCTATCGTTTGCAACCAAGAGGAAGAAAAGTCATGATTGCGAGAAAGGAAAAACATCATTTTGACACTCAAAGTATGCCTATGTCAATGTCTTACTGATTATAATATGTTAGCTTCCCTCTTGGTGAAGATACCAACTAGAATGATGCAGAGAGAAGAATAAAAAAATGCATTTCCTGTGGAATGAATGAGCGAAACACAGCCCCACTTTCTAGTGGTAGTGATGTATTTGCTTGTAACATCCTGCATTTATCAAAATGAATTAATAACAAAAATGTATCAAGCGTCTAACTTGCCTTCCCTTTACTTATCTATTTTGAAAGTATTCAACCAAAGTCTAACCAAATGGCTTGTCAATCAAGTACTTCTAATGACATATTATTCCCGATAATTAAGAGGAGAAATTCTTGGGATTGATGTTTAGAATATTCCCAAGTTAGCCTTTCACACATGAACTATTTATGAGTGTTATTTTTAAGAGAAGATAAAATTATAAAAGGAACTCCACCCGAGGTAGAACATAGAAATCATGTTAGTGGTAGAGGTCATTTCAAGTAAAAAGATTCAGTTAGTGTCATTCTCAGAGATTTGAATGCTTTCCAATTTGGATAGCAAGAGAAAACTATTGAGGATTCAAACAGTCTAACTATAGCAGTTTAACATCTTAAGATGTTAAAGAAGCTAATAAGAGGTTGATGATGAGTTGAAACTGAGAATTCAGCACAACTGCTAATAGTTAAAGCATTTTTAAAATAGTTAGATAACCCTCCGATTGATTCCACGCGTTTTTTTAATTTAGTTCTACGATTCTATTCCAAAGTCTTTCAATTAACAAAGGAAATATATCAACGAGAAGGAAATAAAAATAAAGAGGATATTCTCTCGACCAAAGGAATCTGTAATTGCAAATCACTACATTCGTAGAGAAAAGTAGGAAGTCGAGCCAGACTACTCCCATGATTTAAGTAATTAAGGGACTATACTATTGAAAACAACTAAGAAGAGCTACCGTATCGGGCTGGTCAAGGAGTTCCATTATTCTAGACGAGCATGCAAGAGTTAGCTCAAATATCAGAGAATAGCCACAACCTACTCACTCAGCTTTCGTGATGTGTTCTCTGGGCCTTAGTTCTATTTATTCAGAGGTTGAAAATTTTAACTCACTTAAGAAGAAGCAAGGATATAATTATAAAACATGTCAATATACATCAATCTCCAAGAACCAAAACTTACATGCATCAAACTCACCATGGTGGTCTACTCTCTATAAGGTCGTTTCTTCCTTATCACAAAGAGAAGACCAATCCCGCTCTAGTGAAACAAGTAAAACAAGCTTAAACTCCTCAAACAAGCCGCAATGAGCAATTCAAAATCATTTTAATTCATATGATCGATGAAAGAAATAAATTTGAATGTCTTGACATGTGAAACTCTTGTGGCGTATGCTCTTATCATTTTAGAAGGAAAAGATTAAGATTATGGTGAATCGATAATATTTGAAGACGAAGAAAAAATCTCCGGTCAAAGACTTGATGCAACACCAACAATGAAGCCGATAATGCACTCTACACCCTTTATAAATGTTTTAGTGGATAGACTTTTGCATCAAAAGATTCTAAAACAAACCTCTCTCGACTATAACTTTAAATCAACCTAGTTTGCCGTTTCCCACTACAGCAAATTCTTACAAAGAGTATTAACAATGAGCATTTCTGATCAAGGAATCACCTTGAAGTTGCATCAAATAACAGGAAAAAAATGAATTACACAAGAGGTATATGATTACTCCTACTGACTAAATCTTCCAGATCACTACTTAACTCCGAGTTTTTGTCCTTCTCGAATCAGCCTAGCAGTTGTAATCGCATAAATATCTATGGTTCATCATTAGGCTATGGATTCAAGGTTGAAGAAGAATAATCTAGAAAAAACGGAGAAGAATGAAAAATCAAAGTCAGTCCGTACAAAATCCAAGTCAAAATCTATCAATAATGGAAAAGAATGAAAAATTAAAATCAATAAATAAAAGTGAAAAAGAAGTATGAATAAACAGATTATTAGAGAAAAGGCTAGGGTGAAGGCCTTTCTCTGACCATCTTCGCTTTAGTAGGTGGAAAAAGGAACCCTGTGTGAGAGAAAGGAGACCAGATCAGACCCCAAATTGGGAGGCTAAGATTTCTCTCTTTGTGGAGGCAATCCCACATTAGAAGCTGGACAAGGGGAGAGACCTCCCTTTCCCAAATTTGGAGGCTTAGGATTTTCTTCCCTGTGGAAAATCCACATTGGAAGTTGACAAGGGAGAGAGGCCTCCCTTTCCCTATAAAAAGGAGTATGTCCCCCTTGATTTGAGGAGGGAAAAAAGGAAAACCATGGGCTTGCTCCACCAAAAAAAGTATGAGACCCTAATGGCCCTTGATTAAATATTTTTTTTGGAGAATAAATTAAGGCATGGGCATATATAATTTCGGCCCTATTAGTTCCTTAAATTTATTTTCTTAAGGAGACTGGAATTTCCCCCACATCAATTTTAAGTCCTAAGTCGGGTTCCAAAGTTTAAAGGTTTGATATTCTTGGGGAAATCTTCGCTCGAGGGCAATTTTAGGAGACGATCCTGGCTCTGGAGGCAATTTCAACTTCAGAGGCGACTCGATCCGAGAAGTTGCCCGTCTACTAGGTAAGTTTTCATGACTTTCTTTTCATATAGTAAATTTTTTAATTAATTGTCTTGTATATATGTTTAATTTATTATTATATTTAATTAGTCATTTAATTTATAGTCTTATCATGTTATTTTCCTTGTAATGTATATTGTTGCTTTTGTTTATTTAATTTAAATTTGGTTGTTGATGTTTTTTTATAATTCAATTTATTTTCCTTGCAACATATGGACTATCACCCACCCTTAATTTAATAAAATCCTCAAATTTTTTAAAAAATTAAGTTCTTAAATTTTCATTTCAAATTTTAAGTGTCCAAATTTAAAATTCAACTTCCAATCTTCTCCTCATTTTCTAAAATTCAAATTTTCAATTTTAAAATTCAAGTCCTCCAAATCTCAACTTTCAAATTTTCAATGTTCAATTTCCAAATTGCAAATTCCTAGTTTCAAAATTCAAGTTCCACAATTTCCAATTTCTAATTTTAAAGTTTATAATCTCAAATTTGAAAATCTATAATTTCAAAAATTCAAATAACTATTTCAAATTCTAAATCTCACTCAAAATTACTTGTCCAGTCTTAAATTTTGAAAATTCCTAATTTCTAAAAATTCAAGTCCCTAAAAATCTCAAATTTCAAATTTCAACTCAAGCTTCCAATTTTCAAACTCAATTTCAACCGGTCTTCAAAAATCTAAACACATCTGCACTTACAATTCCATAAAATGGAATCTTGAGGAGTTAATTTGTGTAACATATAAATGGGCTCAGCCCGACATTCCATGTATCATTTTAATAAATAATTTGAGTTATGATTTATAAAATCAATTTCTAATTGAATGAATAGATGTATTTTATTATCAGACTAACATTGTTTCCAATTGATAAGCTTTTAACAGTGCCGCCTGCGACACATTTTCTCATCCGACTTCATTGATTATTTATATATGTCTGCATGCTTTTGTATTGTTATTGCTTATCTTTGGTTTTCATTAGTCGACAATGTTCATATTTTCTTTAGCTCTTGTTTATAGAGACCTACTTTTTAGGGGCTTAGAGGGGTGCTACGCTCTGATCTATCTTCCTAATAAGTAACTTGATCCTGACTCAGGCTCGGTTTTCCCAAACCCATTCTTGGTCTTATCAGAGTCACATTTAGGGGTTTTCTTTCTATTTGTTTCTCTTCTCCTTTAAAATAAAAACAAAATAATTGGCACCCAAACCGTTTTCTAAAAATGGTTTTTTAAATAGTGGTGGTCGAGTCTCGCCTTTTAGTGGGAAACATAATAGCAAAAAATGCAGGGTCCAAAGGCGAAAAGGTCGAGGTGAGATGATAGATCATCTTACACATGAAAATTACAAGTTCTCCGCGAGATGTAAGATGCGCAGGGGGAAACATGAAAAGGGCTTAAGTAGAGGGTATATGGTCACTATCGAGGGTATCTCTGGCTAAAAGGTCAATGATAATTTCCTATGCCTCATGAACTTACTTCAAGTGTAACACATGATTTTTATCGTAGGTAAGTATGGTCGGATTAACATAACAATGTCATTAAATAAATCAATCATTGATTTTCTAAGACATTTATATAAACCAAAATCTAACCACAATATGGTTAACCTAAATTCGATTAACTATATATAGATTTTTGGTTAACCAAAATCAACATGATTAAATTTGTAATATACCTAAATATTTACCAACATACTCATTTTGTGTTTTAGATTTTTTCTATATATATACAAAGACAAGCCAAAAAAACCAATTAGAAAATATTTATCCTTTATCTTTTAAAATATGCAAAAATAATTCTTAATAATTTTCTTTCAATATATTTTAATTGTTTTCAAGAATTTAACATTCCCGACACATATATGCATATCTCATAAATAATATATTCAAAATAAGGTATCAAGAAAAATTAAAAATAAAATTTGTCCTTTTATATTTGAAATTTAAATTATATGACAATATCAACATACACACATAATACAAACACACACACACACACACACACACACACACACACACACATATATATATATATATATATATATATATATATATATATATATATATATAGGCATATATATATATATATATATACATATATTATACATGCTCACACCCCACCCCCTACTATCTAAGAGTGTGCCGTCACTCCACGTAAATCCCTGCACCGCTACACCTAACGACTAGAACTCCCGTGGAAGGTCGTATTGTTTGCCAAAACCTCCTATAAATTTTTTTCTGAACTCAGGTTTTATAAAATTTCGCATAACAATTCCAGAGGTATACATGTCCCAAACCTCAGAGTACATAATTTTAAGCACAATTCCAACATGGCAACCAACAACATTCTTCAAAAGAGCCTCAAGCTCCACACACATTCACAAACTATATTATGTACATACATGCCCATTATATAAATTCAAAGTATTTCTTACAAGATTATTAATTGCAAGACTTTATACAAAAGTCAGAGAATCCTATTATGCTCCAGTTGTCTAAAAATTCAGACTGAAAACAGTTTTTGTAGAAAATAATGAGCTAAACTAGCCTGTTGAGTGTAAGGATTTTAGAAAATGTTTTGCTTTTTCTGAAACATCTAAAACTGTGAAACTTTCTGCTAAGTATGATATTTTCCAGAAATATTTCTTCTTTACTTTATTTTACTTTAAAAGTTTCTGAAACTTTTATTGCTTGCTTACTTGAAAGTTTATAAACCTTTCAAAAATTCGCTTGCTTGCTTTATCTTACTTTAAAAGTTTCTGTAAACTTTCTCAACCTTTGCTTTAAAAGTTGCTCAAAACTTTCATAAACCTTTGCTTCCAAAAGCTTCAAAACTTTTCATAAAATACTCGGAGCCTCGGGCTCAACCGCATGCTTTGAAATAAAACGGAGCCCGGGCTCAACCGTCATTTTTAAAACTCTCCCAAGCCTGGCGACCGGGGTCCAATGGTTGATTTTTCAAAACTGTATATTATGCTTATAAAACATCAACCACCTGGAGGCCTATTTCTTGCTTATCAGATCCTAGTGAACACGGAAGCTGCCACTGGGTGCGGAAGGACTCGGGTCCGCATCACCTTTTTTTTTCCAGGATTATGGTGGAATTGGACTGGTCACGCCATCACCATAATTTAGTTAGAGCTCATAACCTTATATACCCGTGACGCGCACGGTCTCCCTTTAATATGATGTATGTCCTAAGTTTGCCTTTCACCAGCAAAACTAAAATGCATATGACCCCACACCACTGCACACGGAATACTCTCCCACCCCGCTTGTTTGCTGTAAAACTAGGGAAGGCCTTGTTTTTGCAAAAATTTCTTTTGCTTGCTTGTTTGTTTTTGAAAATGGTTTATACTAATCTAAACCATTTATCATGTTATTGCTTGAAAAATGGTTTAACTATCTAAACCATTTGCTATTTACTTATTTATGTTTTACAAATTTAAAACCAATGCTTGTTTTTCAAAGATGCATTTAAATCAAAACCATTTGCTTTCTTCTAAATTCATTGCTTGTTTCTTGAAATGGTTTCATAACAAAAACCATTAAATACCAGTGTAAAAGCAGTTTATTATACAATTAGTATTTGGAAAATGAGTTTAGAACACTCACCTCTTTGCTTGCCAAACTCGAAAAAGGCTTTCAGCCTCCACACTTTTCCCGCCTTTACTTTTTAACCTACACACTCAACCGAACACGACTCGACATATTTAACGCTATGTATAGCGCATAAACTTAACGACTTCACACGCAAGTCACTTTAAGGTCACACAACATCTACATAAAAGTCAAATTAATAATTTACTCCTTGAGCACTAAAAACCCTAACAAAAACCACTCATTTTGGCACCCTTTTCCAACAATACTCTATGGACTTTATTAACACCCAAAATTATTCAAAAGGTCTTCAAAATTTATGAAACTCCAGATCAGTCCTTTATATATCCAATTACATCTCTGTAAATTTTCAATTTAAACTTCCTTCTCTAAGGCCCTCAACTACATAACACAAGTTACAGCATTTTTTTGATGCCAAAATGGTTAGCTCACTGAATCACCTACTGTTATCCTTTGGATTTCTGGGATCTTTAACCCATAATTTGGAAATGGTTTCTTCACTCATTTGAATATGATTCTATGTTTCTTCTCCACTTGAATCACCCAATTTGGATCAACAAAACTGCTATTGTATTTTATATCTAGATGACTCCAATTTGGCAGAACAGAATCCGCACAGTTCACTTGACAAATTTTATGGGCACTTTACAGAGACTGCATTCACTTCCTTCAGCTAACTTATTCCCTAGATGTCTATTTTACTCAGGAATTTTTGAAATCACTCAATTTGGATGAGTGAACTCCACTTATGCACAAACATTACATAACCATACCCAAAACAGAGTTAAAATCAGTGAGCTGCACGAGTCACCTTCAGTCCGTATTTGGGAGCCTTAGAGCCATAATTTGCTCTGTTCCTTCTATACATTTGTAGCCCTATCTCTATGGTTCTTACTAATTGGAATCCAATTCATTTGATGATTATAACTTAATTCATAACCAAAACAAAAATAGTGGGAGCCTTATCAAATTTTATAGAATTTCTAAAACCTAACATTCTCCTTTTACAACAATCTATCAAAATCAATATTGAATTCATCCAAACCAACTTCACAAAGACTTGAATTGGTGATTTGAACTTCAAACCACAAAACCTCCTAGGTGAAAATGCAAGAACCTCTACCTACAACCTCCAATTCTTTATAAAACCACATAAATAAAGAGGATTCCACAGAGTTGTTTCACCAATTGGGGTTTTTCCTAATAAATCTTCAGAATCTCTAGGGTTAATGTGATCTCTCCACAAAACCCTAGAACAAGGAGTAACTAAGTTCCATGGAAATGCATACCAAAAGCTCAAGACATCAAAAATACACTCTAATTCCAAGACATGCCATACCTTGATCTTCTTCTCCTCCTCCTCCTCCTTCTTCTTCCTTCTCTTCCCTCTCTTTCTCCTTCTCTTACTTTCCTCTCCTCCTACGGGCTTAGCCTTTTTTGAGACCAAAATATGATTTTGGCTTTTGTTTTTCCCATTATTGCAATAGGTCAACTTTTCATTAATTGAATATTTGACTCTCATCTCTTTAATATTTGCACATCAACTCTTGTTATTTGTAAGGTAAATGGCCTATCTCTACTTTGATTAAATTCTTGGTCCTCCATCTTTTTAATATTTGATATCAACTTGTATTATTTTCTATTTTGGGTATACTATCTTCTCTCAAATTATGCCCTTATAACCCTTTTGAATTTACCACTTTACCCTTGCACTAGTACCTCAATTTCGGTTCCTAATTTTATCATTAATAACAACTCCCAAAACTATTATAATGGCACTAGTGCTCGATACGCCTTGCCAGCTTATATGTGTACCACACCTTCTCGACCGGGCGTTATAAATTCCTCTCTCTTAGGAACATTTCGTCCTCAAACAGAATAACTAAACCCAAAAGAAGAAAGGAAAGGAAAATAATTTATGAAAATAAGGTGAGGGTACTGACGGCGCATCTAAGCCTCTGGCTCCCAAGTAGCTCTCCCTCTCATGATTCTTCCATAAGATTTTAACTAATGGAATCATTTTGCTTCCTCAACACTGTGTCTCGGGCGACATCTACAATCTGCAACTTGTCTCTTCATAAGTCAAATTCTCCTTTAAATCCAGAATGGCCGCCTCTCAATACATGTGAAGGATCCGGGATATATTTCAACATCGATACATGGAATGTATCATGAATCCTTGATAATTCTGGGGGTAACTTCAACTTGTAAGCTACTGGCCCCACCTTGCCCACAATCTCATAAGGTCCAATATACCTCGGACTAAGCTTGCCTCGTTTCCCAAATCTCAACACACCTTTCCAAGGTGAAATCTTCAAAAGACTCGGGTCACCTATCTCAAATCGCAAGTCTCTACGACGGTCAGTCTCGCATAGCTTTTCTCTCGGGCCTGATCTCTTGCCATCTCTGCTATCACGTGAACAACTTCTCACTCTCTCCGAAGTGATCTGTACTAGTCTAGCCTATTAGTCTTCTTCACCAACCTCATCCTAGCACACTGGAGTCCTACATTTCCTGCCATACAACGTCACTCAAATGGAGCCATATCTATACTGGCCTTGATAGCTATTGTTGTAGGCAAACTCCATTAGTGCTAAGTGAGTATCCCAACTTCCTTTGAATTCCATCACACAAGCTTCAAGATATCCCCAACGCCTGAATAGTCCTCTCCCGACCGACCATCCTGGCCTCCGAGGATGAAATGTTGTGCCGAAAATGAAGGCGAAAACAAAGCCGTTTGCAACTAGGCCAAACCCGATGTGGAACTCGGGGTCCCGACCGAAACTATCGAAACCTGAACCCCATGAAGTCTCACTATCTCATCCACATATACAACTCGGGCCACCTTTCCAAAGAATCCTCAACATTAACCCGGTAGAAATGAGCAGATTTCACACCGATCAACTATCACCTATATAGCATCATGCCGCTTGAGTCCGTGGAAGACTCACACAAAATCCATACACTTCCCATCACACGAATAGTGGAGAGTAATCAGATCTTCCCTACGCCTCGTGCTCGGGCTTCACCTCGCCGACAGTTAGACATCCGAGACGGTTCTGTAATCTCTTCTTCATCCCATTCCACCAGCAATGTTCTTTCAGCCTCCGTACATCTTGGTACTACTCGATGCATAGCATACGCAGATGAATGTGCTTTTTCCATAATGTCTCTCTTCGTAAGCCACGGCGCTCCGGCACGCACATTCGTCCTTCACTATCATGCCATCATCCTCTTAATTTGAAACCCCCGCTCTTTCCCTTTTCATCTCTTCCTGCTTAATCATCCGTGATCTCACCTTCCCCGCTAGAACTGATCCACTAAGAGAGGTCTAACATGAAATGTGGCTAACAAGGCCCCCGAATCCTCACCTCCACATCACCCTAAAGCTCTTAGATCCACCAACAACAAGTAAGATAACTCGATCTCATATGAGACAAAGAACTCTCTGGTCGCTACCAAGGCATCCGCATTTACATTAGCTTCCGGATGGTACTCACAAGATGCCGTAGTCCTTAATCAACTCAAGCCATCTTCTCAGCCTGTGTCAACTCTTCTCGGGTGAAAACACATTGAAGACTCTTATGATCCAAAGATCCCGCAAGGAACACCATAAGTAATGGTCCCATATTTGAGCAAACACGATCGCCGTGAAGCCTCTAAGTCATGTGTAGGTAATTCTCCCTCACGCTTCTTCAAAATTGCCTAGAGGCATATGCAATCACTCCTATCATTCCGCATCAAAACACAACCAAGGCCTCACGGAAGCATCATCAGAAACTACAAACCCATCTCTCCCATTAAGTAAATAGAACTCGGATGGTCAATCTACCCTTCAACTCCTCGAAACTCCGGGCCGCATCCACCCAATCATACTACATCTTTCCTAGTCAATGTCGCTGGGTCGCTATCTCGAGAACCTCAACAAACTCCCAGAATATCCCGCTAAAACCAAGGAAGCTTCTACCTCCACATTCTTTGGCGGCCGAATTTACCACAGCCTTCTATTTTCCTCGGGGATCCACACTCACCCCTCACCGAGATCACACGACCTAGGAACATGCCAATTTTATCAAGCCAAACTGACAATTTGCTCAACTTAGCATACAACTCCACTGGTCGTCTCCCTTAGGGTCCAACAGAACACCACAACTCTCAGTAAGCCCGGTAATGTGTTCCTCCGAACTACCTGAATACACCAGATATCAATAAAACTATACCTAACCTATCCAAATACTACCAAATACCCTGGGCTCATCAATCCGATAAACGCCCCTGAGCATTAGCTCTGCCAAACTGCATCACCGTAAACTCATAATGTCCGTAGCGTTGTCCCTTCGACGCACGCCTTAGGAACATCACCCTCCTGCACCCTCAACTGAGGATACCCCGACCTCAAATCTATCTTGAGCACTCTGACCCCCGAGCCGATCGAATAACTCATCGATCCCAGGAGGATACCGATCATGGATGGTAATCTCGCGTTCACCATCAGAATCTATACACCCGTGACTCCCATCTTTCTTTTCACGAAGAGAACTGGAGCCCCATGATATGCCGGGCCTAATGAATCCCCTTACTTAACAATTCTTCTAACCGAAATAAGCCTCTAATCGGCAGAGCCATCCTCCTAGCAAGGAGGAATGGAAATGGGTCAAATTTCGATCAAATCAATGGTGAACTCCAATTTCTCTTCTGGAGTGTAATCCCGCACATCATCCGGAATACATCCGGGAACTCTCTAAATAATCGGAATTCATCCACTCAGAGTCCCCTCTCCTTTCCCGTTTCCTACCACATGCTTTTTCAGATAACCTCACAACCTTAATACGCAAAGATTCTCTCGCGCCGTCATGGCAGAGATCATACTCGGAAGCATAACACTCTACATATCTCCTGAACTTAACCTCCAATTTCTGGCCTATGCAACTTTACTCTTTTTATAACAATCTAATAATATGGGATAGAGTAGCCAATCCATGCGAGAACCACATCAAAATCCTCATATCTAAGGCCACAAGATCCGATTGAACTCCTGTCCCCTAATCAGAATCACTATCTCCCGACTACTGGTTCGAGAATACCATTCCGAAGGGAACCCCATACCACTTCCATTACCGGGTCTCTATCCGAAGCCGATCTAAGAAAGGCCCTGATGCAAATGAATGTGTGGCTCCCGGTCCAATTAATGTATAAGCATCATGACTGGCGATAGAAATAATACCAAAGAATCACATCCTGGAGACGGAACCAGCATTCGCTCGGTCACAGCGTATGATATACTCCGCTCGAAAAAGCGTAGTCTCCCCGCCTGCACTTCGGGCACCGCCTTCTGCCTCTCTACTTTACGGCTACCTCTACTACAAGGGGCCGTGGTTGGCCCTCCGCCGAAGACACCTCTTCCCGACGACTGTAAGCATCACCTCTGCATCGCAGGATCAAGCACTGACAGCCAGACCAACTGGCCAGGATACCCTCACAAATGGCCTTCCGCCAATTGGAAACACCTCAGACCGACCCTTACACTCTATGATGTCGCCTCGACACATAAGCGACATAATGGAGGAAGACTCCGGTGCCACCGCTAACAACCGAGCCCTGATCGATCCCCCGACTAGAGAAGAGCTCCCACCGCAGAGACCTCGGCCTCTCTCGTAACCTCTAATTCTGTTCCTCTTCTCGTCGTGACTGCCAGAGCTCAAAAGTGCCTCGTACTCTCTTCCTTTCTTGCCTACTCGATACATAGCCGCCGTACTTTGCCTAACTCCCTCAGAGTCGCCTGGTCTGGGAGTCCCCAAATCTATTATGAGGAACCACAGACAAATGCACTCGGATCCTGCCGCAACCGCCAAAACTTTGCACTTCATGGCTTCATCACCTTGAATATGGAACCAATCTAACTAGTCTCGAACCCTTCTCATAATCCGTGAGACCACATGTTCTTCTCCGTCAACCCCAAGAACTCCCCGCCTCAATCCTTATGACTTTGAGAAAAAGAACCTATCAAGGAACTCTTGAAAATTGGTCCCATGATATGCCATTAGACACTCCTCTCCACAGGTCCCACTAACTTTTCAGCCTCAGCCCCTCTTCCATCGTAAAACCTGAAAACAAGACTCTTTGCTCATCGTGCGTTCTATAACTCCCAGAAACTTCATTGATGGCCCAGCCATAACTAGCCGCCTCTGATCACCACTCCACGTCACATGGCTTGGCGCCTACCAGACTTCCCCATCGACCTCCTGTGTTCCTTCCAATAACCTCTCTAGGTGCGTGAGGCTGCGATCACGACGCTGGGCCGCGAGGCTACTTATTCGCGCAACTGTGCCACCCGTCGTACCAAACAATCCCGGCACTCGAGCTCCTTCTCTCGTGCCCGTATGGTCCGTACTGGATCGCCGCTGGAGGCTGATTCATAGAGGCGGTAGTGGAACCAACTATGTGCCCATCCCTCCTACTCTTGACGCCGACACTCCGAATATTTCTCCCATTCACCTCGACGCCCTCCGCCCTCGAGCAAAATATAAAAATAAAACCTGCTTAATACTGAATCACCCCATGGGTGTACTTGAACTGGGAAATGGCGCTGCCGAGGGAAACAGTATACAAAACTACGATGCTTAATAACCACTTATGCTCTGATACCACCTCGCTACGCGGTATCATCTCTCCTCATGTCCCTCAGGCGGCTGTATACAAACCCGCTCCGATATATCACACCTTGTCACACCCCCACCCCTACTATCGGTACACTCCATTAAAATCCTGCTCATGCAATTTCAAAACGACTTGTAGAACTCATAGCGGTCGTGATTGCTAAAACCTCCTATAAATTTTTTTTTCAAACTCAGGTTTTATAAATTTATAAAAGATAATGTAACAGATATAGATACATGTCCTAAACCGATAATTTGCACAATCTAAATAATATATGGAAAACTAACAATATTCTTTCAAAGAGCCTCAAGCTCCACACATTTTCTGGCCACAAAACTATATTATGTACATACATATACCCATTATACAAATTCAAAGTATTTCACAAGATTATTAATTACAAGACTGATACAAAAGTCAGAGAATCCTAATATGCTCCAGTCATTCGTACCATTGCAGACCGGAAAATAGTTTTTAAAACAAAACAATGAGCTAAACGAGCTCAGCGTGGAGCGTATGATTTTGTGTTTTGCTTTTTCTGAAAACATCTAAAACTGTAAACTTCGCTACATGATATTTTCCAGAAATATTTCTTTCTTTACTTTATTTTACTTTTAAAAGTTTCAAACTTTATTGTTTGCTTACTGAAAAGTTTATAAACCTTTCAAAATCTCTTTGCTTGCTTGCTTTATCTTACTTTTAAAGCTTCTAAACTTTTTCAACTCTTGCTTTAAAAGTTGCTCAAACTTTTCATAAACTTTGCTTCAAAAGTTTCTCAAAACTTTTCATAAACACGGAGCCCGCTCAACCGCATGCTTTGAAATAAAACTAGAGCCCGGGCTCAACCGCTTGCTTTAAAACTCTCCGAAGCCTGGCGACGGAACCAATGGTTGATTTTTCAAACTCCGTATATTATGCTTATAAAACATCAACCACCGGAGGCCTATTTTTGCTTACTGCATTCCCAGCGAACACCTAAGCCCGGGCGACCGTGTCGGAAGGACTCCGTCCGCATCACCTTTTTTTTTTCCGGTGAATATGGTGGATTCAATTCGGTCGCCATCACCATAATTCTAGTTAGAGTCATAACCTTATATACTCCCTCGTGACGCGCCACGGTCTCCTTTAAATGCATGATGTCCTAAGTTTGCCGACCGTGCAAAACTAAAATGCATGTATGAGATCCTAACACCACCGTGCACGCACGGAATACCTCGACCGGGGTTTGCTTGCTTAAAACTAGGAAGGCCTTGTTTTTGCCAAAATTCTTTTGCTTGCTTGCTTGTTTTTGAAAATGGTTTTGCCAATTTAAAACCATTTGCTTGCTTATTTGCTTGAAAATGGTTTAATCATTCAAACCATTTGCTTACTTACTTATTTATGGTTTTGCCAATTTAAAACCAATGCTTGCTTTTCTTAAAGATGGTTTAAATCAAACCATTTGCTTTCTAAATTCATTGCTTGCTTCTTGAAAATGGTTTACAAACAAAACCATTAAATACCAGTGTAAAAGCAGTTTATTATACACTAGTATTTGGAAAATGAGTTTAGAACACTCACCCTTTTGCTTGCTAAACCAGGGCACGCTTCCACACTTTTCCCGCCTTTACTTTTTAACCTACACACTCAACCTAATACGACGACATATTAATCGCCTATGTATAGCGAGCAAACTTAACGTATCACACGCAAGTCAATTTAAGGTCACACAACATTCATAAAGTCAAATTAACAATTTACCTTGAGCACTAAAAAAACCCTAAACAAAAAAACCACTCATTTTGGTACCTTTTTCCAACAATACTTATGGACTTTATTACCCAAAAAATTATTCAAAAGGTTCAAAATTTTTGCTGAAACTCTCCAGATCAGTCCTTATATATCCAATGACATCTCTTAAAATTTCAATGTAAAATTCCTTCTCTAAGGCCCTCAACCACATAACACAAGTTACAGGCATGTTTTTGATTCCAAACTCACTGAATCACCTACTGTTATCCTTGATTTCTGGATCTTAACTCCATAATTTGAAATGGTTTCTTTCACTCATTTGAAGCTATGATTCTAAGGTTTCTTCTCCAATTGGAATCACCCAATTTGGATCACCAAAACTCAAGTTATTGTATTTTTTACATCTAGATGACTCAATTTGGCAGAACAGAATCTGCACATAGCTCCACTTTGACAAATTTTATGGGCACTTTTTTACTTATAATTTGCATTCACTTCCTTCAGCTAACTTATTCCCCTAGATGTCTATTTTAATTCCAGAATTTGAATCACTAATTTGGATGAGTGAAACTCCACTTATGGCCAAAACACTACAACCATGGGCCCAAAACAGAGCAAAATCAGTGAGCTACAATGAGCTCACCTTTTCAGTCCGTATTTAAGCCTTAGAGTTACAATTTGCTCTTTGGTTCCTTCTATACATTTGTAGCCCTATCTCTTATGAAGTTCTTACCAATTGGAATCAATTCATTTGGATGATTATAACTTAATCTATAACCAAAACAAAACAGTGGTTTTACCAAATTTTGACAGAATTTCCTTAAAAACCTAACATTCTCCTTTTACAACACCATCAAAATCAACATGAATTCATCCAAACCAACTTCACAACACTTGAATTGGTGATTTGGAACTCAAACCACAAACCCTAGGGTAAAATGCAAGAACTCTACCTAAGGTCCTCCGCCTCTTTATAAAACCACATAAATAAGAGAGGATTCCATGGTTATTTTCAATTAATTGGGGTTTTCCCACAAAATTTCAAGAATTCCTGTGGTTAATGCGATTCTCCACAAAACCCTGGGAACAGCGAGTAACTAAGTTCCACTGGAAATGCATGACCAAAAGTTTCAAGACATCAAAATACACTTAATTCCAAGACATACATACCTGATCTTCTTCTCCTCCTCCTCCTTCTTCTTCCTCTTCCTTCCTTCTCTTGGCTCTCTCCTCCTCCTACGGGTTTGCTAGTCTTCGGAGACCAAAAATATGATTTTGGCTTTTTGTTTTTCCCATTATAATATCAACTTTTCACACTGAATATTTGACCTCATCTCTTTTAATATTTGCACATCAACTCTTGTTATTTATAATGGCCCATCTCTACTTTGGATTAAATTCTTGGTCCTCCATCTTTTTTAATATTTGATATCAACTTCTGTATTATTTTCATTTTGGCATACTATCTTCTCAAATTATGCCCTTATATCATCCTTTTGGAATTTACCACTTACCTTCTTTGCACTAGTACCACTCTCGGTTCCTAATTTTTATCATTAATAACAACCCCAAAACTATTATAATGGCAATCTTTAGTGTCAGATATCACCACATTACATGTACTGCATAATCTTTCTGATTCCGGCGCATAATACACATTATCTTTATCATTTAGTATAATATTAGTATTTTTATTTTTTGCCTGCAAACCAAAAACCACACTTTTGTATTTTTTGTAAACCTAAATCTAAATCGAAATCAAGGATTGTATAAAAAAAACCAAAACCAAAACTAACCAATCGGGCCGATTAACCTATTTTTTCTGCTCGATTGATTTGATTCTTCGACGCTTTTCTGGTTTCTTGGATTTGAGAGATTATCAACTTTCAAGAATATGATATTATTGTTATATATATATATAGAGAGAGAGAGGGAGAAGCAACTACGACATTTGTTTCCTTAACTTAACTCACTCGGGCCAATATATTCGATGTAGTGGAATGTGCCACGTGGATCTCCAAAAGCTCGCCGAGGTCCGTCTTGGGTCCGCCCTACCCGATGTTAAAGACCCACTTAAGCCCGACCCAAGCCCATTTTAAGAAGGGCCGGGCCGCGGGCTTGATTTTAGGCCCAGCCCGACGGGCCGGCCCGATTCATGGGCTTTTATGCCAGCCCAAAAAGCCCGCCCAGAGGCCCGCCCAAAAAGCTCGTCAAGAGGCCCGCCTAAAAGCCCGATCCCTCCACTTAGGTAGTTAGGTTTTTTATTTAAATTGTATTCAAAAGTTAAATAAAAAATAAAAAGTAAGCTTAAAAACAATTCAAAATAAAAGAATACTTCATTGAAAAAAATTATTCATCCAATATAATTACATTTGGAAATGTTTGAAAAGTTTACATCACTATAAAATAAGTACATCCCAATTAGGTTGACACCTACTTATTTGTTAATCGTTTGTACTTTTCAACCATAAGAAAATAAAAATACAATATACATTTAACAAAATATTTTCATCACTATTTTTTGCGACGGATTATCATCGATCCATTCATGTTTTGATAAATTTGCCTCCTTCAGATCGCCATTACAAGCCGGAACATGGATCAGTAATCTCTTGTCCGCTAAATCTAATCTTTTAAACATACTACTACTGACAGCCAGTGACAAATTACATCGCTTACAATCACTCTTCCACTGCACTAAAAGCAAATTTTCGATGCAACTGACTACAGCACTCATGACATGATCACAATAAGATAACACAGGGTATTTTATTTGTAGTTTTTTCCACCATTCTAAAATTTATAATTTTCTTCATATTTCAAATGGAATTACTTTACACCAGATATTTCACTATATCGGGTTGTATTATTTTGGAGAACTGTTGCCTTTTTCTACTTTTTTAAACATTTCTAAAGGGCTTTTATAAAAGATGAGAGCTTGTCATGGATGATGATTTTATCAAACTAATATCATTTCCATATTTTCTTTTATAAATATTATATAAAATTAAGGCACAACGAATTTACTTCATTTTTAATTTCTTCACTCCTTTTTATTTGATCTTCATTGTAAATAACTTACAACCATTCATCTAGAGCATCAAATTTTAATTTAGGGTCCATAATTAAACCAATATAATAAATCAAAAGTATTTCTCCCCAATTTTTTTTAATCTTTTCTATCATTGCAAAAATCAGACATTAAAATTTCATAACTTAAATAATTTTGTAGTACCATATAAATATTAGTTATTAGCATAATGACCGATGTGAAGTTGGATACACAAGATAAAAAAATATTTGTTTAAGCATCAAAAATTTCAAAAGACATCTCGTAGGGGGTCCAAGCACGCGCCAATCATAATCATTTAATACATCAACATCTACATCACTATTATTATTAGCTAGTTGCATTTCATATAATTGTACCAATTTTCTATTTTGTAATATTTGTGTATTATAAGTAGAATTTCATCTAATTGGTATATCTAAACTTATATTTTTTTCTTTTCATATTTGCAATTTTGCAACAATAAAAAATAATTCATAAGTTTTGCTTGGGAACAATTAATACTATATGCAATGTCTCACTTTTTCTAATGTACCATCAACTTGTTTTAATCCATCTTTTACAATTAAATTTAAAATATAAAATAACAACGCACGTGAAATAATTTTGCATGATCCCTTTTATTTGCCAAAATCTTTTGTCTTGTATTGTCGTGACACATAGAAGCATTATCTAATGTTATTGTAAATATTTTATCACTTAATACCTAAATCTATACTTCATCATTTATTAAAGTTGCTATATTTTTTTACCACTGGTAGAGGCTTATCGTTTTAAATAGAAATTATTCTTTATTTAACATCCATTCACTATCTATATACGAGTATTAATACATAAAAGCCTCTATGCATTAAAGATGTCCAAATATTACATGTTAAACAAATTTTCCTTCAAAATTTACAAAATATTTTTAAATTTCTTTCATTTAATATTTTTCATAATAATTTTTAATAGTATTTCCAGACCAACATTTGAATTGAGGATTAATCAATGTTTGAATCTTTTAATAGTATTTCCAAACCAACATTTGAATTGAGGATTAATCAATGGTTGAATTGTTTCTGAATATTCATGAGCTCCACTTGATGATAGGCATATCTGGTCTTGGTTACAATCGATCATTCCTTTCCAGACACGAAGACTCATCATAAGAAAAAAATTTAAATTTTCACATTCACCTACCAATGCATATAATTTCTAATATCTACATTATGCTTAGCTTACGCCGTTCATTACGCCTTTTAGATGAGTTATGCCTGAATTTGATCCACCACTACAGTTTGTTACAAATTTTAAATTTTCTTTATTTTTTATTATTTTCTAAAATTATTTCTATTCTATCAAAAAAATTCCATATATTTGAACTAAATTTTTTACTTGATGATGCACATGGACTAGAAGAAGATGCGCATGCACTATCCATATTAAAATTATAAATAAAATATTATACTAAAAAAATGAATCAAAATAAAATATAACAAACAAATAAAGAAAAGTAAAGGTTGAGAAATATTACTCAATTGGAGGATCAAAGCCAAAATTCTTTAAAATCCGAATCAATGGAGTCACCAATGCTTGATTTGCAATTTTGCACCACCACAAGAGCCATGTAATTTGAAGAAGTGAAGAACAATGGAAGAAAATGAAGTATTAAAGAATGTGAGAGAAAATTGAGTGAACTTGTGAGAGAAAATGAGAAATTAAAAGACTAATTTGATGAAAAATGGTGAACAAAATGTGTAGTATTTATAGAGAAAAAAAAAGAAGTTAAAAAAAGTGGGAAAGAGTCAAGTTCAACTGATCATAATCGTTGGGAAGTGGGAGAATATTAATATTAGAGCCACCCACTACATAACCGTTGGAATTTGGAACAAGGGTCTACCGAGGGGAAGGGAGAAGGGTGGGTGAGGAGAGGAGAGAGAGTCGGGAGGGGAAGGGGAGAGAAGAGGAGAGGAGAGGAGAGAGAGAGAAAAGGGGAAGGGGAAGGTGTGAGACCCCAAATCCCGGGGGTCTGTTGACTACTCGTCAACCCACTAAACACTCAATGTCGGGCTGACCGACATTCTAACGAAAACTCCAAAGTCTCCTTTTGTACGGAGTTTACCCATATACAAACCTGTCTCCAAACAACCAATATAACAATATATGAGTGAAAAAACGACCACTTAGGCCCATGAACCAATATTCATCCAAATAAATCCCAACTATATACAATAGTTCCAAGAGTTAAAAATTTACTCTTTTTTATACAAACATATATTAAAAATTTAGACTTTAACATGTGTGACTACATCATAATACCAAAAGCCACAACCCTAGCTTTCTTCTAAAAAACAACCTTCGATCAGCCGTCTCGCACGCTCCTTGTACCCGAAAATAATATCCTCTATTTGTGGTGAAAGACGCCCAAGAGTGGAATCACCCTAAATGGGTTACTCTCCACTTAAGTGCATATGCAAAGCTACAATGAAAACATACATTCAAGTAAATGCATGATCCTACTTAAATGTCTACATGATCAACTCATAAATTCAGTCCGACTTCACACTTGCTCTGCCACGTATGAGAAACATTATTTTCAAAACAAATGTATTTGTTTTTAATTATGGACAACCCTCCGATATAAGTAATGGACTCCAATTCGATGATCTATTTAGTGGACAACCCGATGTATATCAATTGGGTCGACTCGGACGATTGATATTTTATATGGACTACCCTCCGATAAATATTATTATTAGTCAACCCTCCGAAACCACTCTCTCAATGAACCACCTCATGCACTCACTCCTATCGTTCTAGAGTGCCCCAATGCATATGGAATGCATGATGGCAATTCCAATACAATCATATAACACATGCAAATATATAATCATGAATATACTCACATAATTTAAATCACAAAAACATGTTATGCAATTTCACATTCCATTACACCAAAAATTAGCTCACGTACACTAACAACAACGAAATTGGATTTTGAATAACTCAACAAAACACATTATTTCACAAAAATATTTTGTGAACACTATTTATATGAACAGTGAAACCCTCGGGTTCTTTGTTCGAACAATTCTGATCATCGGTTCACTTTGTGAACCCGAATTTCACGGTCATTTCCGACCTTATGCATATCACAACACAATCCATGGCATAAGTTACACAATTAGCAACCCAAACAGTCCGTGAGCAGTCATTTGGGTTCCATAAATTCAAACAATTTGGTCCCAAGTTTTAGGACCGATCAAACGGTCGTTCAAGGCCTCAACCCAACCGAAACATTATAAAACACTTAAATAAAGTGTAAAACCCAAGTAGGATAAATCCCCTACCTCATGGAGTTTTTCAAAAATCCCAAACACAGTGCCCACCCGTGAGCCTCGTGCGTAAACGGCTTTCCTTCTTGTCAGACGAGTTAGGCGGTTAGGTCGTAACCTAGAGAGAAGTCTCTCTCTCTCTCTAAAACGAAATCTCCGGCCCGCGCAAGTCCAGCTATCCTTTTTTCACGTTTTTTGGTCTATTGATATTTGAAGAGGATGACACTATTCCTCTTTTTGTCTTTTTCTGATTTAAACAAATTCAATATTGCCCATCATGTCCCCAAGCTTTGGATGTTCGACATTTGGCACTATCTCGGCTGTCCATTTCCATCATCTCTCTACCCATTCACCTTGTGTAACATGAGTACATGTTATATGTGACTTTTTTCATATCAGATTTCGTTTTCCGGCACCTGTTACTCGATGCCTCGAAAAACATGTCAACTCCGACTGTCTCGAAATTCGATGAAATTCGACGTGCTAGCTAGATTTCATGAGACGATTCCAACAGTTAAATCCGTTTCATCATCCGAGATCTAGAGAATAAATTTTGGATTTTTTGGTAAAGTGCGATTTGCCCTTTTGAGAAAATTAGATTTTCTCGGGTCTTACAATCTCCCCTCCTTAAAAGGAATTTCGTCAGAAATTACGGACGTCATCACATCACTCACATGCATATGCAGCGTGCACTCTACCATGCATGTAAGCTTCGTCATTGGTATTATTAAGCGACTAATCACGTACCTTCATCCTAAATAAGGGATATGTGGCCCGCATTGTGTCCTCGTGCTTCCCGTAGACTCCTCACTCCGCAGTGCGGCTTCGCTAGCACCCTCCGCCCAACCTCACGGTCTTGCGTCCACAAAACCTGATCCGGCTATCCAAAATACACACGGTCCCTTATTGGACCCCTTCCTAGTGACGGGAAATCTGGCTACTCCACGAGTAACCTCGGTAAGCTCGGCTCGTGACAAGTTACCACATGAAGCTAAGCGCAGTTAAAGCGCTAAATTGTCTTTGGAAAACATGGGTTATAAAAATTTTTCACTTTTCTATCAAAAATCACACTTTTAGATTGACGAAAATCGTGACATAACTTATTTGCTTTCGGTGGTCAAGCCCGAAATACAAAATCACTGTTTAACAAAAATTAAACTCCCAATATTTTCCAAAATCAACTACAATCATGGACCTACGGTTCTCATCGAAATATAAAATAAGGATCAATCCAGCAAAATTTCGCCGCATGGGTTTCTCAAAACCATACATGCATATTTTACAAAAAGATATTTACAATTATACAATTTCCAAAATCTCTAAATATATGTTGTTAATTCATGCTCCCGAATCTCCAAATACGTAAAGTTTTACATCTGAGTCGTAAATAGCCCTTTATATAGCAAACAAAATGATGGCGTCTGTAAATCGCGATAACCTGTGATGGAATATATATAGCTACAAAATGAACAAACAAGTTAATTACTTGAAGATAGATATCATATACTAACATGACAATTTATCATTTTGTTTTATAATTTATGTCAACCCCTATGTATATCCTTTAATTATTTTAACCATCACACGAGCGTTTAAAACTAACGCGGCGTGAAGCTTGCTAAGTCATCTCGACCATGCGTTGCGAGATTTCTTGCATGTGCGTGAGGCGCTAACTTATCAACGAGCAACTTCTGTCACGAATTTACTGCATCGCGGTGTAGTGCTAAAACTCTGAAGCGACTACGACGGAATTTCTTTGCATCGCCACGTGTTAGCAAGTATACAAATAATATTCACGTTGCAGATTATGCGCATCGCAGCGTAGTGTGCTTATACTTTCTATGAAGCGAGCAGCTACGGACGGAATTTTACGCATCGTTGCGTGGTGCTGGTATTTTCTTTATTGTGGCGACTATGGGCGGAATTCTTTAGCGTCGTCACATAACGCTAAATTTCTTTATATCTTAAGGATTATCATTGGGTTTTAACTACATTTGCCAGTGTCAAAGTACAAATCTAACTTGTTTTGAAACTTCTAAAACTCTCTTTTCAAATATTTTCTTTTTAGATTACTTAACTCCATATTCATTACCAACATCAACCATTTACATAAAATTGGAAAAGATCTTAAGTGGCGAACCACTTACTCACTTGATTTTTCAAAACCCTAACCTAAATCATGGCTTTCGTTTATCTCAAAATCATCATCATTCAACCTAAATGCCACTAATTTAACATCCATACAAGAAAATCAAAACATTAGACATGAAAAACATCAAGCCCTAACTTTCCCACCGGCTTCAAAACTTACTTGTTCTTGGTTTCCTTTGGCTCCTCTCCCTTGCCTATCACTTGTAGAGCACTTAGGCTGAAGGAGAAAAAACTCACCTCTCCACTTTGCCCTAACCTTTCTCCTTTCTCTCCTTTCTCCTTTCTCCCCTTTTCTCCTTTCTTCCCTCTACTGCACGTTCTCCTCACTTTGGAGCATTAAATCTCCTAAAATTTTCTTTTATTTCAAAGTTTCCAAAATTACCCTTAAACCAAATAATCTCATTAGTTTGTTTAAAGTGGTTTACTCTTTTATCCAAGCTTCTCATTGGTCCATTCTCATGAGACCAAGTCATTTACCCATTATTTAAATCATGACTTAGCCATTAAGAAAGGTTTTGATTGGCTAGTACAATTAAATATCTCCATTATAGCAGATTTTATCTCCGTTTCGCCTTTTACTGTTTTTATATCGATTATATGTCAAAAATATTCTATGGTCGTCTATATTTAAATTTGAACATAAAATATTCACAACTAAATCCTTCATAATTGAATTTCG
Organism: Tetrastigma voinierianum; assembly: GCA_016808115.1. NCBI lineage: Eukaryota > Viridiplantae > Streptophyta > Magnoliopsida > Vitales > Vitaceae > Tetrastigma > Tetrastigma voinierianum. Next base: position 1,253,265 of record JAEQBH010000035.1, on the reverse strand, counting down.
GGCTGCGAAATCTTAGAAATCGATTAAAATCATTAAAATCGATGTCCAGGACAATAGCGTATTATTACGGTACGTTCGGATCACTGGAAACTATCAAGGACTCGTTTCACTTTATTTCGATTTCGTTAGTCTTTATGATATATTCGGACATTTTTGTATTTTCGGCCAATTTCGAAAAATTTCATATGACTCCGATTTCGGTCCAGGAAATCACTATTCATAAATATCCTATTCTCTTCTAAATATCGGTTCAAAGTCGCAAGGCCCCAGAATTTCTTACAAATTCCTTTGCAAACCCTCCATTCGGATATAATAAGAAAATCATTATTCCTTAGGGCATTCGGTTACAATTTTCGAAATTCCACTTCATGTCGAATAGCGTCAGGAGCATTCTAAATTCTAATCTACCCTCGTTTCTATCATTGGACCTCTAATCAGTTCAAAAACTACTATTATAACATTCAATCAGGTTGGGGTTTTACAATCACCCCTCCTTATAAAAATTTCGTCCTCGAAATTAAAACATTCGTACCTGCATCAAAGAGATGGGAATAATGCCTCTTCATCTGCTCCTCATGCTCCCATGTAGCTTCCTCTACTGTATGACTCCTCCACAATACCTTCACCAGCGGAATAGTCTTGTTGTGCAGAACTTGCTCTCGACGGTCGGATATGCCTTGGTTCCTCTTATGTGTCAAATTCTCACGTATTTCCCGCTTTGGTTGCTGCGTCGATACATGTGAAGAGTGCAGGTATGTACTTGCGAAGCATAGAAACATGGAAAACATCGTGGTCTGATCGAGGTCATATGGCAGCTCGATCGATATGCCACCTCTCCAATCCTCTCAACAATCTGTATGGCCCAATATATATCGTGGACTCGGCTCCACGTTCCCAAATCAGTACGCCTTCCACCATGGGAAATCTTCAAAAATACCATATCCACCTCGAGACTTTAGGTCCCTACGGCGTTGTCCACTTCCCATAACTTTGCAGCCGGTCTTGTGCAATTTTGATCTATTCCTTACCTTTGATCTTATCACAAGTCACTTGAACAATTTCGGACCTGCTAATTTCCCTTTCCTACCTCGTCCCATGTTTGAGTTCGACATTTCCGTCCATAAAGAGCCTGTGAGGCCATTCGTGCGGCACGATAAGCTGTTATTGTATGCAAACTCCGTCGGGGTAGATGGGTGTCGGCGCTCCTCTAAACTCCATAACACATGCCTAAGCATATCCTCTAAAGAATGTATAGTTCTCAGTTGGCCATCCGTGCATGGATGAAAGCGGAAATGCGGGAAATGCGGAGTTTAGTGCGGGCATTACGTAAGCTGAGCCCCGAGCACGTGAGGTGAAGCACGGGATCTCTTATGCGAAATAATGGGCGGCGTACCATGCAATCGATAATCTCTAACGTATGGTGGGCCAACTTATCCGTGAATCACTATTCTTGATAGGTAGGAAATGGGGTACGATTTCGTCGATCTGTCTCTGATCACCCGTATCGTATCATGTCATGCGTGTCTGGGAAGTCTGTCAGAAATCGTCGTGATCCTTTCCGTTTCCACTCGAGAGTCGATAAAATTTGTAGTAAACCTGCTGGTTTCTGATGTTCAATCTTAATTTGTTAATGAGTTAGGCGCGAATCTGAACTCTTGCTATCTCTCTTCATACCTCTCAGCAGAGTAGTGGTCTCTCGAGTCCGATACATCTTAGTGCTCCTGGATGCATCATATCTTTGATGGTGTGCCCTCTTCCATGATTTCTTTCTTCAACTCTATCCTCGGGGATTTTATAATCTACGGCCCAACACTAGTGTCCCATCCTCGTAAGGTGAGTTACTGCATTGTTCGACCTCTATCTTGCTTCTGATTTCATCGAATCTGGGTCTGGCCATGATCTCTAACCACGTCCCTTAACTCTTGGCCGCACATGAAAAGATGTTATTAGAGTACACGACTCATAAGCGTCTCTAAAGCGACCCCCATAGATCTCGGTTCTACTAACATTGTAGAGTATTCTGCTTTAAATTTGAGATAGAGAACTAGAGGGCTTCTGCTTAGCGCATCTGTACTACATTTGCCTTGCACAGGTGATGATGATAGTCTGGAGTCATAGTCTTTGATGAGTTCTATCCACCTCCCTCGTCTCATGTTCAAATCTTTGCGAGAATAGATCTTTGCGGGCTTTGTGATCGGTAAAGATACGCAAGGTACTCCCATAGAGGTAGTGTCGCCATATTCTCAAGCGAACAACTACGACGCCTAACTTCCCAAATCGTGAGTTGGATAGTTTACTTCATGCTTCTTTAATTTCCTTGAAGCATAAGCTATCACTTTATCATGTTGCATCAACACACAACCTAAACCTTGCCTGGAGGCATCACAATATACTGTAAATCCCTCACTTCCTGAGGGGAGTGTAGTATGTTGATGCGATAGTCGATCTTTTCTTTTAACTCATCGAGCGTGGCGACGGGCTTGACCCGAATGAACTTTCTTCTTTCCTTGTTAGCTTGGTTAGTGGAGTAGCTATCTTTGAGAACCCTTCTCACGAACTTTCTATAGTAACCCGGCTAAACCCAAGAAACCGACTTAGGTTATGTTAGTGGGTGGTTTTCAATCTACAATGGCCTCTATTTTCTGAAGGGCTGAAATACCCTCGGCGGATACCACATGTCCCAAGAACGCTACTCGTCCCCAGCAAAATTTGCACTTGATGAACTTTGCATAGAAGTGATGTTCTCTCGAGTTTGTAATACTATCCTCAGTGCTTTGCATGCTCTTCTTTACTACTTGAATATGCCGAGGATATCATCGATATAGAAGACTATAACGAACTTGTGTGGGTCAGAAGACACGATTCATCAAATCCATGGGTACATTTGGAGCGTTGTGGGTAGAATGGCATCACTAAAAATTCATAATGCCCATATCTGTAGTTAGAGGAATTTGTCTTGGGAACATCTTCCCTCTACCTTCAATTGATGATACGATCGCGGATCTATCTTGAGAAAGACCTTAGCTCCTTGTAGCTGATCAAATAGATCATCGATTCTTGGCAATGGATACTGATTCCGGATGGTTACTTTGTTGAGCTGTCTATAATCGATGCATAAGCGAAGGCTCCCATCTTTCTTCTTAACAAACAACACCGGAGCTCCCCACGGTGATGTACTCGTCTTAACGAAGCCTTTATTCAACAATTCTTCCATTTGCACCTTCAATTCTTTTAGCTTAGCTGGTCATGTCCGTGCAGTAGCATGAATGACTCATGCGACCTTCTTCGATTTAATTCAATCTCTGTCCGGTGGTAACCATGGTAGATCTCGATATCAAGAACTCGTTCACCACGGGAACTTACGCCAGCGCATCTCTTTGTTGCAGTTTTGTGTATACACAGTACCACGACATGCTTCTGAAGCATCTTGTTTGCTTGTAATACGATTAAACTTGTAGGAATTATCTTCCTCTCTCTCCATAAAGATCATACGGTTCCCAGGTTGTGGACCTCTTTCCTATAGCAATCAACGGTAGCGATGTTTATTCTTAATCCATGCACCGAGAATGATGTCAAAGTCATGAATATCGAGTCTTATTAGATCGGCCTCGAACTGGCGGCTTGCTGTAGTCACTTGCTTCCCACAGCGGGCTGTGCAATAGCGAGATCACTAGTGGGAAGTGACACTGTACTACACTCGGTCGGTCTCATCTCTGTCGACTCTCTCTCTGTGAACTCCCGAAATAAAAGAATGGGTGGCTCCACGGAGTCCGCAATACATGACATCAGTATTAAATAAAGAAATGGTACCTGTGACCACCTGCAGGGTAGCTGTGCTGTTGGGTCCTGAAGTATATACTCGGTAGCGACTTGAGGTCTACCTGTCGGTGCTCTGGATGGTCTACTAGGTATCCTCTAAGGGGTATGCCTCTACCTGCTCCGCCACTAGGCTGCCATGCACTAGTAGCTCCTCCAGTCTGGGGGCCTCCCCTATCGTATCCACGACTCCCACTGGTCTGCCCCTGAGCTGTAGATATGGCCTCTGACGGACTCGACGCCACTGCACTTGGACAGTCCCTCATGAAATGGCCCTCTTGGCCACATCTAAAACACCCAGTCCTGCCCTGAAGACACTCACCGGAATGTGATCGGCCATCTACTACACACTGAGTCGGTTCTCCCAGTCACTGTGGCTCCACAGACCTGTGATGGCCGAGAGCGGAACTACGGCGGCACAGAGATTCAGAGCTCTGTGCAGGCTGTGACCATCTTTGGTCGCGACCACTCTTAGGCATCTTGCGGCCTCTCCACGGTGGCTACCCAGTCCGATCCTCTTCGGCGGATTGTGACTTTGACCCGGGCGGTGCATGCGCTCTGCTGCCTGCAGTGTTGCCTCCTGTTGCCATATCGGTATGTGATGCGAGATCACTATGGTCCTAATTGCGGGGTTAAGACACGCCGCCAAATGCGTGGAGTCTTCTCTTGTTCATTCTCTACGAAGAAAGGAACTAGAGCGAATCAACTCCCGAAAACTTCTTTTCGTACTGCAGGGTGAGGAGTTCCCACATGTCCTGTAAAAACTCTTGACTTTGGCATCTTTTGCAGGCTTTTAGGAAAAATCTCTCGTAAATTCTCTCTTGAACTCCGCCCACTTATGACACCCTACGGGTGTGCTCTACGTGCCCAGCTACCAATCCTTGGCGCGATCTTTAAGTAGGAAGAGGCGAAATAGGAGACCCTGCTCCCTCTGTACACCCGTCATGCGAAAAATCTCTTCGTTTGCCTCTGTCAAGATAACGCTCTCACAGGTCTCAAGCTACCATCATACGACCAGCGCCTAATTCTGGCGCGCTCAATGGAATATCCCGGACTCTCGTGGTACTTTGAAGGACGCTGCTATCGTGCCATATGTTCCATACGCCTGGAATAGGTCATGGTAGGCTACGGTCGTGCTTGGTTGTGATGGTACGTGGGTGTGCGGAACTCTGCGGCACGTTGATAGACTCATCAACTGCTCTCTATCCCGGGTGTGGGTGCCTGCGGTACTGTTGCTTCCTCGGGCTGACCTCGGCTTCGCCCAGGTAAATGTGTACTAGTATACGCATCTATATAAACAACAATCAAAATTTCAAGTTCGATCTGCTTCCGATATAATCACGGCATGATAATTCCATGCAATATGTAACTCACAAATTAATGCATATTCATAAGATGCTGAATTCAAGTACTATAACTTATGCTTTAGCTTATGCAATCAATGAAAACATAACTCTTGAAATCTGAAGAATGATGTGTACACAGAATAACTTCATGCCTTAAGCATAAGCAGCACCTGTTTGTGCGAAATATTTCAAACTTTTCTCTTAAAACTTTCTTTCAACTGAATGAGAACCTGCTCACGATACCAACAGCGGACCTTCTAGTGGCGGGGGAAATGTGGCTACTCACGAGTAACCTCTGACCAAGCTCGCTCGGTAGCCAGATTACCATGAAGCTAAGCTAGATTAAAAGCTGCTAAAGCGTCTTTGGAAAACATGGGTTATAAAGGTACCTTTCTATCAAAATCACACTTTTAGATTTGAAAATCGGCGGCATAACAGCGCTCGGTGGTCAAGCCAATACAAAAATCACTGTTTAACAAATTAAACTCCCGATATTTTCGAATCCATTCTGATCATAAAGGACCTCTGTTTCTCATCAAAATATAAAATAAGGATCAATCAACAAAATTTCGCCATAATAGGTTTTTCTCAAAACCATACATGCATATTTTACAAAAGATATTTACAATTATACAATTTCAAAATCTAAATATATGTTGTTCAATTACATATCCATCCCATACATAAGTTTTACATCCTAGGTCATCGTAGCCCACCTATATAGCAACAAAATGATGACGTCTGTAGTCGCGATACACCGCAGTGGAATATATATAGCTACAAAATGAACAAACAGAATTAGTGCAAGAAGATAGATATCACATATACTAACATGACAATTTATCATTTGTTTTATAATTTATGTCAAAACCCTATGTATATCCTTTAATTATTTTATGCAGGCGATTTAAAACTAACGCCAACGTGAAACACTAAATCATCTCCAACCACTCTACGTTCACGGATTTCTTGCATCGTGCGTAGAGGCGCTAAGAAACTTATCGAGCAACTGTCTGAATTTCTTGCATGTGATTGTAGTGCTAAAACTCTGAAGCGACCTCTGGCCAGATTCTTGCATCGCCACGTATTGCCAAACTATACAAATAGCCAGCTACGTTCACGGATTTATGCGCATTGCAGCGTAGTGCTTATACTTCTATGGCCGAGCAACTACGGACCGGAATTTTGCGCATCGTTGCGTAGTCTTGGTTGTTTCTTTGTGTGGCGACTATGGGCGAATTTTCTGTCGTGCATAACGCTAAATTTCTTTATATCTTAAGGATTATACATGGGTTTTAAAACTACATTTACTTAGTGTCAAAGTACAAATCTAACTTGTTTTGAAACTTCTAAAACTCTCTTTTCAAATATTTTCTTTTAGATTACTTAACTCCATATTCATTACGACATCAACCATTTACATAAAATTGGAAAAAGATCTTAAGTGGCGAACCACTTACTCATGATTTTTCAAAACCACTAATCTAATCCATGGCTTTCTCAATTTATCTCAAAATCATCATCATTCAACCTAAATGCCACTAATTTAACATCCATACAAGAATCAAAACATTAGACATGAAAAACATCAAACCCTAACTTTCCCACCATTAAAAACTTACTTGTTCTTGGTTTCCTTTGGCTCCTCTCCCTTGCTATCACTTGTAGAGCACTTGGAAAGCTTGAAGGAGAAGAAAAAACTCACCTCTCCACTTTGCCCTAACCTTTCTCTCCTTTCTCTCCTTTCTCCTTTCTCCCCTTTTCTCCTTTCTTCCCTCTACTGCACGTTCTCCTCACTTTGGAGCATTAAATCTCCTAAAATTTTCTTTTATTTCAAAGTTTCCAAATTACCCTTAAACCAAATAATCTCGTTAGTTTGTTTAAAGTGGTTTACTCTTTTATCCAAGCTACTCATTGGTCCATTCTCATGAGACCAAGTCATTTACCATTATTTAAATCATGACTTAGCCATTAAGAAAGGTTTTGATTGGCTAGTACGATTAAATATCTCCATTATATGAGATTTTATCTCAGTTTGCCTTTTCTTTGTTTTTATATCGATTATATGTCAAAAATATTCTGTAATTAGTCTATATTTAAATTTGAACATAAAATATTCTAACTAAATCCTTCATAGTGAATTTCAGGCTCTGAAATCACCGAAATCGGATTTAAAATCATTAAAATCGGTAATCCGGACAATAGCGTATTATTACCCGAATTACGTTCGGATCACCTGGAAACTATCCAAACGGACTCCGTTTCACTTTATTTCAGTTTCGTTAGTCTTTATGATATATTAGGACATTTTTTGTATTTTTCGGCCCCGATTTAGAAAATTTCAACGAGCTCAGATTTTGTTCGAAATCACTATTCATAAATATCCTATTCTCTTCTAAATATCGGTTCAAAGTCATAGGAGCCCGAAATTTCTTCACAAGTCGCTGCAAGCGCCGATTGGATATAATAAGAAAATCATTTATTATTAGGAAATTCGGTTACAATTTTGAAAATTCCTTCATGTCGAATGGCGTCCAGGAGCATTCTAAGTCTAATCTACCCTCGTTTCTATCATTGGACCTCTAATCAGTTCAAAAACTACTATTATAACATTGTCGGGTTGGGGTTTTACATCCCTCCCGAAGAGTCCCATCGGTGTCGACCTCGTGCGTCCCGATCCACCACGTAGATTTGGATACGGCGTATGCTTCAAGCATGGAGACATGAAACACATCGTGGACACCTAACATCTTTGGGCGATGCATCAATGGTATCTGGTGCCTATCCTCGAGTATCTCGAATGGCCTAATAAACCTCGCGATAAACCTCGCTTTAGAACCTAACCACTCCTCTCTTAGGCATCACCTTCAAAAAGACGTGATCCCCACCTCAAACTCTAAGGGTAGACATCGCACATCTGCATAGCTCTTCTACCGGCTCTGAGCTGTGAGAAGACGTTGTCGTATCAAGCTCACCTTCTCCGAGGTGTCTCTAATCATATCAGGACCAGTGATGGAGCTCTCTTCCACCTCGGTCCAACATAATGGTGATATACATGGTCTCCCATACAATGCCTCATATGGTTCCATCTGTATACTCGCCTGGTAACTGTTGTTGTAGGAAAATTCCACTAAGGGCAGTGCTCTTCGGCTACCCTTATGATCGGGGCTGGCATGCTCGCTGACATGTCCTCCCAGCTTACTTAATATAGTCTGTCGGGCGGCCGTACGTACGTGGGTGGAAGAGTTGTACTCATGGTGAGCCGTGTTCCTATAGCCTTTTGGAAACTCTTCCAAAAGTGTGCCGTAAACCTCGGGTCCCTATCCGATACTATGGATACCGGTACTCCATGTAACCAGACTATATCTCGAACATACAACCAGTAGAATGTCTCCAAGGTAAAGGTTATCCGCACGGCTAGAAAATGTGCCGACTTCGTGGTGAGTCCACTATCTATGCGTCATGCCTCTGCTGCGTCGTGTCGATGGGTCACAAAGTCCATCGTGACATGCTCCCGCTTCGAGCCACCTCCGATGGCTGGAAGCGGCCTGGCGGCATACGATGCTCAGCCTTAACCTTTTGACATGTGAGACATCGTCGAATAAAGTCCCCTACGTGTCTCTTCATCCCACACTAATAGTACTGGCGACGAAGATCCTAGTACATCTTCTTGCCACAGTGCCGCAATCGAGGAAGCGGTGAAACACCACGAGAATATCCCTCTCTGAATCGGTCGAATGGGAACCCTTGCGAGTCCTCTGCTGCGAAGACTACCATCAGTGGACGGTCCAGCCTGCGTCACTTATGCACGACTGTACAGGTCCACTGATGGACATCTTTGCTCACCTTGCAGGAATCAATCACTCTGCTTAACAGAGACGGTGTAGCCATTAAACTCCCCAACGTATCCTGTGCTTGCTCGCTATACTGTAATCCAAACTGTCCCACAGTCTCGAGCATCTGCCACTCCCGAGAAGCTATACTAGCCAATACTCCCCGTGACTTCCGACTGGGTGCATCATCCACGACATTTGTCTTACCATGAGGGTAATGCAAAGTGAAGTCATAATCCTCTAGGAACTCCATCCATCTGCGTTGCCTCATATTGAGGTCCCGCTGCGTGAAAATATACTTAAGACTTTTATGGTCTGAGTACACCTCTAACTCCTCACCATATAAGTAGTGGCGCGAATCTTGAGGAGAACACTCTGACCGCCAACTCCGTGTCTGAGTATTGGGGTAGTGCTCCATGATTCTTCAGGCGCCCAGGAACCATATACTACCCCCAAAGCGCTTCAAAAACACATCCCTAGTTAGGTCTGGAGGCATCATATTACCTTTATTACCCACTGTTCCCTTGTCCGGGACTATCAAGATAGGAGCTGAAGTAAGTCTCCTCTTTAACTCCTGGAATGCCTCCTCACATCGGTCATCCCAATCAAACTTGACCTCCTTCCGGGTTAACCTTTTCAAGGTCTTTATCGGGAGAAATCATAATGAATCTCTGTAATACCCGGCCCGATCTGAAACTCGTGTCTCAGGCCCGGCTTGGCCTCTCGGCTCATCCGCGACCTCGACCTTCTACGGGTCCGTTGGCGCTCCGGATGCTAACTGCCGCGTGTCCCAAAATCTCACCTCGATAGCCAAAACTTCGCGCTGCGAACTTAGCGTATTCCTAGTGATGGTCTCTCAGCAGCTATTACAATCCTCGAGATGATACTCGTATCTACTCGACTGGGAGTAGATACAAAGATGTCATCCATGAAGCTACGACAAGGCGATCTAGATAGGTTGGAACATCCTGTGCATGAATCCGCATGAATCTTTGGCGGTGCATTCGTCAATCCAAAGGGCATCACCGTAAACTAAAAGTGCCCATAACGCATCCTAAATGCTATCTTAGGGATATCTATCTCCTTAACCCTCAATTGATGGTAACCAGTGCGAAGGTCTATCTTGGAGTAGACTCGCGCTCCTCTCAGTATTCAGGCTCGTCGTCAATCCTAGGTAATGGTACGATTCTTAATCGTAACCACATTCAGCGCCGTTAATCAATGCACGAGTTGAAGGGTCTTTAATCCTTCTTCTTCGCAAATAGAACGGAGCGCCCCATGGTCGAGTGTTAGGTCTAATGAACCCCTTGTCCAGCCAACTCCTGTGGCCCGGACTACGGGTTCACGGCTGGCGGTGCCATCTGTGCGGAGTCATAGAGATGGGTGAAGTACCAGAGTGTGACTCGATACCGAAGTCTACTACCCTCGTGGAAGCCGATCCAGATTAGCTCATCACGTAAAAACATCTACATACTCGCATACTACGAGGTAGATCCCAGTCTGAAGTCTCTCCTCGTTCTCTAGAATTAGGCTCATTGCCCGACTGCTAGCGTCCTTGACACTGGACTCGTATCTTGTGCGGGGGTAAAATGTCACGCTTGTCTCTACGAAATACCACTCAGTGCGATCTGCGTGTGAGGCGGTAACCACTCCCCTGCGCTATGTCGATAACTTCTCTGTAAGGCATCGGTAATCCATCCCACAGGGATGACATCGAACTCGAGCATGTCCATGATCATAGTCATTTTATGAGTAGAGTCCCGAGATCTCAACTGCCCAACCGACATATCTTCCTTATCCTTGCCCCTTTTACCTAATCCCTGAGGAGAACTCATACAAGGCTCCTCTAAGGTCTCAACCTCTAAGCCCGACTCTATCTGGCCCGATCTGTGATGAATGAATAGAAAAGCACCGAATCAAATAACACTCTTGCCCATGCGTGAGATAGCAAAAGCGTACCACAATATGGTATTGATCATTGACTCAACGGTGTGATAAGCGTAAACACGCCCCTTAACTCCTGACGTTCTTGCCTATGGGCCTCGTCCTTTTCCTTTAACCATAGTTTGGCCTCTCGGGCCTGCCTCTGAAACGGAAGGTGCCCGTGTAGCTCCACAGCGAAACTTGCTCCTCTGCTTTTGTCTGGGTGTGGAGGAATGTATTGTATCCTCTCTATCCTACATTTGTAAGAATTTGCGTCCTGGCTCCACGAGATCTGTCTCTAGGAAATCCCTCCTCATGTCTAGAGGCTGCGACAATGGTAGCACACACCATATGCCGCGTGCGGCGACTCTCGTATTCCCTTGCGGGATGGAGTCGCGACTCTGGAATCCTCGTGAACTAGAAGCTCTCTGCCTCTTTCCTAAACTAGAAGAAGACTGACTTTCCTTCCTCTTGCTACTAAAACCCGCATCCCTAGTGCTCCTAGCATCCTCGATCTCTCTTTCTATGGTCAGGGCTGTCCTAACCATGGAGTACATATCCCAGTGACGAGAAGTCTACTTATCTGGCCCCGAATGGACAACCGGCCCATTCTCGAATCTAACCTTTGCCATGTCATTGTACGTAATCATCGATGCATCCGGGCTAGCTTTGTGAACCTAGCCACATAATCCATCACAGTCATCACCCCCTACTTCAGCTCTAGGAAATCTTGAGCCTTCGCATGCCTCGCAGTATCTAGAAAGTACTTACCCATGAACAGCTCCTGAAACTCTTCCCATGTCATAGCCTCTAAGTCTCTAGAGGTCCTTGCCCATCTCCACCATACCTAGGCCTCACCCTTTAGCTGGAACACAACTAGTCTAATCCTGGTAGTCGTCAGAGGTAATCTCCATAGCCTCTAACACCTTCTCAATCTGCATGAACCAATGGTCTGCCACCATCGGATCTCCTCCTCCGGTGAATGTCGGAGGATGATGCGCCCTAAACCTCTGGAGGTTACTAGGATCTCTTTGACTACACCTTTCACCTTCTTTGTCTGCGATAACGACCGCGCATGATACCATCGGCCTTAACAATTGCACCGCCCATTGAATGCGGTGATTGCACGACCCGGTACCTGTGGGCGCCTCGTCCTCGTCCTCGACTAGCCCATCTACATATTTCGATAGCGGTAAGAATCATTGCAATTTTCATTTCGGTCTAACTATGTCACCGGATGCAATTGCAATAGACTTGACAACCATGAACGACCGTTCCTTTCCTAAGTGGCACTAAATTTCAACCACTCAATTCATTTATTTCAATAAAATTCAAAGCTTTCTTATTCATTTCAGTATCCAAATCCCTAAGGTCATAGTTCCTAGCCTTAGCATTCACCCTTTTCCTATATACATTACACCATGCATATAGTTTCCTACGCAACAACCGCGCAATCACAATTTCAAATGGTAGTTAAATACAATACAGTATCTCTAAGGCATAAGCACATCCCCGAGATACTATTCATACACAGAAATAGTTCATATACCAAGTCCTTGCATTCATAAGAAATGCAAGACATAATTTCATTTTAAACAAATCATTTTGATCAATAAAATTTCATTTTTGAAAATTTTATTTTCCGAAAAGTACAGCTCATTTATTTGATTTTGATTTGTTGTGACTTTAAATCACGGGGGGGTCGGGTTGACTTCCCGTCAACCTTCGGAAACACTCGTGAATGTGGTTGTTGAAATCTCTCACAAAAATCGGGCGAGTCTCCCTTTGTATGGGGAGCTCTGCCCGTATACAAACTTAATCCCCGAACAATCCGATATAACAATATATAGTGCTTGGCCACTTGGGCCATAAACCAATATTATCCAAATAAATCCCAACTATATACAATAGTTCCAAGAGTTAAGAATTTACTCTTATAACTTATATATTAAAATTCTAGAATTCTAATACATGTACTACATCATAATACCAAAGCCACGGCAGGCTTTCTTCTAAAACAACCTCACAGGGCGAGCGTCCCTGTACGCTCCTTGCACACGAAAATAATATCCTCGACGGGAGTGAGCTATCGCCCGGTAGTGAAATCACCCTAAATAGGTTACTCTCCACCCCTAAGTGCATATGCAATGCTCCAATGAAAACATACATTCAAGTAAATCGTGATCTACTTAAATGTCTACATGATCAACTCATACCAGAGTCCTCAAGCTCCCTCACACTTGCCTAAGTCATGTATGAGAAACATTATTTTCAAAACAAAGGTATTTGTTTTTAATTATGGACAACCCTCCGATATAAGTAATGGACCGACTCCGATGATCTATTTAGTGGACAACCCTCCGATGTATATCAATTGGGTCGACTCCGACGATTGATATTTTATATGGACTACCCTCCGATAAATATTATTATTAGTCAACCCTCCGAAACCACTCTCTCAATGAACCACCTCATGCACTCACTTTTATCGTTCTAGGGTGCCCTAGTGCAAATGGAATGCATGATGCCATTTCTAATACAATCATATAACATATGCAAATATATAATCATGAATATATTCACGTAATTTAAATCACACAAACATGTTATGCAATTTCACATTCCATTACACCAAAAATTAGCTCACGAGGGCTAATTAACAACCACGAGCAATTCGATTTGAATTACTCAACAAAACACATTATTTCACAAAAATATTTTGTGAACACTATTTATATGAATAGTGAAACCCTCGGGTTACTGTTCCCGGCAATTCACCAATCATCGGTTCACTTTGTGAACCCGAATTTCACGGCCATTTCCGGCCTTATGCATATCACAACACAATCCATGGCATAAGTTACACAATTAGCCACCCAAACATTCCGTGAGCAGTCACGAACTGTAAATTTGGGTTACATAAATTCAAACAATTCGGTCCCAAGTTTTGGGACCGATCAAATGGCCGTTCAAGGCCTCAACCCAATCGAAACATTATAAAACACTTAAATAAAGTGTAAAACCCAAGTAGGATAAATCCCCTACCTCATGGAGTTTTTCGAAAACTCCCAAAACCGATGCCCACACGTAGGCCTTGATGCGTAGAGCAGCTTTTCTTCTTGTCTCGACGAGTTCCGAGGGTTGGATCGCCCAGAAACCTAGAGAGAAGTATCTTTCTCTCTCTCTAAAACGAAATCTCCAGCCACTGCAAGTCCCTTCCTCCTTTTTTCACGTTTTTTGGTCTATTGATATTTGAAGAGGATGACACTATTCCTCTTTTTGTCTTTTTCTCATTTAAACAAATTCAATAATGCCCATCATGTCCCTAAGCTTTGTATTTTAGACATTTGGCACTATCTGGGCCGTCCATTTCCATCATCTCTCTACCCATGCACCATGTGTAACATGAGTACATGTTATATGTGACTTTTGTCACGCCAGTTTCATTTAGAGCACCTATTGCTTCGATGCCTCGAAAAACGTGTCAACTCCGACTGTCTCGAAATTCGGCGTGCTAGCTATATTTTGCGAGACGATTCCAACGGTGAAATCCGTTTCATCATCCGAGATCTTGAGAATAAATTTTGGATTTTTTATCAAAATTATGATTTTGCCCTTTTTGAGAAAATTAGATTTTCTCGGGTCTTACAGAATGGGAGAGGAGATGAGAGAGGGAGGGGTGCGGGTCGGGGAAGAGAAAGGGGGCAGGCCTGTTTTATTTGGGCCCGTGGACTGAGCCATGGGTCTTAAAACATTTTAAGCCAGCTCAGTCCCATTTGTTGTAGGTCAAACGGACCTAAAGCTGGCTTGGGCTGGGCCTAAGGCCATATCCATGACTTGGATTGAAGTCCCCTATTTCATGCTTTACAAGTACTTTATTTTAGCATTTTAATAATTCATTTCTCTTATTATTTCTTTAATCTGCATGGGTGGGTGGGGGGTATGGGGGTTGTCAACTATTTCTTCTTTTTACATATTTGTGAATTTGAGTATTTATTTCCTAAAATTTGGAGTTTAAACCAATTTTTACTCTTAAAATTCTAAAACTATACTCGTATTCAAACGGCTTGAATCAAGTATCGCCAACCTTGTGGCTCAATTTGGATTTGGGAATTAGGGCTATGTTTGTTTTCTTAAATTTGAGGGAAAATTCACAAGAAAAAAAATAGAAAGAGAGAGAGATCGAAAGTAGAGAGGAAAGAAAAGCTAGAGAAAAAAAACAATAAAGTTAAATCCGTCATTTTATTATAATTTGCTACATCAAACTTATTTTATTTATTGTAATTCATTTATAAAAAGATTAAATAATTTAAAAAATATGTGAGTTTCTAAGTAATTTATTTATATATGGTTTCTTTTGAGATTTTCCATTAAATAACAAAACATAAAGAAGATCATTTTTCTTAGAATTTTATTCTTTCCTTAATACTTTCACAAAAACCAGAAACACAACCTCGATAAAAAAATATACTAAGGAAAGTAGTTTCTTTATGTTTGGTTTCATTATTGAAAATACAAAAAAGAACTAATTATAATTAGAAATTTATATATTGTAAAATTAGTTAATGTTTATAAATAAATGAAAATAAGTGAAATGGGCTAGAAATATTTGAAAATATATTGTCTTTTGCCCTTCCTCATGTAAATGATGGGCATGAAAAGTAAATTTGTTTTGAACCTTTTCATGCATGTACAAAAACCAGGATGAGACGAATTCTTCAACTAGGTAGGTAGAAGCATCAGCAAGCACTTAAGTTGTCAATTAGACATCTCTGGCCGATGGAGGCTTTATTCCATTCCATAAAGCGAAACCTTTCGTAAATGGATTGATGTGAACTAGACCACAAATGTGAGGACACTCAAATTGGGTTCTAAGGATATGATTTCCATTCATTCATCATGATCCTGCCGGCGCCGCTCTTTTTTTTGACAATAGCAAATGTAGAAAAGAAGATAAGCAGTTTAATTGGGTAGATGCATTCGAGAATATGGCTAGGTAATGTTGTGTGCCTAATACGCTGCCATCCTAAATTTTCGATATTGGATTTACAACGATATTTGTTTTAGAAATCACGATACAAGACCCATGAGAGTAGAAACTCACTAAAAATTCTATTATGAAACTTATTCAACTTCCTACTACCAATAATCAATTGAACTCTAGCATTCTATATATATGATTAACAATGTGATGAAGAATGAAACGAATTTTCAAGGTAGTGACCCGAAGTTTACTAGACATTCTTGCAACGAGAAGAATTATAAAAAAAAAATGCATGAAATAATATCTGAGAGGGTCGACACGTCTCGATAAGAACACAATGAGTGTTTTCCATTTTGGATTTTATTTCCCATGTGAAAATCATGATCCTTGGCGGATTTCATGTTGTGAGATTGCATCTTTGGGTTAACATGATCCTTAGCTGATTGAATACTGATATTATCTTTATTACTCCCCCGCCAGCTAGGGTCGATGCTTCAGTGCACTCAGCTTGGATCGAACTAAACGAGTTATTAGGTAATCCCTTTGTGAAAACATAAGCAATTTGTAGAGATTATGGGACAAAACGTGTAACAAGAACTCCATTGGCAACCTTTTCGCGGACAAAAAGATAGTCTAATTTGATATGCTTGGAGAGAGCATGGAATACAGGATTTATTGTCATGTGGAGTGCACTGAGGTTATCCGCATACTTGATTGAGGAGGTTCATAAATTGGAATACTATATCGCGAAGAAGAAAAGTAAGCTAAGTTATTTGCGATTGAATGCAAGCGGCCAGATGTCGACCCTCATAACGATCTAGAAAGCGTAGGTTGGTGCTCTCGAGGACTAGGAAGCCTGGTGGCTCCCAGAAAAATATAGTACCCATAAGTTCTTCTTCTGTGTTCATGCAGCCTGCCCAATCAACATCACAAAAACCGGTGAGACAGTGACTTTGTTTAAGAAATCTGATTCTGTTGTAAATTGTTCCCTTCAAATATCTTAGTATGCATTTGATAGCTCTCAAATCTGATTCAGTGGGTGCTTGGAAGTGTTGGCAAGCCTTATTAACAGAATGCACAATATCAAGCCTTGTAAAGGTTAGATATTTAAGGGATCCAACAATTTGCCTCTATTATCTAGGATCAATAGGTCGTTCAACAGATGAAGTAATGGTAGACTTGAGAGCCATGGGTGTGAAAATAGATGTGTACTCCATCTTTTTAGTATGCTCCAAAAGATCTTTAATGTATTTCGATTGAGATACAAACAACCCATTCACAGATATTTTACTTCCAATCCCAATGTCTGATGATTAGAATCTTTAGGAGAAAATTCTGCACTCGGGGTATTAATGGGGTTACCAATGATTTTGTTATCATTACACAGTGATGATAATGTCATCAATGTGAATAAGTAACAAAATATTGGAGTGACCTTTGTGAAGAATAAAGGGATAGTCTGCTACCCACAAGCGAAAACCGAAATGAAGAAGACGTGAGGCAGTCTATCAAACCCGGGCTCGGTGCTTACTTTAGGCCATGAAAAGAGCGATTCAATCGGCATACATAATTAGGAAGATCATGATTTATGAATTCTTGAGGTTGCTCCATGAATACCTTTTCCTTTAGAAACCCATGTAAAAAGGCGTTCTTGACATCTAACTATCTCATTGTGCAACCCAGAGTCACTAATAGAGACATGATTAATCTGATAATAGTTTGTTTTATAATTAGGCTAAAACTCTCTACAAAATCTAGACCTGGTTTTTGAGAAAAACCTTGAGCAACTAGTCGTGCTTTGTATCTTTTTACTGTTCCATCTGCATTCAACTTTGTTTTAAACGCATTTAGAACCTGACATTATGGGTTGAGCGCCTAGGAACCAAATCCCAAGTCTTATTTTGGGTTAAGGCCTTGATCTCTTCTTGTATTGCCTCAAACCAATGGGGAATTTTTAATGCAGTAAAGTATCCCTTTGGCTCACGAATATTACCTCTTGTTGGAAAAAAAGTGATCATTTGAGACTTCAAACTGGAGTCATTCTTGAGTTTACTTCTAGTGATCATGAGAGTCCTAGAATTATCTTTGTGTTGTTCTTGAGGACCATTTATCTAGCATCTTTAAGGAGGTGAGAGATCAACAATTAGGTGCTAGATAATATCAAGAAGATTAATAATAGTAGAGGGATTGTAGCCACTTGTAGTTGCCGGATTACGGAAGAATTCCCGTGACGTATTAGGAGTTCAATGAGTGGTTCATCAGCGTAGAGTTGAGGACCAGTACCGCGTTCATCTCTAAGAGGTGTTTTGGTTCATGTTTCAATAGCAGTAGAAGCAGTAGATGTTTCACTAGTAGTGGGAAATCCAATAGTGATGGCACTTGATACTTCTTCGTCACAGCCAGTGTTAAACTTGGTAGAAATCCTTCTATCTATACTGGCTTAGTTTTCTTGTACATGAATATTTCATGGGCTGTTATTACATAACATGGGACTAGAATGTTGATTATGTTCAGCTTGAATTTCATCATCAAAGGAAACATATTTTCTCAATTAGTTGTTTGTGTTCCATTTCCTAGATTTGTCTTATTAGGTGTTTTTTGAACTCTCACCATGCATCCAAGGTTGAAAATTAAGACATTTCTATAGGAATCTTCAAATGGTTTCCTTTGACAAAAGAGTTAGCATATGGAAGGAAAATTTCATTGAAGATAACGTGTCAAGATGACACACCCCTACCCCCTACTATCGGCAGGTGTGCCGGCCACTCTACAGAAATCCTCAGCCGTTACCTCTAATGACTAGAAAATCCTTTGAAGCAAAGCCGTATTGCTTGCTTCAATCTTGTATAAATTATTTTTTTTTCTAAACTTATGATTTTATAAAATTTCGGCAACATAACAGCTACATATAGGACATGTCCCAAATCCTGTATACATAATTTACACTATTTCAAATATGGCAACCAACAACATTGTTTCAAAAGAGCCTCAAGCTCCACACATTTTCACAAAACCACCTTATGTAAATACATATATTCCTTTATGGGTTTCTGAGATATTTTCTTACAAGTGATTATTAATAATACAACACTGATACTAAAGTCAGGAGAATCCTATTTTGCTCTAGCTTAAGGCGTGCACATTGCACGGAAAATGGTTTTAAAGCGGGAGAATAATGAGCTAAGCAGGCTCGTAGGTGTATGCTTTTATAAAGGATTTCTTTTTTAGAAAATATCTCAAAGCAGTAAAACTCTCTTTGCGAGATATTTTCCATAAATCTTGCTTTGTAAAGTTTCTAAAACTTTCCATACTTGCTTGCTTGTTTTGCTTTGCTTTTCTTTAAAATTTCCAAAACTTTTATGCCTTGCTTTGAAAGTTTACTAAACTTTTCAAAAATCTCTTGCTTTCTTTACCTTGCTTTAAAGTTTCCAAAACTTTTCATAAACCTCGCTTTAAAAAGTTTATAAAACTTTTTCTCAAACACGGGAGCACAGGCTCAACCGTTTGCTAAAATCTAAACGGGGAACTGGGCTCAGCGGGTACACCCGATGGTGATTTTCAAAACTATATAAAATATTCATATAAATCATCAACCACTTTGGAGGCGCTCTGTTCGCGTACCTTAGTGAACACGCGGGAGCACAGGCATCGACCATGCCGATTAGGACACGGGTCCGCATCACCTAGGTGGAAGGGCCTTGGCCCACGTCACCTTTTTCGGTAAATATGGTGGAGTTGACACGGGTCTCCATGCGTAATTTAGTTGGAAACTCTAACCTTATATACTTCAGTTCGTTGCCCGCGGTCTCCTTTAAATGCATGATGCATGATCTAAGTTTGTCGACCAGGCAAATCTAAAATGCATGTATGATATCCTAGCACCACGCGCGCGGCGTACGAGAATACCTCTTTGTCGGTATGCTTACTTAAGACTAGGGATTTTTAGTTAGGCTTTATTTTACAAAAGCATGTATGACTTTTGTTTACAATTCAAAACCATTGTTTGTTTTCTTTATAAAAGTATGGTTGATTACATCAAAACCATTACTTGTTTGCTTTTCACATATGGTTTAAATCAAAACCATTTTGTTTACTTAAAAACCCATTGCTTGCTTTAAAGATGGTTTACAATTAAAACCATTAAATACCTGTATAAAACAGTTTATAATAATAATACACTAGCATTTGAAAAATTGGTTTAGAACACTCACCTCTTTGTTTCCTGAAATTTGAGCACAACTCCACTACTTTCCCGCCTTTTCTTTTAGCCTACACACTCAACAAATACGGCAACGTATTAATCGCTTGCGTATAGCGTAAAACTTAACTTACTTCATCACGAGTCACTTTGGGAATCCTCTGGCATTCATATAAAGCAATTAACAATTTTATAGCCAGGCACAAAAAAAGCCTAACAAAAAACCTTAAACCTAAACACAGGGCAGAAACCCTAAACCCCAAACTTGAAACCACCCAAACCTAAACCCCAAAACCAGCAAACCAGCAGAAACCACAAATCTAAACCTAAGCCTTAAGCCTAAACCGAAACCCGAAACCGAGAAATCTAAACCTAAACCTAAACCTAAACCAGAAACCTAAACCTAAACCCCAAACCCTAAACCTAAACTCTAAACCCTAGCCAAACCCTCGACACTAAACACTAAACCCCTAAACCAGAAGCCACATGCTGAATCCGAAACACAGGCAGAAACCTAAACTCTAAGCCTAAACCTAAACCTAAACCTAAACTCAAAATCCTAAACCTAACCCTAACCTAACCCTAAAATCCTAACCTAAACCTAAACCTTTAAACCTAAACCCTAAGCTTGGCAGAACCACACAAACCATAAACACGAAACTAAACCAAGGCTTCGAAACCACAAACCACAAACCACTAGCAAACCTGAGTGAAATCAAAACCCCTAAACCTAAAATCCTAAACCTAAAACCCCAAACCCAAAACCTAAACCATAAACCTAAACGAAACCTAAACCTAACCTAACCCCATAAAACCACTAACCCCTAAACCTAAACCCTTAAACCTAAGCGGCTTGAAACCTAAATCGTAAGCCTAAACCCTAAGCCTAAACCCTAAACCGAAACCCAAACCTAAGCTCTAAGCCTAACCCTTAAACCACTAACCCTAAACCTAAACCCTTAAACCCCTAAGCTTGAGAAACAGGAAACCACAAATGTCAAACCTGGCTTACTGAAACCACCCAAACCCTGAGCCCGAAGCCCAGACCCTTAAGCTCTAAACCCTAACCCCTAAACCTTAAACCCTTAAACCACCAAACCCTAAACCGGAAACCTTAAACCTAAACACGAAACCTTAAATACGAAACCTAAACCCCCAGACCCCCCGAACTAAACCCCAAACCCCGACCTAAACCGGAACACAAGGAAACTCTAAACCCTAAACCTAAACCCCTAAACCCCGAGCCCGAGAGCCAGAGCCAAGCCCTAAACCTAGAAACAGCAGGAAACCACAAACCACTAGGCAGAAACTCTAAACTCTAAACCCCTAAACCCCTAAACCCCGAAACCTGCCTGAAACCCGTAAACCGAAACCTAAACCCTAAAAGCTAAACCTAACCCCTAACCTAAACCAACCCCTAAACCTAAACTCATAAACCCCAGACCCCGAACTACGAACCTAAACCTACAAGCCTAAATCACTGAACCTAAACCACAAACATAAACCTAAACCTAAACCCTAACCTAACCCTAACCCTTAAACCCCAAACCCCAAGCCTTAAACCTAAACCCTAAAACCTAAACCTAAACCATAAACCTTAAACCTAAACCACAAGCCATAAACCTAAACCCCCAAATCTTCAAACCACAAACTCTAAACCTAAACCGCAAACCTGACCCACCCAAGCCTAGGTGATTCAAATTGGATTGATGTTGATGAAAATTGTGTCCTCAAGCTTAATTTCATTTAGTGTAGTGATTCCATTTAGTTTAATTAAATTTATTCAATTCTTTAATTTACTTAAGGATTATTTTAAAGTTTTGCGATGACCTATCCAAAACTTGGGGACCGAATAAAATACAGTTCCCTATGAATTTGTATGAGGATACCAACTTCAGATTTGCTTTCTTTTATCTTTATCAAAAAGTAAATTATTCTTTGGAAACATTTAGAGATTAATTTTCTTTTATTCCTACGTGTTTGGATCTTCTCATGAATTTTAGTGACGTACAGTATATCAATTGATTGAATACCATAGAGAACACTTATCAATCTCAAGCTTTTTAACCCAAACATTGCCACGATTTTGTTTAGAAGATGGAAGCCAAAGCTTGTTGGGTATTGATTTTTAAAATTTAATAAAGGATAAGAGAACAAAATTTTTATTTTTTTTGAATAACTAAAGGCTATTACAAATAGTTTCTTTTCGAGTAGGAAAGAACTCTATGATCACCTATGACATGAGGCGCTCTAACCCAGGTGAGCTATGCGTCATTGGTGAAAAAATCTTTTGAGGCGGTTAAATTCACAAGTGCTCATCAATTAAAATGGGAAGAAACTAAAAGCATTGACGCTTTCTTTAATTTCCATTTCAAACGATTAAAATAGGTAACCTCACATAAATAGGGGTATCCAAACAGCCCGAATCCCATGGCCCAACCCAAGCTCGTCCTGCCTTGAAGGGTTAAAGCCCGACCTAAGCTTGTGCTAGATGGGTAGAGCCTTAGGGCTTCATTTTAGGCCTGACCCAGGTAGTGGATTCAAGCCGCCCCATGAAGCATCCATAACCCGCCTTGTATTAAAAAATTAGATAATATAAAAAGTAAGCTTATAGAATAATTTAAAATAAAAAAATGCATCTTCTAAAAATTTTATTCATTGAATATGTTATACATCATACATGATTAAATTTGAAAATGGAGAAAAGTTTACATCCTGATAAAATAATTACATCAATTATGTTGGCGCCCCTTATTTATCAATTATATGTAGTGAGGTAGAGAACATGTCATACCACGGGCCGGAGCGCAAGCCGGGGCGCGAGACCCAAACCTCCACCTTATGAAGGGGTTGGAGCCTGAGACCCAATAAAGCTCGGCCTGGTGAGATTAGATCCTACTCATGCGAAATTACATGGCTTGAGCCTAAAATTAAGCTATACTGCCAGAGTAATCAAATATAGGCGGCCCAAAAAACTTGTGTAAAAGGAAAAGTGCTTAGTCTCCATGATTTGCACCCTACGGATTAGAAAAGAAGGATCTTACATGATCACGACTCCTCAATTATCCCACAGTCGAGTCAGAGATAAGGAAAAGTAGAAACTCCTCACCCGATAGAGAGATCTCGTATCACCATCTAACAAGTAACCACTATTCCCCTTATAAATACCAACCCATTCCACCATAAAGGAAGTGCTGCATAACAATAACGCCGTAAAAAAAGCATTTGAATTCTTTCCTTCTCGCAAGAAAAACCGACAGCCATCGGTGGCGTCGCCGCTGCCAGATCACCGCTTTTTGTGTAGGTTGCGGGTTGTTCGTGATCTGATCCAGCGGTGGCTGCGGCCGGCTCTCCCGGCCCGGTGCCAGTAGAAAAAGTACCCATCGGTTTGGCGTCGATGCGGCCCAGGAGCAGCGGTTCAACTACAAATGGCCCGAATTCTCGGTGGCGATGGTATCGACACGAAACATGGCGGGAGTCGCGCCAACCCTAGGAAGCAAGATTAACGAGGGGCGACATGGATGGCGAGCCACCAGAGACTCATCTTGAAACTCTACTGCGGGTTGTGGTTCCAACCCTCCCCTTCGGTTTTGCATCTTTCTTCATATTTTTCATCGTGATGCCTTTTTCTCTTTTCCTATCCCACACACAGAGGAGAACTTCTCCTCCTTATTCTAGAAGCTTTTTAACTTTTCATTTTCTCCAAGTTTGGTGGAATGGTGCAATGTTTTGTCTTTTTAAGCTTTCTACCACCCTTAACAAACTTTGGGTCAATAACTCCCATACCGAGTTGGCATTAGGAATTATTTGAGTGTTTAGTACACCCAGAGGTAGATTGTTCTGAGAGGAGCTACAAGACCAAACTCATTTTCCTCCTTGATCTTTCTTTTCACATCTTCTTTCACAATCCTCTTCATCTTTTCTTATTTCTTGGAATTGTTTTCTCAGCCCTTATCATCCAGCACCCAGTGGCAGAGCAATATTCCCTGACTTGTCATCTTACATTACCTTAATGTACTTTGTCGATGATCTGCAGGCAAATAAGTCATTCTTTACTAAAGATTATATGGGAGGAATTTGACTGTTGCTAGTTGATGATGAGATTGGCTGTGAAGCTCAATTAGGGCAGGTGTATATGCATATCGTATAAAGGGTAGGCTTGAAGAGCAAAACTTCCAAGGATAGCTAAATCATTTCTGTTAGTTATTTCCCTACGATTTCTCTTTAACTTATAATCCAACAAGTTCTAGGACATCAAATAGCTTGTATGATGGATCGAGAAGATAACCCCCAATCTTGGCACAATTTCTTTAAGAGTTTTGGTTTACCATGTGTAAAGTTTATCAGGATGTTGTAACCAAACTATTTACACAAACAGAATTATAGGTCATATCTGTTCCATCAATTTATTAAAGTCTTCCTTAATCTTGAATTTCAACACATTTATTCATAATCTTACTGCTTTCCATTTCCATTCATTTCATTCTACCCCAATGCATCTATAAGATTTTTATTTGGTTTCGAGAAATTTTTTTTTTTTTATGCTGCTTTACAAGTAAAAATGTTCATTTAAATCATGCATTCATCTCAAACAATCCAACACAATAACAATGTCATTCTTTACTCAAATTCAATCAACCCGAGATATTGCAGTAATTACTTATTTTGATCCAGTAGTGGACTTTCTCGATTATTTCAACTAAGATATTTATAAAGTGAAAAATGTAACACTTGAGCACACCATAGTAAACTACTAAACATAAATTATATTAAAGTGCATTTTGGAAATTTTGCAATTATTATTTTACTGAGTTAGAAATTTGAAACAAGAAAATTTGTACAAGATACAAGGGTAAGGAATTTGTCAAACGAGAATTATAAAAGTCATAATATAAGAAGATGAGATGCTATTATATAAATGGATTAAGTTATGGTGCAAATAGAATGGAGTTAGGACAGGTGTAATAAAGGAAAATTTATTAAATTGGGATAAGACCCGATTAAGTGTTCTCTCATTTGGGGATTTTGGAGGGCATTTCGTGAAGAGAGAAAGGAAGAGAGAAAAGAAGAGAAGAAGAAGAAGACGAAGAAGAAGAGGAAAAGTATGGATTGATATGGTTTTGTATGGATTACTATGGATTAGTATGGATTTTTGGACTTTTGTATAGATATTAGTTTGTTCCATTTCTAGGGTGTAGTTAGGAATTCATCCTAACCCTAGATTTGTTGAAAGTTGGGTTGGTAAAACCCTAGTTTGTATAAGATGAGTAAGGAATACTCCCTTTGAGTATAGATTCTTGGTTTATGATGTGGATACATGTTTACAGGTGTTAGGAAGTTAACCTTCTTACCAGGATTTGAGTTTAGGTTTGGAAAAACACTAATTAATCTTTATGTTTGGTTTTGGTTGAGTTTAGGAACTACCTGGGAGATGTTTTGGGCTATCCCGAGTTTTCTTTTGATTTTGGTTGGATTTCTAGAGAAAAATGGGCCAATCGACAAATTTGGAGCAATTTCGGGGTCTACGCCCACTGACTTACAGTCCCGTGCGATGGCGTAAGTCCATGCGGCGTGCGTAACCATACCTCGGCGCATTGGCGAGAGGAAGCGGACGAAGCCTCCGGATATGGCGAGGCATAGCCAAAGCCCACCGCGGTGAAGGTCTACGCCCGCGGCGTAGCACTCCAGCGTGCGGTGCTGAGTAAGGCGTAGCACTAGTCACAGACATGTGTTTTGTCATGTTTTTCTATTACATTTATTTAGAATTTTCTATTAGACTAATGAGACCTTTATAAATTGTATGAAAGGGTTCATTCATGTTTGTAAGGTAAAGGAAAAATTAGACCGTACCTCGCCGCCTCGGCTAAGCGAATGTTGGCAAACTTAATGCCCCTATGATAAGATAGTAAGTTCCTAAACACATATAATTGCCGGGTACTTGGGCCCGGATATTAAATGACCGACACCTACATTACATGGCGAGCGCAGTATAGTACTTTGGAACTCTCTAATTAGTGGGACGACACTCTCTGACCGTGCTTCGGCACATTTAATACTTCGTTACTTTCTGATTAGTGCGACGACACTCTTTGTCAATGCCCGGCACTCTGCTTTGTCTTCACGCCACCTCAAATCTTGTCATGCAGCCAGGGAACTTATTGTGTTGTTTCCTACTCGTTTCTTATTAATGGTCTAGGTAGTTTAACAATTATATGACAAGAGTATGAATAACGAATAAGAGTAAAGTAATGTACATCGTTCTGCTCTGAATGTACCTATGGGTACCTCCGTACAAGTATAAGCTCTGTAGTACCTACGGGTAACTCTGTACAAGTATAAGCTTTGTAGTACCTACGGGTACCTTCATACAAGTATAAGCTCTGTAACTACTACGGTAGATCTGAACAAGTATAAGTCTGCTATAAGTACAAGTATGTGTATAAGTTTGTTATATGGTCATGAAAAATTATCTTTATACTCTGTATATATTCTTTGTTAGCAATAATCTCTTTGTAAAGTAAGTATCAATGCATGTACATGTATAAGTCATAGTTTCCCCACTAAGCTATAAAGCATACGGGTTTTAATATGTGTAGGTACAAGGAGGATGTCCACTTGATCTTCCGCGCGTCTCTTCTTTGGGCGACCACGTTTTTAGAATTAATCCACTGTCACGTTTTTGCCTACGATTATGTAAATGTAAATGTATAGTTTTGTATATTTATATGAAAATGGGACTGGCGTATGTATTGGCTTGTAAACTCCACTACGGTGTAGTTTTATTTGTATCTTCTTATATATTATTTTGATTCGGTTATAAGATTTGGGCCACCGATGTGCGAAAAAGCAAAGAAAGAGTCCCGGTATAATTTTGCGGCCCCTTCATCCACCTAGGCATGGGGGTTAGGGGTGTGACAAAAGATTTCTAACTATTAAACATGAAGGAAAGGAAACAAACAATAAATATAAAACAAAAATGTACACAAATCTAGTAAAGAATTTTCTATTTTATTGGATGTTTCAAGTATGGATATTAGATAGATAGAGGGAGAAGAGATGGAAGAGCAGGACAACTTTCATTTTTTATTTATTGTAGCCTTTTCCTTGGTAGCTTCCATCCTTAAATATTCTTCTACTTCCTCTACTGGGGTTAGTTCTTTCTTCTTCTTTACACCAAGGGCTTTATTCTTAACTGGCTCTTTACAAGGTTTAGAAGGTCCCTCTCTAACTGGATTTGGGTTTAAGAAAGGTAATGTATTTGTTTCTCCTGGAGGGACTATCATGTATGGCACACAATTTGAGATCCTGATTTGTGGCAATGACACTTTCTTTTTGTTCGAGACTGTCTTCATAGCCCAGTCCAAAAATTTTGCATTGCTCTCTGTCAGTTCTCTCTACCTTTTAGCCAATGACTCAAGGAATTCTCTATTGTTTACTTGCTCCTTGAGTCATTAATTAAAGCTATCTTCATGTATGTTAAACTATTCAGCAGTACTGGTCCTCGTTTCTAATTGCATCCATTCTTAAATCTCTTTTTCTTGAAGCATCCATCAGTGCGGTCCCTTAGCGACCTCTGCCTCCATGTACTCATCCCTTAGTTGTAGTTGGAGCTTGAGCTGGTTGTCCTTTTCTTTCATCTCTTGTTCCAATGATTTAAGCACCTCCATCAGTTCTTCATTGTTACACTGGTGCCCTGAACTTCCAACTTGTTCTTAATGGTTGTCTCAAATCTGAGGGTGCATTCAAGATGGGGCTTGGACTTCTCTGAAGCTCTTGCTGCCCTTGGGATGAACTCTCCCATTGTGCTGGCTCATGGCACCTTCCAGACCCCTTTTCTTCTTCCATCTCTTTCTTTTTCCCTATACGTTATTTGGACCATTAGTCCTCACATCAATGTTAGAGGGGATGCCACGAAGAATTACGTTTAACTGCTTTTCCCGTGCGCGTAACTCGTCCATAAGGCATAGGCTAGTTATAATGGATAGGTGTGGAATCAATCCCCTACAATTGCTTCCGAAGTAGCTCAAAATGGACTTTTCTATTATTTTCCCCACATTTATTCTGTACTCCTTCAGCAATGCATAAAAGAGGATTGCTTCATCCTTTCTCACTGTGCTAAGGTTCTTTTATGGTAGAAGGACAGAACTGATGAAATAAAACAATACCTTAGCATCTTTTGTTAAGTCTCCTCTAGAAATGGATTTGTATAGGGTTTTCTTTGTTCCCTTCCACTTTCCTTTTCCAGCTGTCAGCAGGTCTACTATCGTTTGGTAATCTGGCTCCTTCAGTAATTTCTTGAACTTTGAGCCATCCTTCTGCTCCTTCAAGTTGAACAATAGATTTATC
Organism: Tetrastigma voinierianum; assembly: GCA_016808115.1. Lineage (NCBI taxonomy): Eukaryota > Viridiplantae > Streptophyta > Magnoliopsida > Vitales > Vitaceae > Tetrastigma > Tetrastigma voinierianum. The sequence continues at coordinate 1,224,819 of JAEQBH010000035.1, read as the reverse complement.
CTTTCCTTACTGAAGTCTATCGAATGTCCTTTCACTTAAAGTTTCTTTCCTTTCTCTACTACCATATTAGCAAAGAATTCCTTCACCATAGAAACGCACCTAGGTTTCTTGTGCTTGCCCAATGCTTGCCATTCTCTTTTATCAAGCATTTCAACGAAAGGGAAGACAAGCTTCTTGAATCCTCTTTCAGCAATGAAACCTCTTTCCTTCATAATTTTCTCCATTAGCGCAGCTTCTTTGCTGAGATAATGTTTCTTGCCTTTTCAGCTCTCTGCTCAGTTTTAGTTTCTTCAGTTCTCCTTTTCCTCTTTCTTGATTCTTCATCTATCGGTTTAAACATTATGTTTACCTCATCCCTTTCTTCATTTTGCCCTGTTGCTAATTGAGTGGCTTGAACAGTCTCATTCTCCCACTCAACATACTCTTCCATGATCTCATTAAGGTTTGGAGCCAAGTTCGTGGGCTCAGACATCATGAGAGATCAGTTAGGGTTTTGGAGCTCTAGGGTTTTTAGAAGGCAAGATGAGAGAGATTTGAGTATGGAAGATGAGAGTGTTGATAGTTTATGAGAAAGGTGGCCATTTAGTTTTCAAAAATTTTCTATTTATAAGACAACAAATTTTTTGTGTTTTCATTTAATGTCACGACAACAAATTTCCTAGGGTTTTTTCTATTTTTAATACGATGTCGCGACAGACGAGAAAATTATGCCAACATAGTTTCTGTCCAATTGGAAGCTGGACCCGGTTACATGTCGCGACATTGAGAAGAATGTTGCGACATTCTTTTCAGTGCATCATCTAAGTTTGTGTCGCAACAATGAAAATTTGTGTCGCGACATAAACTTGCCTTTTCAAATTGAGTCCAAAATTAATCACGTCACACCACAGAGAAAGTATGTTGCGACATTCTTTTTAGTGCTCTTTTGACTTTACGTTGCGACATAAAGAGAGTATGTTGCGACATAAATTATATTTTTCCAGAATTGCATCTTATCTAGTTTTCACTTAAAACACATTTTAAGCAAGGTGTATTCATTCATACCCAACTAAACATACTTGTGCAAATTCATTTAATCAACGAGAACCTCGTCTGATATGAACAACAAAATTTCATTTCTTTATTGTTAATATACCCACAAAAATGATGTTCACAATATCTCAAAAAATTTGAAACCAACAAAGCTACTATTCGTTGTCCGCCTTAAAATAAATTACATTCCTCCAAACTTCAATTATGCATTAGTATTAAAAACAAATTGAGGGGAATATAAATACTCCCCCTTGTAGCTAATTTCTACATTTTTCAGTTTGAGACAATGTGCTTCCTAATAAAACTCATATTTAATATAGATTCATTGTCCTGATAAATCAACAACCACTAAAAATAAAATTCTGACATAACTAAAATTGGAAAATTCAAACTCACAAAATCTAATCAACACTCTAAATTAAAACTAATAATTTCACTTGGGTTGCCTCCTAAGAAGCTACTCAGTTTATTGTCTTTAGCTAGACATTGCTAATAATTTATTCATTTTCATCATCTCCTTGTATACTCCTCTAGACTGAGCAATTCTTCCTTAATCTTTTTCCAATGCCTCTTTTGTCCTACATCTTCTTGTTTCCTTGCATTTCATTTTCTCCTCTCAATGAAGTATGTGTAAAATCTTTTAGTTTTACATGTACTCTTGGGAAATGCATTCCTTGTTTGTTTGCAAGGAAAGGGTGTAAGCTACCCTACTTGAGTTTCAAGTTCCTCAATGAAGCATTAGTATTTGTCTTAAACACACTTGTGTTTGCTTTGAAATTTTTAAGCTCAGAAAATCTTTTCTCATGCATATTCAGAATTCTTTTGTTTTCTGACATGAATAGCAACATCTGATCTTCAAATGATTGAGTCCTTTTCTAACCCTAATACTCTCTTCTATTTTCACTTTGCTGCTGCTGTTCTTGGACCCTGAGTTGAGCATAAACTTGATGGTAATTACATCCCAGTGCGGGGCCTCTTTGATATCTACACCATATGAAATGTGACGCCCCAAAACCAGGGAGTCCATTGACTACCCGTCAACCCGCGGAATACTCGTGAATGTCGGGTAACCCGACATTTTTCACGAAAATCGGGCAGAGTCTCCTTTGTACGTGGAGCTCTACCCAAATACAAAACCTGTATAAAACCTGTCCCAAACAATCCAATATAACAGTCTATGATTAAAACGGTCACTTGGCTCATAAACGATACTCATCACAATATCTATATCATTTATATCCGATAGTTTCAAGAGTTTAAAATTTACTCTTATACAACATGTATTAAAATTAGAATTCTAATACATGTCATACATTATAAAATCATCAAAGCCACAACCCGACTTTCTTCTGGCTTCGGCCTCTAGATGCACGAGCACGTCTCCTCGCCACGCCTGTACACATCAAATAGTATCCCTCAGCAAGGGTAAACTAATGCTCGATGGTGGAATCACCTAAAGTGAATACTCTCCACTAAGTCTGTTCAATGCTCCAAAATAAACACACATCCAAGCAAATGCATGATCCTACTTGAATGTCCTAGCTGATCATCCGTGCCCGAGTCCTCCACCGACTCCCTCACACTCGCCTAAACCTGTGCAGATGTGTATATATCAGATTGGACCGTCTCCGGCGATTGATATTGTTGTGGACTACCTACGATGTATATCAATTGGGTCATCTCTGACGATTGATATTTTTCTTTGAAGTATGGATTACCCTCCGATCATGTTAGTTTTAGACAACCCTCGAAACCATTTTTCTCTGGAGCATTCGCCCTACGAACTCAGCTCACATATCATCCTAAGGTGCTCCCGAAGTGAATATTGAATGCATGATGCCAATTCCATTCTGATCTATGTCACATGTAAATATATAAACATGCATATATTCACATAAATTTCAATCACACAATCATGTTATGTAATTACATTTCATCACATCTAGAATTAAGCTCACATGGGCTATGTGATTAAAACCACGAGCAATTAGATTTGAATTACTCAACCAAACACATTATTTCACAAAAATTATTTTGTGAGCACTATTCTCGGGAATAGTGAAATCCTTGGTTACTATTCTCGAAAAATCACCAATCGTTGGTTCACTTTGTGAACCCGAATTTCACGGCCATTCCCCGCCTTTTTCATATCAAGCATACATTTTAATGCATAATTTCAACACAAGCAGCCCACTAAATTTTTGGACTGTCACGGACAGTTAAAAATCTAAAAAAAAATTCCAACAATTCGGTCCCAAGTTTTGGGACGATCAGCTGTCACGGCCTTATTCCAGCAAACATCGACAAAGTACTTAAAGAAGGAATAAAACCTAAGTAGGGAGAAACCCCTACTTCTCAGAGTTTGAGGAAACTCCCTAAATCCAGTACCACTGAAGCCCTCTCGCGTGAAGGCTTCCTTCTTGTCGAAGAATCTGACGGTCGGATCGTAGCGATATTTTAGAGAGAAGCTAGACCTTCTCACTCTAAAAGAACTCCATTTTCATCTACTGCATCATCCCCTCCCCAATTCACGTTTTGCTCTTGGTTTAATTGGAGAAGACAAGTCCTATTGGCTATTTTGTCTTTTTATGACCTAAACAATTCCATTAATATATGTCCCTCTTTTCCCAGTTTTGACATTCGACAGTATCTCGGCTGTCTATATTTATCATTTCCCTACTCATACCACTTATGGCACATGAGTACGTGTTATATGTGACTTTCGTCGCATCGAAAATCGTTTTACGGCACCCAAACCGCGATGCCTCGAAAAAGCGTGTAAATTCGGAACTCCGGGTCTACGAAATTTTAAGTGTTAGCTAGATTTCGCGGGGCAGTTCCAGCGGTGAAATCTGTTTCGTCGTCGAGGATCTAGAGAATAAATTTCGGATTTTTTAACGAAGTACAGTTTGCAGCCAGGTAATTACGATTTTTGCCCTTTTTTCATAAATTGGAATTTCTCAGGTCTTACATTCTCCCCTCCTTAAAAGGAATTTCGTCCCGAAATTCTTAACAATCACAATTCCTCACATGCATATGCAACGTGTACTCTACCATGCATGTAAACAGTCATTTAATTCTTAAACGACTAAACCACGTACCTTCATCCCTAAACAAGAAGGAATAGGTGGCCAGCATCGTGTCCTCGCGCTCCCACATTGACTCCTCCACTCCATAATGCCGCCATAGAACTCTCTCTAGCCTCACGGTCTTGCGTCAGAAAACCTAATCACGACTATCCAAAATACGTACTGGTCCCTCCTCAAAGGTCCCATCAATGTCAACTCATCATCCCGATCCACCACGTGAAATTTGGATGCGGAGTGTATACAGACATGGGCGTGAAATACCTTGTGGACACCTAACATACTGGGTGGTAAATCCAACTGGTACGCTACAACCTCTACCCTCTCGAGTATCTCGAAAGGCCCTATAAACCTACGACAATAGCTAGCGGCTTGCCCGAATCATTTCAGCTCCTTTCTTAAGCGTCACCTTGAAGCGTGATCCCCGACCTCGAACTCAGGGTCGACATCATACATGCATAATTCTTCTACGAGGCTCTGAGTCGTGAGAAAGGCAGCTATCCTCTCAAGCTCACCTTCTTCGGTGCCTCTGTCAGTCGAGGACCCGGTGATTGACTCTCTCCTTGCTCGGTCAACCCCAACGGTGTTACATGGCCTCCCGATACGATTGCCTCATACGGTGCCATCTGTATACTCGCCTGATAACTATTATTGTAGGAGAATTCCACTAAGGGCAAGTGCTCCTCTACCCTTATGACCCAGGACGTATGCTCGCAGCGTGTCCTCTAACACCTGTATATAATCCACAGAACGTGTAATCTCTACACAACCCTTACTTTGTGAGTAAACGCTAACAATCCAATAGACCGTCAACCTAGTTCATGTCACGTATGACATCCATATACCTAGCCCTTGCCGGTTTAACAACATCAAATGCAATTGCCAAAGGGGTATCGATTCTCGAACCACTCGAGCTCTATCCACTCGACTTTAAGTTTCGTGTCTTTGTGGATGTGTTTTCATCTCGATTAACATAACATCCCGAATCAATTTATGAGTTTTGATTAGGCGTAGTCCTAAGACAAAACTCAACCCACACTCCACAAGAGTGGTGAATGACCGTTACCGTGCACCAGCGCTAGGTCGACCATGATATTTACCATGCACACGAAAGTAATAATGCCATATTGTGACACCCAATCCCGGGGTCCACAATGAGCAGAATCTCAGAGATCTCTCACTCATAATCCCGACCTATCAGGTCAACTCTCATCCTACACCCTAGGGAAGAATATCTATACCTGGCTTCTCTAAAGGCCTTAACCTATAAGCTAAAATCTAAGGTCGTGTCGGGTATGACAACCCAGCTAAGGTCCCAATTACTGACAACCCGATGGCTGTCAACTCATCCATGTCAAGCCTGACAATTAACAACCAATAGGTCTACCACCCTAAGGTCCACTACGCTTCCGCTGCGCAACTTTGATCTGTCCCTAACTTCGACCCACACTCTGGCCCCTCGCCTGCCTGTAATATTGTTGGGAATTAGCATGTAACACCCGAAGTGAAAGCTGTTCCCCTCGACCATTACTAGGGTGTGGAGGAATGACGATACTCTCTTTTCTGACTAAGCGGGGCTGTGTCCCGAGTCACGGATCCCTGTCTCTGAGGCGATCAAGATCTCACGTGCCAATTCTGGCCACAGTCTCACGAAACTCTTGTGAAGCAGAAGTCTTTTGCCTCTTTTCCGAACTAGAAGAAGGCTAATCCTCCCTCTTGCTACTAACACCCGCATCTCGAGTGTTCCGAGCATCCTTGATCTCTCTCTCTATGGTCAGGGTCGTCCCAACCATGGAGTCCATGTCTCGTAGGCGAAGTCCTACGATCCGGCCCCGAATGGACAACTTTAGCTCTTCCGAATCTCTGTGTGCCCAGCCAATCCAAAACTATATCTCGATGATTGACCTTCGGTCTCCATTAATCTGACCTTAACCTTCTCTGGGTGCGATGCGCTACGATGCGAGCACCACGTGTCTAAAAATCTCACCTCGGTAAAGCCGGCTTCCCACTTACCCGAACTTGGCGTCTGGCCCGATGGTCTCTCAACAACTGTAAAATGATCCTCAAGTGATACTCATGCTCCTGCGGTAGGAGTATAAAAATGTCATCCACGAAGACTACGACAAAGCCCAGTCTAAATAGGGTTGGAATATCCTATGCAAGGATCCATGAATCTTCTTCCAGGCGCATTCGTCAATCAAAGGCATCACCGCCAAAATCAAAGTGCCCATACGCAGCGTCCTAAATGCTGTCTTAGGAGATATCTGTATCACAACCATCGAAGCGATGGTAACGATCTCGAAGGTCATCTTAGAGTAGACTCACGCTCCTCTCAAGCGTCGAAAAAAATACGTCAATCCTCATTGTGGATACGATTCTTGATCGTAACCTATTCAATGTCTGTAGTCAATGCAGTCGAAGGGTCTTGTCAGCCTTCTTCTTTGCAAAAGCGAGCGAGTGCCCCATGGTGAAGTGCTTGATTAATGAACCCCTTATCTAGTAGCTCCTTAGGCTGGACTGCAGTTCATGCAACTCAAATTTGGTGCCATCCTATGCGAGTCATAGAGATGGGTGAAGTACCAGTGTATTCGATGCAGTCTACTACCCTCTGTGGGCGATCCGAGGAGTAGCTCATCTATAAAAGCATCCACATACTCGCATACTACGAGGTAGATCTGGTCACAGTCTCTCCTCGTCCTCTAGAGTCAGGCTCGCTAGCCAACCCGGCTAAGCGTCACGACACGGACTTCAGTATACTATCTAAGGCAAAATGTCATGCTTGTCCCCCCAAATACCATCTGATGCGGATTCTGGCATTATAGTGGTAACCCTCCTACCTCCGCAATCGATAACGACCACATCAAGTAGTCATTTGATCCATCCATAGGATGACATCGAACTCTGACATATCCATGATCCTCAGGTCCACTATGAGTAGAGTCCCTGAGATCTCCAACTCGCAACCTCGACATATCATCCATATTCTCGACCTAATCCCTAGGGGAAAACTCATGTACAAAGACTCCTCTAAGATCTCTAGAGGTCCTTGCCCATTTCCACCATATTTGGGCCTCACTCTATAGCTGGAACATAGCTAGTCTAATCCTGGTAGGGTCAGAGGTAATCTCCATAGCCTCTAACACCTTCTCAATCTGCATGAACCAATGGTCTACCACCATCGGATCTTCTCCTCCTGTGAATGTCGGAGGATGATGTGCCCTAAACTTCTGGAGGTCACTAGGATCTCCCACGCCTCCCTTTCTGTTGCTTTGTGCGATAGCGACCGCATGACCTACGACCTGCTCATCAATTATTGGGTGGTGCCACATTCAGTGCCTTATGGGCGCCCTCGTCCTCAACAAACTAGCCATCTACGTGTTTAGATGGCAGCAAGAATCATTTAATTTTCATTGATCCCCAATCTTGATGCACATGCCAATTGCTAATGAACGACAACCATGAATTGACCCGTTCATTTCCTAAGTGGCGCTAAATTTCAACCACTCAATTAATTTATTTCAATAAAATTATAAGCTTTCTTGTTCATTTCAGTATCCAAATCCCTAAGGTCATAGTTCCTAACCTTAGCATTCACACTTTGTTATACGCATTACACCATGCATATAATTTTTCTCACGTAATGTCGCGTGATCATAATTCCCGTATACATCATCTTAGTGTATATGTCATTCCGCATAATTTGAAACATAAAATCACCTTGATCAAACATGCGACGCTTTTATATACTATGTCCTTGCATGTATAGGCAATGCAAGACAACTAATTTCCACATGTCAAATCATTTTTTTTTTAACATCAAAAATTTTATTTTCGAAAATTTCATTTTTGTTTTCAAAATTGTGTTCCATTTTATTTGATTTTATTTTATTTTTTCCAAAAATTTTTTTAAATTTCTTGTTCCTGGTTGACCGTTGAATATTCTTTGTTCATGAATTGACCGTTCTTTGTTATGGTTCCTTTATTCTTTTGTTGGTCCTGATACACTTCAAATCTTGCAATACAATTTCCCTATAGCCAAGCCCCTATATTGCAATACAATTTTCAAGCCTAACCAACCTGCCCCTCTTGTCACAAAATCAAGCCATTCTAACCCCTCTCTCCTGTTCTAATTTTCCGACCCTCTCTCTTGATACAATTGCAAGGATTTGCAACTCAAAATTTTTTCTGATACAATTTGGAGCGATAGCCCATCCAAATATCTGCTGCATTTTTTTTCCTTATTTTTTTTTCACCTTAATTTCCGATTCTTGAAACACCCAGCTATATCATGTTTTTTTCACCTTACCTACGCTAGTGGAGACAAATATATATATATATATATATATATATATATATATATATATATATATATACTATATATATATATATATATATATATATATATATATATATATATATTACTGTTATTCTCCAATACATCAAATGAACTTATAAAAAATTATTTTCTTCACTTTTTCTTCAGTTTTACAATGTAAAATCTTTGAAAACCATTTTCTTCACTTTGTTTTTCATTTCTTCAAATTTACTAGAAGATACAATAAAAAATATATACCTTATATTTTTTTCAGCATACTCAAATAAATTTATAAAATTTATTTAATCACTTTTCTTCGCTACACACTGTAAAACCTTAGAAAATTATTTTCTTCACCTCATTTTTTTTTTCATTTAACTTTGGACATTTTGTCTAAAATCTCCCCAAACCTCTTGATCCAACACTAAACCTAGTGTTCAACTTTAGAATTTATTAAAATTTTATTTTATTTTCATTTAAACTAAATAAATTTATTATAAATTTATTTCATTTAATTTTCTTCTTCTAGTTTTACACTCACTATAAAACTCCCAAAAGTTTTCCTATGTTCTAATCACTAAGCACACAAACATTTCACAACACATAACATGGTATACATACCATTCATCAAACATTCACACAAAACATACCAAACACATGCATGCAGTGTCCTAGTTTTGTCCCGTGATTTCCTAGGTAATCTCATACCTAAACCGAACATCTAACCACCCAAGTGGTGATGTTCTTACTCGACTATGGCCTAAGCCCAAATCCTCAATCTCTAGGTTTCCATATACCTATACTCCACATCAAACCACCTAGTGGTGATGGATACCCAACCCGAGCTCCCTAGGTATTCGTATACCTATGCTCGATACCTGCGCCGTGACGCCCAAAACTCCGGGTCCGTTGACTACCCGTCAACCCGTGGAATACCGTGAACGCCTGCAACCCAACATTTTCATGAAAATCGGCGCAGTCTCCTTGTACGTGGAGCTTCCACCAAATACAAACCCGTATAAAACCTCGTCCCAACAATCCAATATAACGCCTATGATTAAACGGCTACTTGGCTCATAAACCAATACTCATCACAATATCTCGTATTCAACTATATCCAATAGTTTCAAGAGTTCAAATTTACTTTATACACCATATATTAAAATTAGAGAATTCTAATACATGTCATACATTATAAAATCATCAAAGCCACAACCCGACTTTCTTCACAAACTCGGCCTCTAGTACGATCCGTCTCCTCTCACGCTCTCTGTACCTGTAAAATAGTATCTCTCGACAGGTGAAAGCATCGTTGGCAGCGGAATCACCCTGGGCGGGCTACTTTCCACCCAAGTGCAAAGGTAATGTCTAAAATAAACACACATCCAAGCAAATGCATGATCCTAATGGAATGTCTTAACTGATTATCTCATACCCGAAGTCCTCACTGATTTCTCACACTTCGCTTAAGCCTCGTATGAGAATTATTATATTTATTTGTTTGTGGACAACCCTCCGATGTGTATATATCAATTGGACCGTCTCCGACGATTGATATTATTTGTGGACTACCCTCCGATGTATATCAATTGGGCCGTCTCCGACGATTGATATTTTTCTTTAGTATGGACTACCCTCCGATCATATTTAGTTTTAGACAACCCTCCGAAACCATTTTCTCTAGACTCACCTCATGCACTCACTCCTATCATCCTAGGTGTTCATTGCATATGAATTGATGATGCCAATTCCACATACCATGTCACATGCAACATATAAACATGCATATATTCACATAAATTTCAATCACACAATCAAGGCTATGTAATTACGCATTTCATCACTTCTAAATTAGCTCATTAAGGGCTAATGATAAAACACGAGCAATTCGATTCGAATTACTCAACCAAACATTATTTCACAAAATTATTTTAGAGTACTATTCTTGGGAATAGTGAAACCTCGACATTATTCCCAAAAATCAATATTAATCGTTTGGGCTCACTTTGTGGAACTAGAAATTCACTACTATTCCTACTTTTTTCATATCAAGCATACATTTTAATGCATATTTCAACAAAAGCACCTAATTAAATGTCTAGGACTGTCATCATTAAAAATCTCAAAATAAATTCCAACAATTTGCCTCAGTTTGACCGGGAACAACGACCTCACGCCCTCATTCAGCTCAAACATCGATAAAGTACTTAAAGAGGGAATAAAACCCAAGTAGGGAGAAACCCCTGCCTTCGGGAGCTCGAGAAATCCTAAGACTCCACGCGAAGCTCCCTCTCCGCATGCAAAGCAGCCTTCCCCTTCTTGTCCCGAAGATTGCCGACGGTCGACCGCGAGATATTTTGTAGAAGCTGTGACCTCTCACCCTAAAAGAACTCCATTTTCGTCTACTGCATCATCCCCTCCCCAATTCACGTTTTGCTCATGGTTTGATTGGAGAAGACAAGTCCTATTGGCTATTTTGTCTTTTTATGACTTAAACAATTCCATTAATAATCGTTATGTCCCTCTTTTCCCAGTATTGACATTCGGCACTATCTCGGTCGTCCATCTTCATCATTTCCCTACTCATACCACTTATGGCACATGAGTCCATTTATATGACTTTCAGAGTATCGAAATGCTCTTTTACGGCACTGAACCGCGATGCCTCGTAACGTGTAAATTCGACTATCCCTGAATTCTATGAAATTTAAGTGCTGGGTTTAGATTTTATGGTAGACTATTCCAATGGTGAAATCTATTTCACATCCGAGATCCATAGAACAATTTGATTTTAACCGAAATATTGGTAATTTTGTAATCAGAATACGATTTTTGCCATTTTTTCAAAAATTAGAATTTCTCGGGTCTTACATGAAAGGTTTTCATGGTTCCTTAGTCGGTGTATAGTGTAGGCAAGTCGGTTAGGGCTTGAAGTGATAACTTCTTTGCTCACTCATATACTTGGTTTTCTCAACTTGGTAGGGTTCTTCTTCAACCGGTCCCTCAGCACTGCTTCTAGTTCCTCCATTTATTGCTCCCACTTCATCTGTAATATGCATTCTCCTTTCAGTACTTCCCAGTTTCTTCATCATTGTATCCATCTTTGCTTCTATAGTAGTCATAAGCTCAATCAAACCACTTCCTCCTCAATCCACCGCCGCCCCCCGAAGCTCTCAGATAGGAGGGCCCTCATCTCGGGAGCCACCGCAGTGGAGCCCATCGCACCTCCCGGCCCCAGATGGCCCCTCAGCCACAGCCTCTTCGCTCCGCAGACTGACCTCGGTCAAGAGCTTGCTGTCTCAGGGTCTCTGCTACCAACTCCAGCTACCATTCGCCTGGTAGCAAGGATGCTTCCTCAAGGACCTTAAGCTCTGGTGATGGGTCTCGAATCCACGGAGGCGAAAGAAACCCCGTGAGCAGGGACATCCAAGGAGTGAGGAGCCATCTTAAGACCCTGGTGATTTATGGCTCCACCATGCAGGCCCCGGTGAGACCTTCACAATGTGCTGGCTTTGAGCTGTGAAACACTCGGGCCTACTCCGCCGGTGGAGCCCATCGCTCAGCCTGCCCGATGGCTCTCACTACCACTGCTGCCAGCTTCTTTCGGCCGCTGGTCTCAGCCACCAGCTTAAGGTCCTAGGGAAGATCTCACCAACCGAGCTACTAGCTCGCCTGGTAGCAAGGATGCTTCCCCCTAAGGACCTTAAGCTCTGTGACGGTTCGACCGCGGAGGCGAAAGAAACCCCTGTGAGCAAGGGGATATCCAAGGAGTGAGGAGAACCATCAAGGACCAGGATTGATGGGCTCCACTCGCGGTGGCCCCGGTGGGGAATTTGCCAGATGGAGCCTTGTATTTGCATTTTGCAACGTCTTCAATTAGTTGCCTTGCATCCTTTGCATTTCTTCTTTTAAAAGCTAAGACAAGAGATACCAATATATCCTCGAGGCATAAGTCATGGCATGATAGAATATATCCCATCCGACAAAGTGTCGCCCATTCCATGCCTAGGGCATCTCTTTAGCGTGACTCAAATCTCTCCCATGCAGAGACTCTCTCTTCCTTCCTCAAGATAATTATTTTTCTTTTCTCACGCTAGATCTAGAAAATCTGTCATATAGGCTCTACTTAATTCCTTCCCAAGTGTCTAATCGATCCCACTGAAGAAGAATCAAACCATATGTCGCCACATCTCACAGGTATAGAGGCAACTCACTGATTCATCCACCCATTTGATTTAAATGCATCTGCATCCACTGTCACTAGAGATTTGACTACGAACTGTGTCACAGATCGTATAATCTTCTACTCAACCGTAATGTTCACTTATGATAGAATAACTTGACTCAGAAAATTCTCCTCGAATAATAGGCTCCAAAGTCTCCATAGCATTAGGCCTCCTCGGTTCTCCTCTTCTTCTTCCGAATAACCTAATCTTTCTCTTTGATTTGTCATACTTTTGGATTCTGCAACTATGATCTTCCTTAAATTCTACAGTGTTCTCTCAATTTCAGTGTCTAGAGGCACCAGACTGCTTTCTCGGGGTTTTCTACATTAAAATCCTCCTAAATAGAACACTAAGATCAAATGAATTTTGTGGGATACAGTTATATCCATTAAGCTCATAGAAAAATGTCAGTAACTTCTTCAGCTACTACTATTAAACTATTTTTTGTGATTTTCTGAAAAATAATATCAAAAAGAAAAATGTCCAAATTAGTAAATCCCATTTTAGTTAGAATATTGATCTTTAAATTTATCATTTTGATCCCAGACTAACGACGCCAAAAACTTGTTAAGACCAAATGATATATACAAATTTATGACACTACTACAAAAGGACTATTATCTAGTCCCTGGCAACGGCGCCAAAAACTTGTTAAGACCCAACTACATGATGTGATCAGTATATGCCAATCTTCTGGTACTGCCACACAAGAACTTTTCAATCCATGGTAACAACGCCAAAAACTTGTCAAGACCATTTCTCATGTGTATGAAAAGATGGAATTGTTATTTCTTTAGAAAATGACTCATTTAAAATTTGTGTTTGCGGTCTAGATCACTGCAAGTGCACAAGTCGTACAAGTAATAAAAGTGGATATTTAAAGTCCAAATATCATTCTAATTATAACATGATAAATCAAAAGATTAACTAATTCTACACCACAAGATCATTACTTTTTTAACTATATTGATATGATGATAAGAATACTAAAATGTAGTCTTAGACTGAAATCTTAAATGTACAAAAGTAAAATTTAATAAATTTACAGGATTCAATGAAAGGTAGGCAAACCAGATATGGATCGATTAATAATAATCAATTTCTACATCACTCGATTCTTAGCTCACCACTAATTGAAAACTCAGTTTGGTCAAAGATGCTGTAGCACAGTTTGGATTTCTCCCTTAACCATACTTTTCACTTATTAAAGGTTCATATTCATTTCTGAGACATGATTCTAACCAATTACTTGTAATATATAACCATCTTTCTAAGAATTAAGTATTTTTCCTTTTCAGTACTTCATACTCAGATATTAGGATTAAAGAATTCTTGCCCCGATAGACAGGATATTACAAGCCTTCTCCAATTTGATTGACACCTCATCCTACACTTCTGATGTAAATTTCCATCTCCTTGATTAGATCTCAGCTAACATGGGATCAAAATCAATTCATCAGAAAGATGAGAGACCTCTAAGTGATTAAACAAATACTTCATTCAACCTATCTCAACTTATAAATAAGTTGGTGATCTATCTGAGTAATCCTTCAAAGTTCCATATTATTAGTCTATCATACCCACAAGGAACTGTTCTACACTCTCAGGATTCTCCATCTCTGTTTCACTCATAAGTCCTCCTAGAAATCAGAGTGAGATACATTACCTTGCATCAAGGCCATCTAAGACTAGCACTAAGAACAAGTAAATCCATAAACAATACCAATCAAATAAATTCAAGAATTTAATTAAAGTTTTCTTCCACCTTTTTTGCAGCAAAATGACTACATCATCAATGACCCATCGTTACTCAACTTTTCAAAACCTGAGTTTCTACACATCGCTGACTAAATGATCACAGTACCCACTCGAAATCATAACGAATGGAAATAAATGAACTCCCGAAACCTACTAGCATCCATTTAAATCAAACAGTATATGAAAAGAAGAACTTATAAAGAAATACCAACAAAGCCCAGACTTCAAGACAATACCCAAATCCAAAAAGTTAAAGGAAAACTAACAAAATAAAACTATACTGAGCTAAATCTACTAAAATGGAAAATAAAATAAAAATAAAAAATGTACAAGAGTCTTCAACCACCTAGAAATCCTGGAGTCGCCGAAAAGCTGCGCACATTGCCCTAGAAGTGTGTATTTATAGGCTTTCCAATGTTGGGCCTCACTTCACACTGCGTTGTGGACTCCCCATAATTTTGGCCCACTCGTCTCTTGTCGCGATTACAGAAAGCGTCCCCTGGTCGGATAGAGCTTTACCTTGTCGCTGCCTCCGTCAGAGTTTTTTGCATTCACGCACTGCTCTCCGGGCTTGTTTCTGAATTTTTGTGTCGCGACATACAAAGCATATGTCGTGACACAGTCTGCTGCATTTTCCACCTTTTTACTTTTTTTCTACATGTTTTCTCTCTTTTTCCAATTAACACCTGCAAAACAAAAAAGTTGGTGAATATTCCATAATTGGGCATACAAATAGATCTAAACAAAAAACATGCAAAGAAAAAAAATGGATTAAAATAGATGAGTTTAAGATTCATCACCATCAAAATTAATAGAATTATTTAGACCACCTCCAAAGGGTTTTTTAGGTCACTTAATAGATAGTGCCTAAAAGTTTGTTTAATTGAAATATATACATTATACATTTCACATTATCCAAATTTGAGCCGATTGCATTTATATTATATACAGATTAAACGTTCGCGATCAAAGATATATTATACATTATAATATCCAAATTTGAGCCGATTGCCACCCTTCAATCGCAAGTGCTAAGGACAACAACTTCTTCTATATGGGTTCACGCCACGAGCTCAATAATGTATGTGGCCAATTTGCTCGAATGAGAGTTTCTACGAACTCAACAAGTTCTTCGTACTTTAAAATCTCTATGACAAATAATCCTCAAGCCTCTTTTTGTATATCCTTGGCTGAAGAAAATATAAATAAATGAGTACTCCACAACGATCACCATATGATTTTGATAAAATGCTGTTTCAAAAACGTAAGAAAAAGATCGTAGATAGAAAATATTAAGATAACATAAAAACTAATACTGATACCATTTCCAGCTAATTTTATCATATATTACATGGAAAGGAGAATATATAAAATGTCATAAGCAACCTAAGCCTCACTTAATAATACTTGAATGTCTAGAAAAGAATTAGAATTATAGTGCAAATTCATCTTACTGAGAGTAAACCGTCTCACATTTTTTTAATGGCATAACACCACAGAATCCAATTATGTATATTAAGTGGCAATACATTTTTTCTAGTCGTGAAATCTAAATATCTTTATCGCCTATCGTTGTAAACCAAGAGGGAAGAAAAGTCCCGATTGCAAAGGAAAACATCATTTTTGACACTCAAAGTATGCCCTATGTCAATGTCTTACTCAGTATAATATATTAGCCTTACTAGTGAAAGATACCAATCCAGAATGATGCAAGTAGAGAAGATTAAAAATGCATTTCCCTATGGACGAATGAACCGCTTGCAACTAATTTCTAGTGGTAGTGTATTTTGTTTGTAACATCCCCATTTATCAAAATGAATTAATAACAAAATGTATCAACTGTCTAACTCAGTTTCTCCACTCATTTATCTATTTTGAAAGTATTCAACCAAAAGTCTAACCAAATGAGCTTGTCAATCAAGTACTTACAAGCAGCATATTATTCCACTATTAAGACGAAATTTTGGATTGATGTTTAAAATATTCCCAAGTTAGCCTTTCACACATGAACTATTTATGGTGTTATTTTAAAGAAGATAAGAGGTCTAAAGGAACTCCACCAGGGTAGAACATAGAAATCATGTTAGTGGTAGAGGTCATTTCAAGTAAAAAGTATCCATTGTGTCACTTCTCAAATTTAGATGCTCAAATTTGGAGAGCTGAGGATTCAAATAGCCTAACTATAGCGCTTTAACATCTTAAGATGTTAAGAAAGCTTATTAAGAGGTTGATGATGAGAACTCGAAGATTCAAAGACAATTGCTATTAGTTAAGCATTTTAAATAAAGGAGATAACTCTCAATTGATTCCACGTTTTTTTAATTTAGTTCCCAATTCTATTCCAAAAGTCTTTCAATTAACAAAAGGAAATATATCAAATGTGAGAAGGAAATAAAAATAAAAGAGATATTCTCGACCAAAGGAATTCAAAATTACAAATCACTACATTCAGAGAAAATAGGAAGTCAGCCAGACTACCCCATGATTTAAGTAATATGGACTATACTATTGAAAAACAAGTAAGAAGAGCTACCGTATCATGGGCTTTGTCAAGGAGTTCCACATTCTAGGCGTAGCATGCAAGAGTTAGCCTCTAAATGACAGAATAGCGACAACCTACTTCACAGTTTTCATGTGTTCTCTAGTCTGTTCTATTTTATTCACAAAGGTTGCAATTTTAACTCACTGTAATGAAACAAGCATATAATTATAAAACATGTCAACACATTAATTCTGCAACCAAACTTACATGTATCAAACTCACCATGGTAATCTACCCCCTATATGTCGCTTTCTTTCCTTATCACAAGAGGAAGACCAATCCCGTCTAGCGCAAACAGTAAACAAGCTGGGCACCTAAACAAGCCGTGAATTACAATTCGTAAAATCATTTAATCTTAAGATCAAGGAAAGAAATAATTGGAATGCCTTGACATGTGTAACTCTTTGTATGTATGCTCTTATCATTTTAGAAGGAAAAGATTAAGAAAAAAAAAGATTATGGTGAATTGACAATATTCGCTATCTGAAGAAAGAAAAAAATTCCACAAAGACTGATGCAAGTCATTCAACAATGAACATAATGTAATCTCTAGACCCTTTATAAATGTTTTAGAGGATAGATCTTTTGCATCAAAGATTTGGCAATAAACCCTCTCTCGCATAACTTTAAATCAACCTAGTTTGTCGCCCCACTACGTAAAAATTAAGAAGAGTAATGTACCAACAATGACACCACATTTCCGATCAAGAATCACCTTAGTTGCATCAAATAACAGGAAAAAATTGAATAACGCCAAGAGGTATAAGGATTATCTCACTTCAACGCTCAAAGATCACTACTCCGACCAGTTTTGTCCTTCCCCGACCAAGCTTAGCAATAGACCGCATAAATATCTATGGTTCATCATTAGCTATGGATTCAAGGTTGAAGAAGAATAATCTAGCAAAATCCAGAAGAATGAAAATCAAAGTCAACTCGAACAAAATCCAAATCAAAATCTAGCAATAATGGAGAATGAAAAATTAAAATCTAATAAAAAAGTAGAAAAAAAGAAAGATAATCAGGAGATTTAGAGAAAATAGTTAGGTGAAGGTTCTTCCCCAACCATCTTCCGCTTTAGTAGGTGGAAAAAAAGGAACCTGTGGTGAGAGAAAGCAGACCAGCCTGTAGACCCTAAAATTTGGGAGGTTTAGATTCCTTCGTGGGAGGCAATCCCACATTAGAAGTTGATATGGCGAGAAACCTCCTTTCCCAAAATTTGGAGGCTTAGGATTTCTCCCTAGAGGCAATCCACATTGAAGTTGACATAGAGAGAGGCTCTTTTCCTATAAAAGGGGGTCCGTCCCCTTGATGGATTCGAGGAGGGAAAAAAAGAGAAACTATGTCTGCTCCACCAAAAAAGTTTTGAGACCCTAATGGCCCTGATTAAATTTTTTTGAGAATAAATTAAGGCATGGGCATATATAATTAGCCCATTAGTTCCCAAATTTATTTTCTTAAGGAGACTATGGGTCTTCCCACATTGGAGTGGGAAGTCCTAAGTGGTCAAAGTTTAAAGATTTGATAGTCTTGGGAAGTCTTGGCTCGGGAAAGCGATTTTAGGGGGCGCGATTAGAAACAAGGCAGAATTTCGACTTAGGCGACTCGATCCGAGAAGTTGCCCGTCTACTAAGTAAGTTTTCATGACTTTCTTTTCATATAGTAATTTTTTTAATTAATTGTCTTGTATATATATTTAATTAGTCATTTAATTTATAGTCTTATCATGTTTTCATATGCGTATATTATTTGCTTTTGTTTATTTAATTAAATTTATTGTTGATGTTTTTATAATTCAATTTATTTTTCCTTAATATGTGGACTATCACCCACCCTTAATTTAACAAAATGCCCAAATTTAAAAAAAAAAATTAAGTTCTAAATTTTCATTTCTCAAATTTTAAGTGTCCAAATTTAAAAATTCAAATTCCAAATTTCTCATTTTCTAAAATTCAAAATTTCAAATTTTAAATTCAAGTCTCCAAATCTCAACTTTTTCAAATTTTCAATGTTCAATTTCCAAATTGCAAATTCTAGTTTCAAAAATCAAGTGTCATAATTTCAAAATTCAAGTTTCAAAATTTCCAATTTCCAATTTTAAAGTTTATAATTTCAAATTTTCAAAATTCATAATTTCAAAATTCAAGCAATCAATTTCAAATTCCCAAATCTCAATTTCAAAATTCATTTTAATAAATAATTTGACATATGATTTATAACCAATTTCTAATTGAATGTGAATAGTATGTATTTTGTTATTGCACTAACATTGTTTCCCAATTGATAGCGCTTTTAACAGGCCGCTTAGGTACACATTTTTCTCATCTGACTTTGCTTGATTATTTATATATGTCTTTGATGCTTTTGTATTGTTATTGCTTATCTTCGGTATTCATTAGTTGATTAGTCAAAATCCACATTTTCTTTAGTTTGTTTAATAGAGACCCGACTTTAGGGGCTTAGAGGGTGCTGTTTTCGCCGATACCTTCGATAAGTAACTTGATCCGGACTTTGTTTCGGTTCAGCGTATCTTCTTATTAGGAGTCACATTTAGGGTTTCTTTCTTATTTTGTTTTCCTTTTAAAATAAAACAAAAATAAGTAGCGACTCCAAACAGTTTCTAAAAATGGTTTTTAAATAAAAAATGGTCGCCTTTTTAGTGGGAAACACATAATAGCGAATAATGCGGGGTCCACACAGGCGAAAGAGGTCGAGGTGATGATAGATCATCTTACACATGAAAAATTACAGGATTCTTACGAGGCGGAAGATGGAGAGGAAACATGAAAGGGCTTAAGTAGGGTGTATGTCCTTTATTAGAAGTATCTGCGGCTAAAGGTCAATGATAATTTCCTATGCCCCCATGAATCCTACCAAGGCGGTAACACATTATTTTTATAAGGGGTGAGCATGGTTGGATTAACATAACAATGTCATTAAAAATAAATCAATCATTGATTTTCGGTTTATTATTTATATAAACCAAAAATCTAATCGTCAACATGGTTAATCAAATCTTCGATTAACTATATATAGATTTTTGGTTAACCAAAATCAACATGATTAAATTTGTAATATACTAAATATTTATAACACAACATCTTGTTTTAGACTTTTTCATATATAAAAACACAAAAAACCAATTAAAATATTTATCCTTTATCTTTTAAAATATGAAAAAATAATTTAATAATTTTGTTTCAATATTTTTTTAATTGTTTTCAATAATTTAACATTCCTGAATATATATGCATATCTCATAAATAATATATTCCGAAATAAGGTATCATGAAATATTAAAAATAAAATTTTGTCTTTGTATTTGAAATTTAAATTATAATAATATCTAACATACACACACACACACACACACACACACGTATATATATATATATATATATATATATATATATATATATATATATATATATATCTCTACTACTCTATATATATATATATATATATATATATACACATTATCTTTTATCATTTTAGTATAATATTAGTATTTTTTTATTTTTTGGTCGGTAAACCGAAACCACACTTTTTGTATTTTGTAAACCTAAATCTTAATCGAAATCAAGGATTGTATAAAAAAAAAAATAATAAAACTAAATCTATTTTGTAATATTTTGTAAAAACATAGTGAATTTCATCCTAGTGGTATATCTAAACTTTTTTTTCTTTTCATATTTTCAATTTTGTAGCAATAAAAAAATAATTCATGTTTGCTTGGGAACAATTAATACTATATGCAATGTCTCTAATTTTTTATTAATAATCGAAACATTTTATTATCTTTTTAAATTAAATTTAAAATAATAATACTTGTAACCAGCGATAAGTGAAATAATTTTGCATGATCTCTTATTTGCAAAATCTTTTTAATCTTTGTATTGCTGCATCATTATTAGAAGCATTATGTAATGTTATTGTAAATATTTTATCACGAATACCTAAATCTATAATTTCGTCATTTATTAAAGTTGCCATATTTTTACCACTATGTAGACTATTTATCGTTTTAAATGAAATTATTCTTTTATTTGCTTTTATCCATTCACTATCCTATATAATGAGCATTAATACATAAAAGAAAGCCTCTATTAAGTAAAGATGTCCAAATATTAGATGTTAAACAAATTTTTCCTTCAAAATTTACAAAATATTTTCTAAAATTTTATTTTTCTGTTTGATATTTTTTTCATAATACCTCTTTTAATAGTATTTCCATACCAACATTTGAATTGAGGATTAATCAATGTTTGAATTGTTTCTAAATATTCATGAGTTTCCATCATATAAAAAATTTGTTAATTCTTGCCATGTAATCGTCGTTCCTTTAGGACACAAAGACTCATCATAAGAAAAAAATTTTAAATTTCCACATTCATCTTTACCTAATTGCAAATAATTTCTAATATCTACGTTATGTAGCTTTCAGCACATCCCATTATCTTTTAGATGACTTGTGCCCGAATTTGATCCGCGCTAAAGTTTGCTACAAAATTTTACATTTTCTTTTGTTCTTTTTCATTAATTTCTAAAATTATTTCTATTATATCAAAAAAATTCCATATATTTGAACTAAATTTTTTACTTGATGATGCACACGGACTAGAAGAAGATGCACATGCACTATCCATATAAAAATTATTAATAAAATATTATACTAAAAAAATGAATCAAAATAAAATATAACAAACAAATAAAGAAAAGTAAAGGTAGATAAATATTACTCAATTGGAGTATCGAAACCAAAATTCTTTAAAATCCTAATTATTGGAGTCACCAATGCTTGATTTGCAATTTTTCACCACCAATAATATCATGTAATTTGAAGAAGTGAAGAACAATGGAAGAAAATGAAGTATTAAAGAATGTCAGAGAAAATTGAGTGAACTTGTGAGATAAAATGAGAAATTAAATGGCTAATTCGATGAAAAATGGTAAACAAAATGTGTAGTATTTATAGAGAAAAAAAAAGTTAAAAAAAAAGTGGGAAAGGTTCCAAGTTCCAACGATCACATGACCATTGGGAAGGGAGAATATTACCATTTTGAGCCAACGATCACATGACCGTTGGAATTTGGAAATGAAGGGGGGCTAGAGGGGAAGGGAGAAGGGCGGGAGAGGAGAGGAGAGAGAGTCGGGAAGGGGAAGGGGAGAGGAGAGGAGAGAGGGAGGGGTGCGGGCCGGGAAAGGGAGGGAAAGGGTAGGCACATTTTATTTGAGCCTGGTTTGAGCCATGTGTCTTAAAATTTTAAGCCCAGAAGCCTAAACCCTAAACCCCAATCCTAACCTAACCCTAACCCCTAAACCTAACCCACTGAAGCAATAGGCTTAGAAACCCAAAACCTAAACACGAAACCGAAACCTTAAACCATAAACCTAGCTTGAAACTTCGAAACCACTAAATCCTAAACCTGACGAACCTAAACAGAAAACCTAAACAAACCTATTTGAGAGCCGAAACCTAAACCTAAGCCCCTAAACCAGAAACCTAAACCTAAATCCTAGAAATCACAATAAACCTAAATCCGAGGAAACCTAAACTAAACCTGAAGTAAAAACTAGAAACCTAAACCACAAGCCCTAGCTGAAACCTAAACCTAAACCTAAACCATAACCCCTAACCCTTAAACAACTAACCCCTAAATCCTAAACCCTTAAACCCTAAACCCTTAAACCTCAAACCCTAAAACCTAAACCCGAAACAAAAAACTCTAAACCCTAAACCCCGAACCCTAGACCCGAAATCCAAAACCATAAACCTTAAACAGAAACAGAAACCTAACCCTAAACCTAACCTAACCCTGAACCCTAAACCTAAACCCTAAGCCGCAAGCCTAAACCTAAACTTTAAACCTAGCCTAAATCTAAACCTAAGCCCTTGAACCTAAGCCTAAACCTAAACCTAAACACACAAGCCACTAAGCCACAACCTTTTTAAACCATAACCTAAAGCCTAAACCTAAAACCTAAACCTAAAACCTAAACCTAAACTAACCTAAACCTAGACCTAACCTAGACCCTAAACCCCTAAACCTAAACCCTAAACCATAAACCTAAACTAAACCTAAGCTTTAAACCTTAAACCTTTAGGTGATTCAAATTGGATTGATCTTGTGGCCTTTAATTTTCGGGGTCATTTTTCATACAGAGTTCAATGTACTTCTCTTTACATACCCAAAATATGAAGCCATATTGTTCTAATATATTTTCAAAAATGCTGCTCAAGGCCACAACTACGACCTCCTTCTTACTCACGGCCTCGGGCGCGAGTGCTGTGTGCACGAGGGGTCTACGGCCCGAGGTGAGCAAGCGCCATTAGTAATGGTCTCCTACAGGGTTACTCCCACCTAAGTGCACATGTGGTGCATAAACACATTCAAGTAAGATGCTACATGAATGTCGATGCATGAATGTCTCATTACCCTTGAGGTCACTCATGAGCTCCTCGCACCTACCTAGGCCAAGTGTGAAATACCAACCGTCATTTTGTTCCACCAATGACCTTTATCCAAAACAAGAACTTTTGTTTTCTTTTAAAGATTTGTAACCCATTGGAAAAACCTCCAATGCACATTTGATTTGGTTAAATTGCGTGTGTTTATGTATTTGTGGGTCGCAGTTTTGAGTTTTGCTATAAGTCGGACACATGCAGCGTCGTTCAACATTTCACGAGCTTGCATCGCGGGATTCATGTCTGCTTAGTGAATAACGTTTGGGTCTTTCACCACAGGGGATCTACCCAATCTTGCTATGCCCAAACACACTTTTATATTTATTTCCATTAGTTTCAAACCGTTTGACTCATTTGGACTTTGTCCATTACGAGTCCATCAGTCGATTACCATACAATTTTTGACCCATAGCGAGTGTACGTGACACCTAACCGGTGCCGATCCACACATGCACTCACACCCATGTCATGCGATGCCGTGCACATGCAATGTTATTATGCTAGTTGCATATGCACATAATCACCCATGCACACATATTCATGCATATTATTCATGCTTCATCTATTTAGATTAAGCATGCTGTTAAAATAATCCTCTGACATATATCAACATGTCATATTCACCTTTGCAGTATCGCTCAAGCCATATCGACACATATCAACATGTCAAATTCCAAACTGTATGTTATCCACTAAAGCCCTAACACACAACTTAACTGGCCAGCACTAACATGCCTGATTAGACAATGTCCTCCACAGGATCATGGCTGCAATCTTGACTCAATGGGTTTTCCATAGAGCCAAAGAACACCAGCATCGGAATTCGGACGAGAAAGTTATATGACCTTAGAAGTTAAGGTCACACATGGTAAAGCGTCTCACTGGGCGACCTACCTCACTTGGCCTGGACGGCCATTCCCGACCGGCTCAGACACCCTGCCCTTCTAAGTGGTCCTGCACAGAATTTTACTCAATGGGCTTTCATGAAGTCCGAAACACCCAAATCGGAGTTCCAAAGCGAAGGAGATATGACCTTAGAAGTTAGAGGTGGTAGGTTCGACTTCGACGAGTCGAATCACCGTGACGACCACTGACTACCATCGCAGGACTACCACCGCTTGACGACCAGTCAAGTGGTGGACGCACCACCGCTCAATCGTTGACGGTCCTTATCAGATCTACCACCGCGACTACCATTGTTTGATTCCACCACCGCTGGTGGACGCACCACCGCTTGACGCACCACCGCGGCTTAACGACCACCGCTGGGGGACCCACCACCGGTCACGCAATTAATTGCTCACTATTGACGCACCCTCATCGGACGCACCACACCGGCTATATTACCACTGCTTGACGACCACCGCAGGACGACCATCGTTTCTCGACGACCA